>JTDE01000116.1:298071-345647 GCA_014338405.1 Paragonimus skrjabini miyazakii | reverse complement strand
CAGGGGTGTCCGATTTCCCCCTTCCTGTTCAATTTTGTCATGGACGACATTCTGGAGGGTGCGCTTTGGCAATCCAGTGGACTTGATGTTGAGCTTCTTCCTTTGCCGAAGAAATGCAGACCATGCTGGACAGGTTGAGCGACCGAGCTGGTATGTATGGAATGCGCTCTGCACCTTCAAAGTGCAAAGTGTTGCTTCAAGACTGGGGAACTCCAACTCCTACTTTCTTCATTGCAGGTAATCCGCTTGAGACTGTTGACAGTTTCATACACTTGGGTAGCACTATTTCATCAGCCTGTAATGGTGCTGATGAGATATCAGCGAGGATCGCAAAGGCACGAGTTGCCTTTGCCAAACTGCGTCATTTGTGGCGTCGAAAAGGCGTCCGGTTGTCGCTGAAAGGAAGGGTATATAATGCGTGTGTACGTTCCATTTTGCTTTATGGTTCGAAAACGTGGCCTGTTCACAAAGAAGACATCAACAGGCTTGCTGTGTTTGACCATCGATGTCTCCGTGAATTGGCGCATATTAAGTGGTCTGATCGCGTGAGCAATGTGGCAGTTCGCTGGCGCGTATTCCGGAACACTCGGGATGCACGATCAGTTGGTCAGCTAATTACGTTGCACAGCTTGCGATGGTTAGGTCACGTACTCCGTATGTCATCTAATCGTTTGCCGTACCGGGCATTTTATGCTGAGGCCACCAACAGTTGGGTAAAACCGCGTGGTTGTCAACCAACAACGTGGTCACAAAATATGAGGACACTGACTGCTTCATTGAGCAAAGTGAGTATGTGTCGCCTGCCTGGATAGGGTCCTCGTGATCACTCTAACCGCTGGTTAGAGACGCTATCCGAGATGGCCATGTGTCGCAGTCAATGGCGGACCTGTATCCACTCCATTTCTAATTCTTCCTGTTAGTCTTCTCTCAATAATTTTCACCCTTCTTGGTAACGTTTTCTTCTAGGATATTCTACGTCACTGTTAAGGTGAGCGGCGGCCCGAGCCACAGTACCTTTTGGTCAGGCTCATGGTTGTTATGATGATGATGATGCTTCACCTGCAAAGCGATAACCATCTTCCAAGGCTCCAGAGGGAGTTGAGGATGGCTTTCGCCAGTGGTTAATCCCGTTGACTACCATAGGATTAGGAAGAAAGACCGACAGCTAATGGAGGTACCCTACATACTTTTCCCAACTTAATGGTCATGATCACGTGACCTTGAGGTTAAGTACTTGGCCTACCATTCCGAAACTTTTCTACAGGTCATTGATTCGAGTTTACAGCATGCATGGTGCTGATCAAACTCAGTGAGATAGAAACGGACGTTGACCAATTTTGAGTCCACTGGCTACATTGGAATGCTTGTGCATCCCTCATTTATTCGTGATTGATATGCCAGTGCGCCGAAATAATTTTTGATGTGCGGATTATTGACGTCTTTGTATTTAGCCATTGAAACAGATGTGCCCTGATAAACCAACTACTTGATAGTACTCACTTCGATGTTTAGAGCTTTTAGAAATCCGTTCTTTCCAAAAAAGATTGTTTACTTAATGAGAAAGGGCAGTAATATTACCAGTTTACTAACAACTCGTTTCGTTTATGAGAAACAAAGTAGTAGTCGAGACTATTTCAAATTTGATATGGGACGTTATAAGGATTCCTATACTCCTATCAATGAGTGGTTCTCTCTATTTTGCAGTTAGACTGGCTATTCGACATGGGAATCACAAATAGTATTTCTCCCTGTTGTTCATTTGTTTACTAGACGTCGGATTTCCGTGTCCCGTCTGTTATTGTATAGAATTAGACAAAAATAATTGTCTGAAACTTTCCTGCTTGTAGGATCGAATTATATGCAACAATCACCTTCAAAGTTGGGTCGAATTAATATAATACCTTTTTTGTTTCGTTCACATTGTACGTTTGTTTTTTTTCTTTCTCATCTCAGGTCAGACGCACCGGTCATGGGCCATCTATGGGAGATGGTTGTGGTTAGTAAAACAAAGTATGTCATAATAGCTTCTCTATTTCATATTAGCTCTGCTAGAATAATGGTCTTTTTGTCACGATCGATATGGCTATCGGAGGCAGCTCGTCTCAATCAATATTTAGTGTTCATACAACATACTGCTTAGGAATAAGGATGTGGACTCTGTAAAGGGATTGGACACACGCTTTAATACGAAGTCAACCGACGATTCGCAGAAAGCTACGGCCAATAACTGTCCACAGCGCGAGCAGAATGGCATGTCGGCGCGGTGACCAATCAGGACATTACGTTGCTTTAGCATTTTGATTTCGTTCCATCCAACGGTATGGAGGATATCCATCCATAATTCCGTGGTATTTACTCCTTATCAGTTTTCGGTTGATCTGAGTTTCCTGGTAAGCATGTTTAGCTACTTTTAATCTGATGGTCATGGCCGAAGTGGTTCTAGTGATACGATCGAAACAATATCATCTGTTAGCCACTCCTTATTAATGATGGATATTGACCACAAAAGCAGTGTTCAGTCTGAACTATATTTCACCTGGTTGACATTTAACAACCAAATTTTACCTAATTACCATTTTCGAAACGGCATATTCGTTTCCCAAGGGATTCTGGTTTTTACGCAAATTTGTTTTAAGTGGTGGTTACCATTTTATCTTCAATCTTTGATATCAAGTTCAGTAACTTCCCATTGATGAAAGTGATGTATACCAATCTAGTACAATCGGCCTGGCTTGTTGTATAAAGCTCTGGTCATACGTATGTAGTTAGCATATCCTGCTAATTGTTTGCCGGATTATTACCTCACAGACTGTCCATCCGGTTGTCATCGACTTGATGTTACCAGAGCGCGTTTGATCCTGAGTTGTTTATATACTAGTTCCAATTCTTAGTTAGCAGCGTCTTGTTTTAAGTGTCGAGATCGTGTGTACTATCCAGTTGGAAAGCATTCAGTATTGCAACCCTCTGGCTGTCTGACTGATTCATATTGATGATTGCGGTAGATTCAAATTCAAGTTGTGTGGTAGTTATTACTGAAACGTCACCGAGAGCTTTTAAATTTACATACATGCGCAGACTCATTCCTTCAACTGACTACAGTTTTGGTACTTTTTATGTTGTTTTGTGTGGATGAGAGTGTTTGACTTGAACCTAGTTCACTTTTCAATTTTCGATGACAGTGTATGAAGGCTCTTGGAGTTTATTTTCTTGGCAGTGTTTGTTGCCACCTCAATCTGACGAACGCTAATGATTAAATTAGTTCAATTTGTAATCGACTGTTCTATATTTGACAGCTACGATCATAATGGACACTGCCGTGGACGTGGAAATTCTGCCTTACCCCACTGTCGTCGTTTGCGGTGGGAGCTTTCTGAACAGGTTAAGTCTACATTTTCATCTTTGCGTATAACTGTACCCTTTGATTAACTGCAAAACAATCATTTGCTAGTTTCTGTTGATAAATTCTGGCTTGACACGGTTCCAAAGCATTTGTGTTTTTTAACGACAATTTCAGATCAATAACTGTTTCTATTCACAGGCATTCTAGCACGGTTACCTTGTTGGTTAACTAATTACGTTGCACAGTCTCTGGTTCAGTCACAAATTTCACGTCTGTTGGTCGTTTTCCACACTAATCGTCATATACTGAAACTGTGTGGTGATCAAGCGACGGGGTGATCACGAGATATGAATAGGCTAGCTCTTGGGTGGATGGGTGTCGCCTGTACGGATACGGACCTCATTATAACTCAGGTCCACGGTTCGGAATGCCGTCTAAAATAACAACGTTTCAGAGTCCTTGACAGGCCTGCGTTCTCACCACTTGTGGTTCTTTCATTCAGTTTTGTTTCCGTTCTTTTTTTAGTTTTTTTATTATAGAATACTTTACACCATTCTTATGGTGAGCGGCGGTTTGAACCTGTTAGGGAATCCATTTTTTCCGTGCAAAACCGCCTCCTTCCTAAAGGAAACGATTTTATCTAATCAGAATGAGCGGGAATCTTGTGAGCAGTCGAGAGGTAGCCTTCGCTATTTTTTCTACCTGTTCGACCTTCATTCCGCTATGTTCATTGGTGGCTTTTGACCTTAACTACTATTTTTGGCAATTGCCCTTCTAGTTTCTCATTCGAGAATGTTTGTAGGTCACTATGCACCATATAAATACTTTGTAATTTTCTCTTTGTCACATACATTGTTGGAGCGGAGCAAAGTTCTTTTTTGCTCCCGTCTGTTGGTTTGTCTTGGAAGCAATTACGAGAACAGTCGCAATATTTCTGGGACTAGGATTTTCCGTGTTAATTATTACGGGAAGGAGAATCCGATTTCTATCCGACGCATTACTATATTGTGGATGAACCAGCGTATTCGGTTGGGGGTTTACACCAGAGCCACAGCACCTTCTAGTCAGTCTCATTACCAATATTTGTGGATGAATGAATAAAACAGGTACGAGCATGATCATCATCGTTTATTGAGGGTTAATGCGTATCTTCATAGATATGCCAGTGTTTGGTCATGCGATTTATAGGAACAGCTTAACACGGGAGGCGAAAAATGTGTGCACATCTGGCTTTGAACATTTTAAAACAGTTGACGGTTAGTGTGATAAGTATCTCAATAGAATGTATTAAGCAGTGTCTTAAGAGGTGTCAACGGTCGAAGGAGTGCGAAAGGACAAACTGTTTAGAAGATGAAGCAATTAAAAACTAGGGCGGTGATCCAAATACTGCTTTTCCAGCATGTTACGGGCAAAAACTAGCTAATTACCAGCATCAATAAAGACTTGGACAAGTCTTTACCTTATCGCATGCGTCTGACAACTTAGCTGTTTAAAGAATCGGCTTCAGGCAGGCGTGTTTTTGGTGTCAAACCTGAGCTCAAATTATCCAGCTGGCCAGAATGTAAAGGTTAACCTGGAGCTATAGATTAAACACAACCGAACGAGTGTTATTTGCGTTCAGACGGTCAGAAAACTTGCTTCAGAAAACTAGCCCTAATGTGATGATTTGTACCGACACTTGAGAAGGGATACTGGCCAGTGCGATGCACACTACTCTCGTTGAGTTTTCAGAAAGGTCATAAGGCAGTCGACTGAAGTGTGATAGAAACAGTTTTCTTTGTAACAAAGGTAATAATCGATTTGCCACGTGAAGACCCTCAAATGACAATCACTCATTCTGATCTACACAGCGGGTCGACCATTTGACAATGCCTCGCATCACGTGTTCGTTTTTGTTCAGCTTAGTTGAAATTATCTGTGGTTTTTGAGCAGATGCGCCTTATTTAGTCACGCGTTCTGTGTGAGGAAATCACCCGATCGAAAACGTCAAAAGTCTTCTAGTTATGCGTGTTTCAGCTGTCTGACTTTTTGTGAAGAGGATTCAGACTAAACGGAAGTACACACGCTTCTCTTCACTGTAGTGCAAACATCCTTGTCTTTTTATTGTTGTGTGTGACCAGATTTACCAGCGAGTTGTTCAGTTTGCGAGTGATTTTATAAATTTTAATCTGTTCAATTAGTAACCCGTTCAAACATGTGTATGAGTGGAGTGTTACTGCACGCTTTGGTTTCGTCTGTTCTTCCCTTTCAATAAAATGCGTGTCGCTCGCGCGATGCGGTCGATCAGTTTGGGTATTTAGGTCAACTTGAGGACATGGCCGTGTGTTGAAAATTCACGTAAAGTTATCACATTGGAACGCCCTGAAATTTCCCATTAAAAATAGATTTTAGTTAATTTGCGGGTTACTTGTACCGTTTGTCTGAGACCCAGTGGAGTCCATAGATTGGTGCAAATGTCAAGGACATTTAAATGCGATGTGTAAAAACGCAGTCTATTTTAGGATTCTACATGGTAAGATGGTGTAAACGGTATTTGTTGTCCATACTCACTCCATACACAACGAGTGAGAAACTGATTGCTTACTTCTGGCGATTTTTAAGCACCAAACACTACTTACACGAACTTACCTTGTAAAGAAATGGCTTTCATTACTGTTTAGAGGCAGTCTACAAGAAGGCTGAGACAGTTTGGGACGGTGGTTTCGATGTACCCAAATTTTCAACGTCGATAAATTATTTGACGTAGCACAGTTTTGTAAAAGTTCTGCGCCGATGTTTCTAGCATTTTCAATGAAATAAGTTCTCAAAACTGCATCCAACTGGTCAGAAGTAGTATACGTCGGTTCGGAATGTACCTCACTATTCTTGTGGTAATTAAAGTCACCGATGCGGATGCTGTCGTAGCCGACATTCATACCATAAGCTAAAAGCAAACCTCAGATAACCGGAGCATTTGGAGGGTGGGGTGCATGAAGTCACACCAACCACATAACTATGTTGATTCGTCGTAGACAAAAAACCAACACAGTTTCAGATGAACCTAAAGATTGGGATCATGTGCGGCAAATCTTATGAGTCGATCGTCAGGATAAAAAAACTACACCGCTTTCAGTAAGTCTACCGTTGTGAAGAAATGCGGTCTGTTTCTAGCATCTTCTGGCTCCTTCTGTTTTTGATTATGGCGTCACTTTAATTGAGCGAAGCCTCATGGTCCTTACAGATATCTGAAAGAATTCCCACTGAGTTCTGATTGAACACGAGTCTCTTGATTCAAAATAATTATTTTGACTTCTTTCTTGTCACAATTTGGATAATAAAGATTGCTTACTCGAGTCAACAATTCGACGACCTTTGTGTACACGTCTGATGCTAGAAATAAGGAAATTTAGAGTTTTGTCTTGCTAATCAAAAGGAACCTTTTTACGCCTTCTTTGGCATTAACTTTTGTGAATCGCCGGCATGGTGTTTTTTCTTTTACCATGATGGTTGTTTTAGAAACAACAATAGGTTTGTTCCTGACCGGTCTCAATTTTTGAACGCTCAATCACTTACTGATGATGACAGCCCGTTTGATGAGGGAACGTTTACAACTCAAATACCTAGGTCAGCAAACACTTGGCCATGATAGTTTCGTGATACGGAAGGCCCGAAATGTAAAACAGCAGAAAGCGAACGAAGATGGGCTATCGTTATATGATTGTTTAAACACATGGTTAGAATAAACTCTTTGAAAGCACTCCCTAATTCTGTGTCGATTCATTGCACTTCGATCACCTGTACCAAAGACAATATGGAGAATTCAGGAGATCACGATGTTTCCCTGCAGTCCATACACACTGGTAAAGATTTGAACGTCGTCCATGAGGTGATTTTCTCTGACCGTAACAAACAAAAGACAACTTGACTACACTTGTGAGGCAGAGTCAAAAAAATCTGTTCACGTGTAAAGCATCGTCCTGCATATGGTATCAGGGGAATTTTGAGGTAACATTTTGAGGACAAGAAATTCTGATGGAACTGACCAGAACTGCGGCCTTGATTTCATGAGGCAACCGTGGTGATCACTGCGCCATTGACCTCACGTTGGACACGACCGAATTATCATATGTGAACTCTCCACCACTTTCGCTTGTGAGCAATGATAGGGCAAAGATGTGCACTACCGACGAGCTCTAATGAAAGCGAAACTCGAGTCTAGTGGTTCTTTTCGAAAGGGACCGACTGAAAAGTCTATGTCAGTGCGACAGCTGCGATCAATTGTGGGTGATGTTCAGTCTATATGAAAACCAAAATCCTTACTACTCTTCAGGAACTGACCAATATTGATGTTATATGTCAAGATGAATCAATTTTAGTGAAAAATGCATCAGTTGATTGTTAATGTGAAACCCGGAAGCTTAAGAAACATGTGGAGGCTAGTTTTATTTGTTCCTTACTTTCTGGACACATAATATTCGGTGGAACCATGTTTACCCACAAATGGGTCAACGATAGTGACTCCTGGTAAGGTCTGTGTGCTTTCGAGGTTTAGTCAGTAAGTTGAAAAATCCGATTGACTTCGGATACTGCCGGTTGTCAAGCCATCGCAGTTTACCTGTGGATGCTCACTACTGTTGTTCAAGAGCTGAGAAACAGCCTAGGGATTAGCACTTTAACACAGCTATTTGGTAGACATGCATAGTATATTTCTGAATTTTCGTTCACTATTCACGACAAACTTTTGCCCCGATTTTCAGTAGCCATTGTGTTTTAGAAGACTATCGTGTGAACTTTGAACCCTGTCAGCAGAGAGTACACTAATGTGCATCATATACACACCTTTTTAGCAGAAAAACATTTATGAACAACGAAGCCTGACAACTACATGTGCTAGCTAATTACGTCCCCATTCTCTGTGCTGATAACAGAATCAACATGTGACATAGGCTATAATTGTGAATCTCTTCCACCAATCACTTCGTTATCTGGTCATAAGGTGGATCACATTGATGATATGGCTTACTGATTGATTTGACTCGAGTTTTGTTCATAGTGGTCATATACGTGATTGGATAGTATGGGGACTTTGGTCACCTTTTACCACAACAGTGACGAGAAATTTTCTTAAAAGGGAAAAACAATAAAAACGGTTGAAAGAATAAATGAATGAGATAGAACTGGTATGGATGTAGACACGTCATTCACTAAGGAACGTTGTCCTGTTGGATAGCTGTCCTGAAAAACCGAGTTGGGTAACCATGACGTCCCCAACGTGGCAGATAACACATATTGACTTTAGGACAGTTTGTTCTCTTTATCAATTTGAATATTACAGATAGATGAATTCATTTCGTATATTCTTTCTTATGGGAAACATGCAACGCGTAAAAAACTTATATAAACAAACAGTCAACTGAAAACAAATGATAAATTACTCCTGGATTTCTAAACCTACCTTGACCCTAGTTAAGAAAACCACAACAACTGTCAACTCCTTTGGGGTACACAACGGAAGCTTGTGGCGAGTAATTAACAATACACTTGAGCAGTTTCGCTCGATTGAATACTACGATCACATGGAACTTCGGTTGTGTCCAGTCCGAGCTAAATGAATTCACCTCGCGTACTTCGTGTCCTCTCTGTACTATCCATCTACTGACTTTGTTTACGAAACTGTCACAGTGTTCACCATTGGTGACCACGTATGTGCTTGACAACTGCAATCGGTGTTGCTCCTGTGACAGTGCATGCTTTGTCTGTCTGATTGCATATCCAGAGTTTACGAAAGCATGCACCAACAAACAATTATGTTACTCATGCGATCATCCAACTGTTCGTGGGCTAATTGACAAACGCGGCGAGTCCGTTCGCTAACGGACCACGTTTTTAAACACCAGAATACCGGATTTGTCCTTGTGGCGAATCAATGTGAGGAACTCATACTGTAGGCTTAACCCAGATTAACAACTGCTGACTTATTGTGATTGATGCAAGAGAAAGGTATTTGTAGTTTGTTAGGAACATGCAACATCAGTCGATCACAAGCTTTGTGCAACCAACTGATTGATGAGAACAAAAGTATAGCATGGTTCAATGACGAGTTTGTTCTGAAAAGGTCACACAGAAAGCTGACAATTGAGATGACGTACATATCCTAAACTGTTACAATTATAGTAGGTGATGAATAACTCGCGAAAAACAAAGCTTGAATTTACCTTATCGGAATTCACTGATAAATGAAGTTATTTCTAGTTTAACTCCAGGCTAATGCTTTCGATTCTTCCAGAATACTCTTGAGGTTCTGCAATTTCTCGTATCTTATTTCTTATCAGGCGTATCCGTAAGAAGCTACTTTGTGATCTTCATACTAAATTTCATATGGCATTTTTAAAAAATATTTACTCTATTTTTTAGTGCATAGATGCAATCAAAGTTTCCTTAGGTGTGGTTACCAAGTTGATCAACGATGTTGACCAGCACATGTTCCCTTATCGTCTCTACGGTAAAAGTTTCATCAGCTCAAATCGTTTGTCGCCAGATGCCTACATTCAGCTGGCCCTTCAGCTGACCTATTTTCGAGTAAGTCATTGATTGTTTTGTGTACTGGATTCGATTTGTGTTCATTTTAAATTTGTGTTAGTAGACTGCCGTCTTCTAACTGTGCGACTCCTAAGGTTTACATTACCTTGTGTACTTGTCTGTGCGAATATAGTTGTTAAAGATTGTGAAGTCCAAGTTCCACAGATGAAGTTGAAAAAAATATTCGTTGCAAGGATATTAGCATTCCCACATGCATTGATCATATTCCTTAGTAACGTTTCAATCAAACCTTTGCTAATCTCTCTTGATACTTGACGTCTAAATGCAAAGTCATTTTACTATATATTTGATGAAATTTTAGACGGTATAAAAAGTGATACACATTACGTAACATGTCTACTCTGCATGCCCTTTTCTCGCTACTTTTTTGTCACGCTTATCTTGGATAGATACGGATCTATTCCATATCTTTCTTACTGATGTGACTCTTCATTTGTAGAACATGGGCCGCTTTTGCTTGACCTACGAAGCATCCATGACGAGACTGTTCCGTGAAGGTCGTACAGAAACGGTCCGTTCATGCACCAAGGCTTCAGTGGCTTTCGTCAAGGCTATGGAAAACCCCGATTGTACGGTAGGCAGACCTAATTCTATCTGTTCTTTTACCTGATCTCGTTGAAATTCTTAACTTACTCCTTGGTTTACTGGCCTTTTTTCCTGCACGTTTTCACTGGTATTACTGTCGTTAACATTGAGACGCGTAACAAGTAAAAGCGAGTGTTGCTGTTTTACAGTCTGAACCAGCTCAAAGGCAACTAAAGCGACTACCAGTCTCCTAGCGTAGGTTCAAACCTCGGTTACCTTGAACTCTCCTGTTTAGGTTTTGCCAGCTTGACAGACGCACACGCAGTCCCAGAGTAGCCACGCATGACGTTGGACTGTTGACTGAGGATCCACGGCTATTTCGATGCAAGCGGTAGCACCCCATCGAACCAGTCTAAAGAGAACGTTCAGCAAGAAGATAAAGACATGAAACGGTCTAAAGCATCGTAACTTACCCATCTGGCTGACGAAGACAACGGGAATTATGGGTGTTGTGAGCGCCCATGGCAACTGCACTCAAGGCAACTGGCCAACAATACAAAGTCATCCTTAACTGCTGTGGTTGTGCTTTACAGTCCATATGTGACAAACCAAACTATCCATCAGCACTGTGCATTTGGAAGCACTTAGACTGGTCATTCATGCCCATACAGATCCTCACATTAGTGTTTACTGCACATTCTACAGACACCCAGATGGGATAATGTTATTATTTTCTACCTGACGCACACCAGTGCTACGCTCATCTGGTGGCCTTAGACGGAAATAACTTTGATCTTGCAGTGTGAATATGAAAAAGCACAGTGAACTAGCAATAGATCGAATCCCTGAATGATGAATCATTAGTTAAACAAGACAGACGTGAGTGACAACAGTTGTTTGTGTTTCATGTCACCTCAGCTTGTTGGTTTTCAACTCTAAAACGTTCTGTTATTTATGCAAGTTAATGTTTAGTAATGCTCTTTTTCTTCCGATCTGCAAGGAAAATTTGTTTCCGAGATCAAAACTTATACTTGTCAATAATTTAAACTCTTGTGCTCCTGTCCCTATCATATGCTACAGAATGCTTCACGTTTGGAAAAGCTTCGCGCTGCTTCTGATTACCATCAGTCATTGTACCGTGATGCAATGACCGGTAAGGGCATCGATCGTCATTTGTTTTGTCTGTATGTGGTTGCTCGACATTTGGGCATTGAATCTCCGTTCCTACAAGAGGCGGTCCGTCAGCCGTGGCAGCTCTCCACTTCGCAAACTCCCCATGGACAAACGTCACAAGTGAGAAATTTGCCTCAGTTCAGCGACTTCGTTTCTATGGGCGGTGGCTTCGGCCCTGTGTCTGACACAGGCTATGGGGTATCCTATGTGATTTCGTCGGAGAACACTACATTTTTCCATATATCTTCCAAGCGGTCGTGTCCTTTAACGGTGAGTTTGACGATCGCTACTAATAGAATTCTAGATATCGGCGTGTTCCTCTTGCTGCTTTGAGGTCCCATTTCATGATACGTTTTTGTTTAAGGAGTCTGGTTTATGTGGACACGTGAATGACAAACACGGTGGAAATTTTATCCCCAGATCGCCGCAAAGCGCGGATACTCAGGGTCTTCATGACACAAAGTTGTCTTCAGTAAACGCCCTAATAGATTAGTTAGTTGTATGTGCAGTCACAGCACAGAATTCTTCGGAGGTCAGGGGTCAGGGTCACGGGGTCATGCGGGCGTTGACTCGTTTGTCACGTGACTTAACAGATTGCATCTTGTATGGAGTCAAGCTAGTTCACAAGCTGCATGGGATGGAAAGCCTTCTTCACGTTTTCTGTACGAGACTTTACTGAGATTCACGAAACGAAAACAGTAACCATTTGCTTTGTTTACTGTCGCATGGATAGAACTTCAATTAGTTGACATAGTATTTATACGAATTATTGAGTGGAAACACACTTGCTGACGAGTAGTAGGGGATTTTGTTCGGTTTAGTTTGTGTATCACATTCGGTCGCAGTTTTCGCATTCAGGCAGACTTTCCAGCCGACCTTGTTCAATTTATATATACCAGTTAGAAAATTGTCAATTTTCATTGTTATGTAGATAAAGGGATATAAGCATTGCGTTGATTAGGCATCTTTTTAGTTCGTCCATAGTTTTGTGTTTGTTTCAAAGATGTACATCGTAAGAAAGATCTGGTGTTATATGGTGGCAGAAATTCGCGAAACATACGTTTGAAGGTCGCTCCAGCGTTATTGTGGGATTTGACAAACATCCTGAAGATCTACGTGAACTACAAGTGAAGTCAGGAGTTCTGTGGGCGGTGGACACAAAATAGTGAAATCCCATACTATAAGTCCAATGTATGAGACCGTGGAACTTTGAAACCAATATGGCCACTATCAATCTGAAGTTGATGGTTTTCAAAGTTAAAGAGGAGTTACTAAAGACTTCAAGCGACAGATCAAAAAACCTAACTTTAGGCCGGATATTCATGAAAAAGAGAATATTAGAAAATATAACTCCGAGACATATGACATTTCATAGTTAGTATGTCAGTTGGTCCAGCGGCCATTCGAATTGAACTAATGGGTCCACTTTCTAGTTTCTATACTCTTTACATGGAGTACCTGACATATACTGAGATTCGTCTGAGTATAACATTAGCTGACGATTTCCAGACCCTTATGTCACTTGCTCGTTTTGGGAGTTCATGATGATCCACATTTCTGTATGAAAATGTTCTTTAACCTGGTAGTGCGTAACAATCAATGGCAAACCTCTATCCAAAAAGTTGTTTGCGCTCCTTTTTCTCTTCTATGTAGCTCCATTGTTTTTTCTGCCTCTCTTTTTCTTCTGTTTACGTGCATGTTCATTCATTACCCAGCTACTTCGCGTATGATTGTTTGGACCAACACCAGTCCGGCTCAAGACTGTAAATGTTGATGGTGATGGACCTCATTATTCCTTCTCTCATAGTTTTAGCTTGATCATTGATGTTATAGCTTAAGTTGGTAACCGCACTCCATACATATTTATACTGGAAAATAAGAGCTAACTTTGAGAAGAAAGGAAACGACACAGCAGTCCAGAGGACTCTGCAATAGTTGGAAGTTTTCAATGAGTTACAGCCATTTAGTGGAGTGTTTTGAATACTTCGGGGAAATGTCCTTCAGTTGGTCTTAGTTTCTGCAGTTTAGTTTACTGTAGGGACTGTATTGTCACACCACACTTCTGTATTCCGCAGGCGTTGTAGTCAGGCGTGCAAGTTTGTATCAAGTATTGTGCTTCAGCGTGACACTAATTTACCTTCCGTGATTTGCGTTTGAAGCGAGTTCGGAAAACAGAACAAGTAATTGTCTTGGAATTAGTTGTTCAACTGATGTCGCATTTTCCACTAGTGTTTTATACTTACTCGGTTATGGCCTACTAGAGTGGTTCGAGCCAAACATGTAAGTGCTCGTTAGAACCGATTTGTTTCACACCAATTCTACAGAATATTTAATTTATACAACAAAATGACAAACGTTCCGAGATGTCAGCGTTTCGATTTACCCCACTGACTACATATGTAGCGAAAAGGCGTCCAATAAAGCACAATCTTTATTGTCCAACACGTTAGTTAGCATGCTACACGCGCGCTCTCGTTTGTGAGTCAGCATTCCAGTCCACAACACCCCCAGGTTTCCGCTCACGCGTTGTGTGCACTTCTGCCCGGTTTATGTATGTGATCGGCGCCGTCTATCGGGGGGTTTTCCGCCTACCATTCTTCGTCTGTTGGTCCGATTTCGTTGAGCGATGGCTCGTCCGGTCGCTCGTATTGTCCTCCATCTATCCACAGTCGAGATATTCCTGCGAGTGTTGGAATAATCGCGCCTGCGATTTCGTTGTTCATTCTGTTTTGCCTGCCATGTCTCGCCCGTTGGTCCGATCCGGTCGAGCGATGTCTCATCCGATTGACCCCGTTGTACGCCATCCGCTCGTTGTGGGTTTTCGGACGTAACTCCCCCCGTGTCAAGGTATTCCACCGAGTGTTGGAACGTTCACACCTCCGGCCTGACAATCCACCACATAAAATGCATCGGAATTTATCATAAAACCGCATAGTGGAAACACCTGAGAGGTGTAAGCAACTACCTTTTGTGTACACAGTATGCAGGATCACACATCAATATTTTCGATTTGGTGCAAAATCCTTGTAAGGTTAGCGGGAAATTGTTTACTTATCACCAACGGCTACTCCAGAAGGACACGTCTGATTCATTCGGTATAATTATATTGCCCTCGCCTATTTAATTAATATGTGTTAGAAACCCCAAATCATTAATGGTCATCCAATGCCTGTGAGTACGTTCGCCACACAGTGGTGTCCAAGCCGCTGTAGGCCCATGAGATGGATGAAAAGGCGATCAATAGAGTGCGAACGCAGTGTACGCTCTCGAATCTCGTGTTCTGATTCCGCACGGCTAGTCGGGTTATAACAGCAGAATTCTAGTTTAGGCAATGTTCATGGCATCGGCAACGGTAGTTCGCGTCGGGCGTAGCCGGAGTACTAATCCCGGCTGTGGCAAAAATAGGTACTACTGACGAGCTCTAATGAGAACGAGCCTCGAGTCTATGGCTTCTTTTTGAAAGCAGCTGGCTGGAAAGTCTATATGAATACGATCGAATGTGAGAAATGTTCAACGTGGAACCAGATGTCATTGTTTAAATCGTCTACACATTGCACATTCAAATCTTCATATTTTTTCTAGGTTTGGAGCCTCTCTCAAAATGTTAGGACTTTTAAGGATTTTTAAAACTGAACACATCTTGCATAAAATTAGCGAGTACACTGTTAGTCAGGATGCATTCACACTTTTGTATTCCATTGTAGTGCATATCTGGCATCTCATACTTTTTATCTGCAAACGAACAAATTACTTTGTTCTGCGTCAGTGGTCAAGAAGACTTACTAAACGTAGGGATACTCTATTTCGACAATGTCAAGCGTGAAACAGGTTGATAGCGTGCAATGCAAGTTATGAATTTAATACCCTTTAGCTGTAATGATAAGTACGAAACAACATGAAAAAACGGGCAAATTGAGATTGTAAAACGTAAAGCCTGCGTTATTGTGAAGTTTGAGTATAAGATGGGGATATGAATAGTTACGAAGTTAGTGGAGACCAGAAGTGACCATCCGAGGTACAGCTTTCAAAAACCACATGTTTATGCTAGTAAGTTCTGTAAGTAAGTTGTATTGTCCAACCAAATGGCGTGCATTATTCAATCAGTATTTTCCAACGGAGGTTTTTTGTTGACGCAAACAAATATATGCTAGATTTCTCATTATGTACTTTAAACGGATTACTCCCTTAGTGGTGGCATGCTAGTTGCATCAGCAATGACGGAGGTATACGGTACGGACTAGAAATGTATTCAAAGTTAGGGCGATATTTATCAGTCTATGACATCTTTCTGAAGCTTATGATTCACGACTGTGCAAACTGTTTTAGTCTGTGGTTCCGGAACTTGACCGTTCAGGGCAGAAGACGTGAACGATCTTCAGATAATTAACCATATATGTCTGGGTTCGTTCGCTCGCATCGGGTGACCCAAACAGGTAAGCAGCGAAGGAGGCAAGAAATGGATATTTAGTAGTGATTGTCAGTCGAGTTCTTTTGTTGTCCACACATTTGCACAGACTTAGATGGTTAGGCCATGTACTAAGGATGCAAACTAGTCGTCTGCCACACCGAGCATTTTTTACCTTTGTTACGGTCGACGGGCATAAGGTGCGACGTGGACAAGTGATTATCTGGTGTAGATAAATGACGTAGTTTGTCAAGATATTGGCCGGTCGGCTTTCCGGATGGAAACCTTTGCGGCTCACAGATTGAGTGACTGGAGGCTTTTAGTGAGATGGCGGCTAATCGGGCTCAGTTCCGTGCATGCTGTGGTTTTTTGTCTACTTTGTCCTTGAAACACGATAGGGAAGATCGTAGAGATGCTGTCTTACTGATGATGCCTAACTTTCACGAATAACTCGGTTGGTTGTTTGCAAAGTGTAGACAATTGACTGTTGATTCTGAGTGTAGACTGTTTTCTTTTTACGAGGTATTCTGTTCTATTTTTATCCTTTTTTATTGGCTGTGGCTTGCTCTTTTCATGACTATATGACAACTTACGCATCTTTATGAACTACTAATGTGTTGTTGTCTTTTTGATAGTGATGGTATATTTGCTATTATTTTTAACAAAAATTAGAGTGTTTTCTGTCTGGTAGCATCCGACGGACAGCTGTTCGGATGCTACCAAGGATGCGTTCTATGACGCCCTCGTTGACCTTTTGAGGCAAGCTGAACACTCAGACATCATCATACTAGCGGGCGATTTTAATGCTCAGCTAGGTCGTATTTCTTCGGATGAGAAGCGGCTAGGAGGTATGTTTGGTGTCCGGGCACAACGCACTGATAATGGCGAAAGACAACTGCAGCTGTGCGCATCCCACGGTCTGTATATTTCGAGCACGACATTCCAACACAGAAAAAAGCACTGTGTTACTTGGAGACCTCCGTGGACCTCACAACCGTGGACACAGTTGGATCATATAGCAGTCAGTTACAGGTGGTGCCACTCTGTTACGGACTGTCGTGCCTTTTGGAGCAACCACCTGGACTCGGACCATGCCGTTGTGCGTGTCCGTTTTGTTTTATCATTTGCCCAGAGGACATATGCTCGTAAATGTAAAGTGCTTAACTGGCATTCGAGCGATGAGGATGTAAAGGAGGCTTACCAAAAGGCGTTGGTGAAGAAGTTACCCAGTTCGAGTCAGATGAATGATCCTAATGGACACTGGGAACAAATCGCCGAAGCTGTGGAAGCATGCGGTGAACAGGCATGTTCCGATGGGGCTGTTCAGTTGCGACAGCACTGGATTTCTGTCACGTCGATGAACCTTATGAACAAGCGTCGCTCGATCCCACCTGGCTCTGAATATGATGACGACCGTCGAGAACTTAAACGCAAACTGACTAAAAGCTTGCGCAAGGACCGTGAGCACTACTTGGTCGAACAATCGAAAGAGATGGGAGAAGCCATTTTATCTGGGAATAGCAGAAAGCTTTATTCCTTGATCCGTGGTTGCACTGACCGTCGAGTTGGTGTAAGTGAGACCATATGTGAAAAAGATGGTTCACTTATTACCAGTCAATCGCGCCGACTTGACAGGTGGGCTGAACATTTTGAAAACAGTTCAGTTGTACTCAACCAGATCATGTGGACGACGGTACCCGAATGGTCAGTTATTGCATTCCAGACGGTCCTCCGTCGGAAGCGGAAGTGGTCCTGGAGCTTAAGTTATTGAAGCGTAATAAGGCTCCTGGAGCAGATCTCCTCTCTCCCTCTCTTTTCAAGGATGGTGGCGAGAGGTTGATATCAGAACTGACGCGACTCCTCCAGACGATCTGGGAGACTGAAGAGGTGCCTCGTGATTGGTGCCTATCAACAGTCATTCCCGTTTTCAAAAAGGGGTTCCGAATTCTATGTGTCAATCACAGGAGCATCAGTTTGGTGCCTATTGCGTCCAAGTTACTCACTGGTCTCATTTTACGTTGGCCCACTAAGCCCAGAGAAAGCCAGATACGCGAAGAACAGGCAGGATTCCGATCCGGTCGCGGTTGCGTTGATCATATTTTTACCTTGCGACGGATCTTGGAACATCGGCACTGTTACAGACAGCCGACAGTCGTGGTCTTTTTGGACCTGAAGGCTGCTTTCGATTCAGTTGCTCTAACGTTCTCTGAAGCTGTCTCCTTCGCAAGGGAGTACCAGAGAAATACGTGAATCTATTGAGATTACTGTATGCTCACTCTGCAAGCAGGGTGAGAGTTTGTGGTCAACTGTCTCGGGCGTTCATCACTTCTAGTGGTGTTCGTCAGGGGTGTCCGATTTCCACCATCCTGTTCAATTTTGTCATGGACGACATTCTGGAGGGTGCGCTTTGGCAATCCAGTGGACTTGATGTTGAGCTTCTTCCTGGCGCTAGATTGACCGATCTGGAGTACGCGGACGACATTATCTTACTTAGCCCCTTTGCCGAAGAAATGCACACCATGCTGGACAGGTTGAGCGACCGAGCTGGTATGTATGGAATGCGCTCTGCACCTTCAAAGTGCAAAGTGTTGCTTCAAGACTGGGGCACTTCAACTTCTACTTTTTTCATTGCAGGTAACCCGCTTGAGACTGTTGACAGTCTCACACATTTGGGTAGCACTATTTCATCAGCCTGTAATGTTGCTGATGAGATATCAGCGAGGATCGCAAAGGCACGAGTTGCCTTTGCCAAACTGCGTCATTTGTGGCGTCGAAAAGACGTCCGGTTGTCGCTGAAAGGAAGGGTATATAATGCGTGTGTACGTTCCATTTTGCTTTATGGTTCGAAAACGTGGCCTGTTCACAAAGAAGACATCAACAGGCTTGCTGTGTTTGACCATCGATGTCTCCGTGAATTGGCGCATATTAAGTGGTCTGATCGCGTGAGCAATGTGGCAGTTCGCTGGCGCGTATTCCGGAATACTCGGGATGCACGATCAGTTGGTCAGCTAATTACGTTGCACAGCTTGCGATGGTTAGGTCACGTACTCCGTATGTCATCTAATCGTTTGCCGTACCGGGCATTATATGCTGAGGCCATCAACAGTTGGGTCAACCAACAACGTGGTCACAAAATATGAAGACACTGACTGCTTCATTGAGCAAAGTGAGTATGTGTCGCCTGCCTGGATGGGGTCCTCGTGATCACTCAAACCGCTGGTTAGAGACGCTATCCGAGATGGCCATGTGTCGCAGTCAATGGCGTGCCTGTATCCATATCACTTCTAGTTCTTCCGCTTAGTCTTGTTTTAATAATGTTCAACCTTCTTGGTAACGTTTTCTTCTAGGATATTCCACGTCACTGTTGAGGTGAACGGCAGCCCGAGCCACAGTACCTTTCGGTCAAGCTCATGGCTGTTATGATGATGATGATGATGATGAACAGTTTGTTCTGCTGACCAATATGCATTCGAATTGACATGTAACTTTCTTATAGAACTCTACACTAGCTGTCACAAAGCTTGATTGGTTAAGGCATACACACTAGTTTTTTGAATTGTAATTTGATTCGAGTGGGAAATGTATACAGACATTTTTTATTAAAAAATAAATGTTTCGCTTTTATAACTCTCCTGTCGGTTACAATAAGGAACGCTGATCCTTGAGTGCTATTAGGGACGTGGCTATTTATCACAGAGGTTGTTTTACAGGGGCGTATATGCGATTGTGTACGGAATCGGATTAGTAGCTCACACGACGTGGAGCTTTGTTCATCAGGTTGCCAGCCATGTATTGATAGTTCATAGTCATTCTTTGACAGCAATACGATGTCTACCTCTATCGAATAAATACTAAACTAAAAAATCGAATCCGTTTTTCTCTACGATGTAAATGAGAGAGTAGTGTCAACAATTAAAAAATCTACTGTGTAAATCATTGGAACATGTTTGTGCACATTATTGTCTTTTGCAACTGAAAATTTGGTTCTTCTCATGAATCAAGCTGGACTGTGTGACTATTGAACAACTATGCGGTCTAGTTGATTCCAGATCATGTTCTGTTGTTTCGTCAAAACAATCCCTGGTTTAGAACATCTGAACCAAAATGAGTTCTGATGGGGTTAACTATATTGTGCGCCATGTGGTGATATTTAGAGAAATCAAAGGATCACTAACACAGCACTGTTGGGAAAAGCGATACTTTCTGTTTCCGACTTCTCGGTCGCCACGGGTAACCGCTGTCAAATCAGCTTTTCAATCAAATGATTACACACACACACAAAACATGCTAGTAGGGAACTGATTCAATCACGATTATGGTTGGATGATTATTAGCTAATCATCGAGTCCACGCATTGTCCTCTGTGTATACGTGTGCTTATGAGTTCGCTGGTCGCATTGACAAGGATAGCTTGCTTGATTTGATCTTTGCCGCTTCCAGTGGGTTCATTCCATATCGTGATGTGCTGTTTATTCAATTGTGTGGTTAAGCCTATCCAAACGGACGACAGGTTGACACCATCACTACGATTGGCATAGACAAGGTGTGCATTGATTGCGAAGGGTTCCGCGTGCATCCGTTCGATGTAAGAATTGGAACCTTGTAGGATTCGGACGTTGTCATAATCGATTATATAATCTTCAGCTAACGTGTGTAACGCTATGACCAAGTCACGTTCCAGTTTTTAAAAGCATAATGCATCTCGTGGCCGAAAACGTGTCCTCTATGTTCCGCGATTCTAATCCTCAGTTGTGTGAATGTCTCACCGAAGTATTCACTGTGTACAGTTTATCTTATAATCACGTTCATGTGATTGGATTGAGTCTCATTTTCATCAGATTGCATTGTAAGATGTCTAAGCGAAAGGATGTGTCGATTTCGTAGTCCGTCAAAGTTTTCCTGATTGCTTCAGGTATACCCACTTGATACAGCATTCTGACGGAACCGGTCCACCATATTCCTATCTTCAAGTTGAATATCACTCATATTTGATCACAGCCTTTACACTCACATAGGCCTTCCAGCCAGCCTGTTTCAAAAACAAGCGCTAGACTTCAGTTTCGCTCTTGGTAAAGCTCGTCAGTAGTGTCTATCCTCATTGCGGCCGGGATTAGAACTTTGACCACACTTTCATGAGGCAACCGTGTTGATCACTGCGCTGTTGACCTCACACTAAACACGAATGAATCATCATGGGTAAGCGCTCAACAACCTTCGCTTATGAGTCATGATCAGGTTGACCGGTCGTCTCGATAGGAGACACAGTAATCGTCCTGTTCATTCCAGTCGATAACCACTCGAGTAGGACTGGAAAGTCTGTCTGAATGCAAAGGCTGCAATCAAATGTGATTGATGTTCAACTTGAAATTTACCAAATCTTGGACTACTCATCAGAAATCTAAAATATCGTCTAGCAGGTTCAATGAGATCGGAGATTTCGACCTGTCTCGGAATTCCTAATCGCGGGGTTATCGACTGGTGTTAAAAAACAGTAACTGTGTCTCCTATCGAGACGATCGGGCAACCTGATCATTACTCACAATCGAAGGTGGTTGAGCGCTTACTCACGATAGTTCATTCTTGTCTACTGTGAGGTCAATAGCGCAGTGATCAACACGGTTGCCTCATGAAAGCGTGGCCGGAGTTGAAATCGCGACAGTGTCAAGCATATGCACTATTGGTGAGCTCTAATCAGAGTGAAACTGAAGTCTGGCGCTTGTTTTTGAAGCAGGCTGACTGGAAAGTTTACTTGAACGTGAAGGCTGCGATCAGATGTGTGAGGTTCAACCTGAAATTAGCTGAATCCTCGATTACTCTTCAGTAATTCTCATCTGCCTTGTTTGATCCTATCACAGATATTGTTATCTATTTATTGGCGGCCGGTTTTGGAAACTTGTTGTCTTGTAACACTGCGACCAACTGGATAAGTTCTTGTTCATAGCTAGCATTGCTGATGCTGACCTGTTTTTACCCTTTTGACTACTTACAAAGCAATCGCACGTTTGACACATTGTGGATGCGCTGAATTGAAATTCAGGTATCGATCAGAGTTAGTTAGTTTTCGGTGTATACTAATATCGAACATTTGTCATTCTTTTAAGGCCGGCTGACAGTCTAAGAAGTTTATAGTTCTGTGCTAGTTCTCTGATTACATTGTGAACTTGATATTATTACATTTCTCGTTTAGGAATTGGATGATAATTTTTTTGTGGCTGAACTTTAGAATCACAAATTTGTCGTCTACATACCTTAACCATATGGGTAGAGGGTTGACAAAATTAGACAGTGCTTGTGTTTCACTGTGATGTAAGAAAAGGTTGACCACTCTCAGTGAGACGGGTGAACCTCCTGTCACACCGTATGTCTGGAGCTACAAAACGTCCTTGAACATGAAATAAGCGTATCTCAACGTCGCCAATGACTTCTATAAGAGTTAGAGTTGTTTTGCTTCCTAGATTGTCGTCATTCTCTAGGACAGAGAAGTAGAATATTAAGGTACCACTTATAGAGGTAACATCAAAACTAACAGCTGTTTGTTCATTCTCCAATGTTACAGAACACAAAATGTGTACTGTTGTAACGCTGGTTAATACGACCTCAAGCCATCCCGACTGATTGCAAAAGACTCAGCAATGAGGCACGGCAAAAGTTCCTTATATATTGTCAGTAGGGCATTATATATGAAATCAATACAGCAGCTGACTTCATTGGCTTGGCTTCGGTCTTGAGGGACGACTGTGTTGGTCACCCCATGACATGTTCCAGGGTTGTTGTTCGGTCCATGCATATGTCCTGTCTGGTGTACTTGTTTGACCTTTCGGCAAGCGCCGTGATGCACGTCCCAACTTAGATCATTTCGTCTCGAACCGTTCGTGACATTTACAAACACAAAGTAATCGTCAATATGACTCATTACCATGCTTTGTAGGGGTTCAGAATTGTGCTGAGATATTTGGCAAGTTTGTAGGTTGCACAGGCGATGTAGTCCACGATCGGTCTGATGAGTATATCAGTTTTGTGTATTTTTGATATGGTGTAAAATCGTCCAGGAGTGTTTGCCTTTGGAGCTAATGTAAACCACAAAGAGCCATCAAATTTTGGCTTCAGTTCCTTCAAATATCCGTGACTGAATGTTGTTTAAAGCAATCTCTTCGTAAAGTGTAGATTCCAGATGCTCGGGTACTTTATTTTCAGTCTATGTGATTTGCAATAACTATGACGTTTCCCTTGTCCACATTGGTTATGTGGGTAGACCAGTCTTGTTGCAGCGTAATTGACATCAAATTTGGTATGACTGGTTTTTGATTTTTGACCATATTACTAATTTTTAAGCGTGCTTCTTCAACTTTTAATGAAAGCAGGTCTGCTGTTGATGCAGAATTCTACTTATAATCTCAAGCTATCGTACACCGTGGATCAAAAAGTCCATTCATTAGGTGTCCTTAAAGTTTTAATGTCTATTTGATTGTTTGGATAATCCTTTTACGAATATCTAAAACTCCTGCGGATTCAAACGGAAGCTTCGGAGACAACATTGGTTCGATTTTGATATTACCAGATTAGCAGAACGTTTTTTATCGCTATTATGTTATCTTTTATTCTGTGACCATATCATCCGAACGTTAACCGGCCCACATTTTTGGTTTCTATTTCAGGATTCAAAAAAGTTTGCATCCGAGCTTACAAACTCTTTGGCCGAAATGCATGCATTGTTTCGTTGATCTTCTCAAGGATAAACATTACAGCTTAGCTCAGATCGATTTTGTGCATTACCTTCTGTGCATGTCAACTAAAGAATGTATTTTAGTTTATACATGTTTATCAGACCTGTTAGATCTATTTATTGATTGCAGCTGTCTACTTTTGTGTTAGTACATTTTTTGTGCACTCAGGTTTTTTTCTGTTGCTCTTTAGAAAAGCTTTTTTTTTTAATCCGTTTGATGTCCGCTTTGATTTGTTCTGTTCTGATGCTTGCTTCTACTTTTTTATTCGTCTGTTACAGAACTTGTGTATTTGTGTTCCAATCTTGGATTTTTATCTTATTCTGACTATTAAATCTATTAACGCTATCCAGAGCCTCGACTTTTCATTGGGTTGATACCCATTTGTTTAATTGCGCTACGCTTTATTGATGCCAGTCAAGACTACCTTGCTGAAGGGAACTTGTGTTAGATGTATTCATCAAACGGTCTTCCAAACTGTGGTCCACTCTGACCTGACTAACAACAACAACGATTGTAGTTTGCGTGTACAGCTGCGGCTTATTTCGAATGGTTCTCTTCAACAGCGGTCAGTTTGAGCTACCATTTATCAATCATATTAACTAGTAGATACATGTTTTTTCAACGACTATTCACAAGTAATGCAACCACCTTCAGGTAAATAATTTTCACGCGTCACTAGGTGCACATATATGGTTTGGGCTTCAATCGATTTGCCTTTGTATCAAAACACTTTATTGTGGCTGCTTGGTTTAAACGCGAACTACTTTTTACTCTGACCAAAGTAGCAAAGTAATCAACGTATGGTTTTGTCTGTACACATTCTAGGCTTTTTGAATTCTGTTTACTACACACGTGTAGCTCCTGGAAAACTAGGACATGTGTAATTAGGATATATATTCTGGCCTTTCGCCATATTCACAGAAATTTAGTTGTGACAGATCTTTTACTTAGATGAAAATCAATGGGTACATATTTTCCTAGTGAAGATATTTTGTGATAATCGAACGTGGTCTGCAGTCAAATTGTTACCAATGCTGTAGGTACTTTAGGTGGAATTAGTCTCACTACGATCCCGTGCATGAAACAGGATGCATTTACCGACTGTGGACATTTCTATGGTGACTTTTGATTAGTTCGCTATTCTTGGGGTCTGGGAAACCGATACGGCGAATTGCTGCACGAAATGTTTTTGTCTAATTCACTTTTTGAGCTTGGGTTCGAATGCTTGATCAAGCTCATTGAGTTTTGTGCAGATTCTATTAAATCAACGATATTGCTTTTCTTGGCTATCAATGAGGTGATGTGAGTTCTCGAAAAATGATAGCCATCATTGATTGTGTTGCAATAGCTTTAAAATGTGAGCAATATGAGAGGTAAGTAAGTTTTATAAGCGTATGAGAAGATATTCCCCACGACTAGACTGTGATGATGATGATGATCGATATCACTGCGTATCTCTTACTAAGTAGGCTGGTTGTTGAAATCCCTCCACTTTCTGGAATGAAAGCACAAACGCTCGGACTGACTGTACCCAACAACTGTCATTTTATTGGGCCTTGGTGGACTGTTTTACTGGCAAGAGACAGTAAAAAAAAATCATAAATCTTGTTGGTGTTTCAACTTTTTATTGATTAGGTTAGCTTTTTCTGTTCGATCTGCCTAGTCGTGCGCCCAACCAGTTTGTTCTATTGAAGTGCTCATTGTGAAAAAATTCCTGTTTAAGACTGTAGAAACCTGACAATATAGGAAAGCTGGTGAGTACTGGTAGAGTTTTTAATATATAAGTTGAATATCACGTTCAAATAAACTTTCCAACCGGCCTCTTCTGAAAAGAAGCACTAGACTCGAGTTTCACTCACATTAGAGTTCATCAGTAGTGCATATTCTTGCCACGGCCGGGTCTATTACTCCAGCCACGCTTTCATGAGGCACTCATGTTGACCATTGCTCCATTGACCACACATTTGGCACGACTGAATTATCATATGTGAACGCTCAACCATTTTTGCTTGTGAGTGATGATAAGGTTGCCCGATCACCTCGAGAGGAGACAGCAATTGTCTTGTTGACTCCAATCGATGACCCCCCGACTAGGACTTCTCTCCAAATTGAAATCACAGAGCTCATTACCTTGTCGAGTGGTATTTTTATGAATGGTGAGTAGTAATGTATGGTCGATGGCACAGTTGTGAAGATGGTTTTCTTATGTAAGCGTAACAGAGAAATGCACCACTGACATGCCCTAACGAGAATGACACTCAAGTTTATTGCTCCTTTTCAAAAGCAGTTGACTGGAAAGTGGGAGTGCAACAGCCGTGACCAGTTGTATGTGGTTTTCCGTTAACATAATATGATTGGAAAAGATGTCATGATATCCTCCCGTAGACTACACTGCTGATGGCTTTTTGCTGCCGTAAGGAAGGTATAATCTAGCAACTTAATTTGGGCAGTGCCCAGCTTTACCAGTGTAGTTCTAAACTGTCTCAACAAAATATGGTTCCTTGGCTCTCTAACCGATAGATATCCATCGCATACCCTAGAAAAAAGTCATGGAGCATTCGCCAGTTCGACTTGGCGTTTAACTTCAAGAATCAATGAGGAATTGTATCGCTGTCGAATAAGTAGAAAAATTGCACAAGTGTGAATCAAAAAATGATTGTGCGTTCAGGTTATATAGCACCTTAGACGAAGGCATTTCTAATATCTGTTTGTAGGCCACCACACACGTGGTAATCTCAGTTTATTTAAGGTTTCATCGAAAATATGGGTCGATCTTTTTCTTCGTCAATGAGTTTCACCACATTTTTATTTCTTCGCTCATCGATTTGTATTGTTTGAGTTTTTCTTGTGTTTTGGAGTCGTATTTAACACTGAATGAGCAGTATCCTCTTCAGAAGTAATCTCTGTTATGCCTTCCATATTATCTCCAGTGTAGAATCGGACCGGTTCCGGGTACTCAATAGGTGAGTCCTCTTGAGCACTAGGCGACGAACGTTCCTTCAATCGTTGTTGTCGCAGTCTGTGTTCGGTCATTCGATGTCCAGCCTCTCTAGCGGCCACTCGAATCAACGCCATTTCAAAATTCGCCTGTGTATCGCGTCGAGTTCGTGAGGGGTCAATTCGCTTTTCTTCTCTCGATTTTTCTTTGTTACGTTCTGATGTGTTGGGTTTGTTCGCCTTATCAATGTCAGGTTCTGTGGTTGAACCGAGTTGGGTTTTCAAGATGGGTTGTGAAACTGACCTTGTTCTTCCAGGCTGCAACTGATCTCGAGCACTGCTGGAAATCTGTGGTGGTCCCTGATCATTGGCCATCCATGAGTTTTCCAAATGCAAATCTAATTTGTGTAAAAATTCTCTAGTTGTGCCCTGCTTTAACCAACGAAGCATGCCCTCATACCGTGTTACTTCGTCCTCGTAGATTCGAACAAACGAAATGGCTAAACACACACTACTGTGGTAACGGAACAGCATGACCATGGGCAGAACAACTGTGACGAACATATGCAGTCCCTGTAGATTGGCGTCTTGAAATTCATTCCAACTTATCCGAAACAGCACATCATTGTGTTTCACCTTGAACGAATATGTAGAAAAAGTAAATGCGTCAGTGTACAATTAATCACAAAATAGACTGAAGTCATAGAAGCTCGAGAAGATCAATTAAGTATCTATTACGATAAGCTGTTGCAATTAAATTCATAAGATAGTCTTTCAATGGTTCACAGTTAAACGCAATCGACAGATAATCTTTTATCCTGAAAATATACTTAATACAAACCAAGAGAGGATCGAAAACATCTAGAGACCTTGATCAAAGTGTTGTGGTAAAACGCCATACCTACCTGAAAACTGTAAATCATCCATAGTGAAAAGTTCAAGGCTGACAGAATGACAATCACTGTTCGTCCTGGTTTAGTCTGTTGATATATTTTGTGATGGCAGCAACGGTAAAACATATCATGAATGAAGTAGGTCTGCACCATCGCCTGGATTAATTCAAGTAGGGTACTGACCAACTGAGCAGCCATATATTCCATCTCTTTTAGGGTTAGTAACCCACTTGTGAGGTAGGCTATGCATAACACGATGGATACAACGAAGAAGTTAACCGCGAGGAAAAACGTAACTAGTAACAATTTTTCATCCAGGCTATTTTTTGCAAAGTTTACGGAAAATTTCAGTCGTTTCACAAAGGCTATGCCCAAAATGCAGAACAGTAGAGCCATCACATGAATGGAACTGATCTCACTAAGATGTATGATCGTTCGGACGCTATCAATCGCGTTACCCGCCATTTCCAAAATCAATATCAGAACCAGAATAAGCATCGACAGAAACACTCCGAAGATAGGACC
Organism: Paragonimus skrjabini miyazakii; assembly: GCA_014338405.1. Classification (NCBI taxonomy): domain Eukaryota; kingdom Metazoa; phylum Platyhelminthes; class Trematoda; order Plagiorchiida; family Troglotrematidae; genus Paragonimus; species Paragonimus skrjabini miyazakii. The sequence continues at coordinate 317,546 of JTDE01000116.1, read as the reverse complement.
AGTGCAACTCTTCAATCGAGAAGTTTTCGAAGGTTCCTCAGAGCACTGCAATAAAAAGAGAAAAGGCAATATCATGTCTGCGTTGATTGGCCGTGTGTGAAATTAATTAATGGTTGTTCAAATCAATATCTTTTGGGAGATCCAAGGACACATGATCATTATATTACCAGTTGTGTAATCGAACAAAAATATCGACACGTCGTTTAGATCTAATGAGATGTTACAGGTCTTTCATGGTGTGGTCAACTTTAGGCTAGTCTTTATGACCTACCCATGTACTGAATGTGGTTTTGCAGTCTAACACATAGCCAATTTTTTTCACACAAAGAAAATCAGCCGTACGCTTTTTGTACTTCGAAAAGTTACTTTCATCTCTCAACATGAACACCTCATAAAAAAATTATGTACATTTAGCTAAACGAATCGTAACAGAATAATCATAACGGAAATGTTTTAAATAGTGTAATGAACCATGGCAATATGCGTCAATTAAAAAATTGCTGATTCAGTTTCATAATTATTACAATTAGAAACAGAATGGATTTGTACAGCGGTTGACCTAAGTAAGCGATTGCCATAAAAAAGGGAGAGATGTGAGCAAATACATAGCTTTACCCGAAAGTGATCAATGGAGTATGTCTAACTGTTGGAAGATTTGTAAAGAAAAGGTGGTGAACTATGTCAAATAGATTTTTGGTTGCAAATCTGTTACACATTTTAAAGTGATCAGAATTCATGCAATCAAGTGTCTGTTCACTAAACGTTAATGCTTGTTTGAAAGATCTATCGATCAATCTTCCGATACATTAGATAAGAGTTGATAGATAGGACGTACATCATTTAAATGTGTAGTTAAGACATGGAAGGAATTCGGGTCCACAGAGATGACTTTCGGACTAATGTAAACATAGGGTGCGTGGTGATGATTTACTATTGTTCAATATAACGCGTATTTGACCGGGGGTGTAGGGGCAGTGGTTCATTAACTATTGGGAAAATTGGTGTAAATTTTCCTATACTCATTAACTTTTCCCGTGTGGGTAACGTATCTGATAAACCAATTTTACTTTATTACCACATGCTCATTTAATATACAATTAATTGTTTCGTGTATGTACTTGATGGAAACAGGCGAAATGTATACTAACTACTCCCTGTTATCTGGATAACAAACATTTGTTACCTCAACTGACTCTGGTCATTTAAAGTTCCCTCATTCTTATCCACAGGCTACCCAAGGGGAACATGATAACTTCAACATTCACATCTAATGGTCAGTTGCACGCGTACAACACTGTTTTGCTCTATCATGAAAAGAATGTACAGAAATATTTCAGGCGGCAAAAGCCAATCATTTTTCATCTAAGCATTAACAGAGTAGTTCAAATTTTGCAATGTCTTAACACTGACTAGTACTTGTTGCCGTCACGCTTCAAACAAATGGTATGCAATATTTGTGTACAATAAAGAGGACAGTTGTGAAATTGCAATTGCTTATATAATGTCTGTAATAAAATAGCCTTTAGAATCAGGAGATTGACCATGTTTAAGTCGAAATGCTTGAGATCACTTCGCGGAGTGAGACATTTGTAACAAGGAATGTTTGAATATTGCTTCAACAATTCTCGGTCATTTTCAGCCAAGAGATATAAGAAAGATGGTTTGCGAAGTGACATGCCGTATCTACTTGATAATTGAATCGAATGCGTCAAGGATGAGTTCAACCGATCTTCATCACTTAGATGATACAAGCCATTTTATTCGGTTTGCTAGGGTTTGTAGTGGAACTCTTAACCGTGATAGCTTGAGTACCCACTAACAAATAACGATATCTCAACGATAGTCAACGAGAAGGTTAAATCAATTAGTTTGGATCTTTATTGGTGGGATTGGTGTACAAGCTTAATTCAGTGGCGCTCGTCCGGACCGCGTCCTGTCCTGTTCAGTTGTGTTGTTCCTTGTTCCGATCCGGGTCCAACCGCGTCACGGGGGCTGTGTATTGACCGCACTGAATCACATCCAGTTGGAGCGTTCCAGTTGGCTGAGTGTGCAGGTGGTGACCGCGTGCGCGTGCGTGCGTGTGTTCCGATGTGGAGGAAGGTTTTCGGGCCGATGGATGTGTGGGTGTGCATGCACAGGTTGGGACAGTGAGCGTCACTTAGTTTTAGGCTTGTCACGTGATGCGCCGCGTGAGAGGGCGAGACGACGGCTACAGGTTCTTTACAAACTGCTTTCTCATTAGATACGTTTTGTGCATACTACAAAGAAGTGAACGATGTGTTGTTGCTTCAACTCAACGTTTCATTTAAAGTTACAAGCATTCCTTAGTGTGTGTTAATTTAGGCAGTTTATCATCGAGAATGCTTGAAGTATTACACACTGAAGAGTGTCTATGACAGTTAGTGAAACGTTGGGTAGAGGCGGCAACACGCTCTTTGTTTCTTCGTGCATTATACACCGGTAACAGCAATAAATTGGTAGAAATGGGTAGAAAACGTAGTGCTGTAATCCGTTTTACGGCTCCACCTTGTACTTCCTCTCCAGCCAGGCGCAGCAAACTCGGTTATTTAGCTCAAGATGAGGGCGCACTAACGAGTTGAACTTAATGGTGGATCAGTCCGAGTGAAGCCATCCAAACAGCCTGTCGGATAACCGAAATACCGAGCTGGCTTCCCCGGCTATTGACGAAACGTTGAGACGTGGGCTAAGGTCATTTGAGACAGTCTTGTCCAAGTGGCGCTTGAGTGTAGTGCTACTCAGTTCTTCGCTTCCCAGAAAGTGATTTTCGCAGCCAAAATGACGGAGGTGCATCGTTTCACATTAGGCCTGTTGTCTGTGGCCAACCGGAGTAACATGTTTAAGTCGCGCTGTAGATTATCAATTTCAGTCAGGTTGTTCACCATACGCTGAACGTAATTGTTACCAGCCCGTGATAACAACAGGGAATTGATAAGCTGTGGGAATTTGTACCGAAGATAGAATAAAGAGCAGAGGTTCTAATATGGAACCGTGTACCTTACCGTTAATCGCGTAATATCAACATGAAAAAGCGTTTTTCACCTCAACACTAAAACGGCTATCTTGGAAACAATCGATGAGCTAGTATAATAAAAGATTTTTCCATACCGTAGTCACGAAACTTTGCTTACAGTAGTGAATGGTCTATTCGGTTGAAGTCCTTAGAGGGAGACCTAAAAAAGCCACGTCATCTGATTTCTTTTCACTAACCACCTTTGTCTAATCTTTCTTAGCTGCGAGGAAATTAGTGACAGTCGAGTACATCTTTCAGAATCCATTCCAACTCTCCGCCAGCAGAGCAAATCTAATGAAGTGCTTAAGTGATTGGTCGTCAATCAACCTATCCAGAAGATTTGAAGTAACCGATAGTAATGCAATCCACTTGCAATTAGCGGGTTTATTGTGATCATTACACTTAAAGATGGGTGACATGTTGTACACCTATCAGGATTGGGAAAACCTACCATCTATTGGAGTTCCAGTAAAATCTCATAGACTGGTCTTCATAACTCTTTCGCACACTTCTTTAGTACTCGTGACAGATGAGATCAGTTCTCGGAAACATATTTTCAAAAAGCATTAATAGTTTTTAGAACATGCTGTATGCTGTTCTTATGACGTTAGGAGTTTACGTAGTTTATATCGTTAGTTTATATAGTTACTCAGCGGATCCAACAGAAAACACTTAGATACCAACCTAGATTTGAGATGGTCATCCGTGACGGATACGTTGAGACATCGGATTAACACTGTTGCCGAGTTCGCAAGTCATAGATATCCAATCCGCTTCGTTATAGTTCAGTACGATGTTCCGAGTTGAGGTGACTATCTTAACCTCACTAGAAACAAGAGAGACATTCATTTGCCGATCATCAATCATATGTTGTAAAACACACCCCAGCCTTGACCTTTTATAAAACACCCACCACCTCATGAACCCACTATCCGTTTCCATTAAACGATTGCCTATAATTGCCCCGTAGAACTTGAAAGCAGACGATACAGGCTTAGTAGTAACCACGCTGGCGTTGATGTCAATTACACAGTAGTTGAGAATCACCTGTGAGTAGGATCTGCGAATATCTTGCGGAGAGAATCCTGCTTATGGTCTCAGTAGGTAGATGGTCATTGACCAGCGTGGCAGACGGAGGTCGTTAGGTCATGACGAACAGACAACTAGATGTTTGGTTAGAATATACAGCGTGCCACACGGTTGCAGGTGGGCTCAGAATAACCGAGTGATGTACCGAGGATGCCTTGAGGCGGCTGTCAAGATAATGAATTACATCGTGGCCTGTCGTACACCGGCGGTAAACAATCATCTGCGGTGTGTTGCTTTAGTTGACTGTAACGTCTGTCATGCACCGGATTTCTCCTACGCATCCATAATGGACATCGTACAATATCACATTCCAGTTGAAATTCCTCCTTTTTGTGTAAAGGTATGAGGCATCCTTACATAAGTGTTTGATTCATGTTACAACAGAGTACCTCCTACCTAACTTCACTGTTGTGAGCTAAGAACGTGGATGGCACAAGGGTTGTTTATTCAACAAAGCAACACATGGGTTGTGCGTTTAAACAAGATTAGAAACAAAACCACTCATTTGCACGCCAATGCTCAGTTCCTTGACCTAGCAAGGACCATTTTGGGCGATGCTGCACTCCGATGTTTCTTCCTGCGTTTTTCATGCGGCTTGTTCGATGTCAAAATATATGCTCTGATCCTGCTACTGAATAGCCGTGGTGTGAGTATTTTATTATGATAGCTCATCCTCACTACACTCCTCCCCCGAAAAGATTGTTCCAGCTGCAGTAAAAGCCGTTCAGGTTCTCTTCGATCTCTTGACGATCTGCGTATTGGCCTCGGGGACGTCGATGCTGCTGGTGGGCACTCTCTTCTGCTCAGGATGTCATACCATTTACAACGCTGGCTTCCCTTCAATCGTTGTTCATTCTTCTCATCCTCAATCAGATACACTGGACCACGGTGATCCACTACCACATAAGGTCCCCTCCACCTCGCCAGGAGCTTCCTAAATCCGGGTCCTGTTGCGCATGAACTCCGCCTGTCTCTGTATTTAGCCTTCGAATCAATTTCAAATACCGCATTTCTATCTGACAACCTTGAGGTTGACTGCTCCTCAGAAACTCCTTGTGCGTTCGCCAAGTTTTGGTTGGCCACTGTTTGAGCTTCCGCTAATTCACGCGTGTTCATCCGCCGGTCTCTCATAAACCAATCTCTTGATCGACTGGCAGACGTGGCACGCACCCGTACATTAGCTCGAACGGCGGTTTTTTCGTTGTTCCTTGAGGCGAACAGCGGTGGGACAACAGAATCAACGGTAGCGTTCCCTCCCAGCTCCATCTTTTCGCCACCAACCATTCCTTGATTGTGCGATTGTTTCGTTCCGTCAGTCCGTTCGATTGTGGATGGTATGGCGTTGTGCGAATTTTCCTGATTCCCAAACGCTCCAAGCAGTTCCGAAACTCCTCAATTTCGAAGCAGGGACCTTGATCAGTCAATATGCTTCGTGGTATACCATGATCTGCAACGATGTGTTCCATTACCGCCCAGTACACAGTGCTTGCACGCTGATCGGGTATAGCGGCTGTTTCGATCCATCTTGTGAAATGTCCCGTCATGACTATGATGTATTGCTTTCCAGAAGTGGTTACTGGGAAGGGACCCATTACGTCCAGCGACCATAATTCCCCGATCTCATTGACCGGAATTGGTTGTGAAGGATTCTGACTGGAGTAGCTGGAACTCTTCAGCAGCTGACACTGCTGGCACGCCAGTACATAATTGTTAACGTCCTTCTTCATTCCCGGCCAGTATGCCCTTTGCCTCAGCATTTCATAAGTTCGATGGCATCCCGTATGGGCCAACTGATGACATTCCTTCACATTTGTCTCTCTCGACACCGTCGGTATAACAGGCACGCTTATTCCATCCCCCAGTCGGCGCATTCAAATTCCCGCACTATTCAACCACAAGTCTGACCAGCATATTCTGAAAGCCTTCACTTTTGGATTCCTCTCGTCTTCTGGCGGTTGTTTTCCAGATAGAAGTTGATCAATTACCACTCGTATTGTCGTGTCTTTCCTCTGCACTGCCTGTAACTTCCCGGAATCGTTCTCCAGTTCAATACTTTTGACTCCGATCGCGTCTTTGTGAACTTCATCCATGTGCTGTGTTCGGGAAAGCAGATCGGGAACATATTTCTCTTTTACAGATACACGGCTAATTGTGAAGTCGCACATCTGTAATCGTAACGCCCAACAAGCCAGCTTTCCTCGGGGAACCTTTGCCGATTTAATCCACTCTAATGGCTTGTGGTCAGTCTCCTCATGGAAACGTCTGTCGAGCAAGTACGGTCTCCATTTTTCTAACGCCCATACGATCGCCAAACACTCCTTTTCTGTCGTTGTGTAGTTTCGTTCAGCAGGAGTTACTAGTGGACTGGCATATTCCACAATACCGCTTTCTTGCTTCAGTACAGCTCCGATTCCCACATCGAACGCGTCCGTCGCGACAACGAAGCTCTGTCCAGTCACTGGCAACTTCAGGGTCAGCTGTTCCTCCTTCATCAATTGTTGAATCCTAACGAACGCTTGATTGGCCTTATCTGTCCAGCGAAATTTGCAATCCTTCTTCAGAATTTCGTACAACGGGCTGGCTAGCTCACTGAAGTTTTTGATAAAACGGCTATAAAACCCGACACGACCGGGAAACTGTCGCAACGTTCTCTTCGATGTTGGCACCGGAATGGCCTCGATCGTAAGCAGTTTCTCGGGAACCGGTTGGACCTCACCCTGACCGATCTTGTGACAGAGTAGTATTACCGTTCGTGTCGCCAGTTGACACTTTGAACTGTTGATTCGTAGGCCGGCTTGTTCTATCTTCTACAACACAGCTGAAACGTGTCCGCTATGCTCCGTCTCATTCCCGCTGTAGATGACGATATCGTCTCCGTAGACAACAGTATTTTTCAGTCCCTCCAGCACCTTCAACATCAGACGTCTGAAAGTGAACGGGGCGCCTGACAGTCCGAACGGCATACGTTTGTAGCGATATTGCTTTTCTCCCACTGTGAACGCCGTTTTGTCTCGATCCGATTGCATGATTGGAACCTGTCAATATTCAGACCGCAGGTCTAGCACTGTAAATATCTTGGCGTTCTGTAACTTGTCGAAAATTTCTGCCACGGCTGGGACTACTACGACTTTGTTGACTGTAATTTCGTTGAGTCTTCTGAAGTCGACACAAAATCGAGGTTTCCCATTGGGCTTCCTCACCAACAGAACAGGAGAATTGAATGGGCTATCAGCCTTCCCAATAATTTCCTCCTTCAACATGTCTTTCACTTGTCGCTCAATTTCCGGCTGCAGGTGATCCGGAGTCCTTCTGGGCCCGAATGGTCGAAATTTGTCTGGCTTGATAAAGATTTCATGTTCAATCCGGTCAAAGTAGCCATATGGGTCTTGATCCGTGGTGAACAGCTTTCAGAATTTGCATGTCACTTCATTCAGCAACCGATTGTCACATACTGGTATTGCTCCGGGTGCGTTCGCTTCAATTTGTCCAAGCTGAGGCTTGTGCTTTCTCGCTAATGGAATCACTCCATACTTTGTTACGAGTTACCATGCTTCAAATCAATCACAGTCTCAGCGCGTTCAAGAAAATCCGCTCCCAGTATAGTCTGGCGTGCGTCGGGGGGAAATGACGAACAACTGCTTGACTAAGGGATAATCGATTCCGACATCATACTCCGCAACGCCGGTAACTCTGAGTGTAAACCCACCGACCGTTCGAACGACCATCGCACACGGCTGAACAGTTTCTTTCGATTTCAGCCCACTCAATGAAATCGCCGCCACAGTGTCAATCAAACAGCATTCCGAGCTACCATTGATTTCTATCCCAGCCTGAACTGCTGTCTTATCAACCGCCCCTATTATCGGATCGCCCTTCCTAGACAAAAACAATCAGCAAAACGTTTATTTACATGAAATCTTTTCTCGCCCCGCGGGCAAAATCTTCACCAACGTCCACGTCTTCCGCATCTGTAACAGACGTCGCCACGGTTCCGCTCCCTCCTCATCTTCAAAGCGGCCACTTCTTGAGTCAACTTTTCCACTGCGGTTCGCAGGTCATCCAGTTCACTCGTCTTTAACTCGCTGACTGTCGGGGAGTTGTCTGCCAGTAGTTGTCGAGCCGCATCAGTCAACTGTTCCAACGGCAACGGATGTGCGATGAGAGCCACCCTGAGCTGATCCCACACTGTTGGTAGCATTCGCTCCAAGAATTGATCTGTCAGCATGCGTTGTCCCGAATCCTGGTCAAAATGTGGCAGGGCTCTTGACAACGTTACCCGCAGTGACACGGCATACACAAGAGCGTCACCTCCTTGTCCAAGCCGGGTGCCCTTGAACTGCCGCATTGCCTCCTGGGCTGCCGAACCCGGCGATCAGCGCCTCCTTCGCGGCGACCCACTCCAGCTTTGCAGGGCCCCTTCGCACGGCATCAAGGACCGCCTTCCCCTTGCTCTTGAGCAGCATCCGTAGGGCCACTAGCTTCGCCCGGCCGATCTTGACTCCGACCATCTCCGCCAAGTACTCAAAGTCTTCCAGGAAGTTCCGAACGTCCCCATCCTCAAACGGTTGCGGCCACGGAATCTTCATCTTTTTATCCTGGTCACGGCATCAATTGTTGTGAGCGAAGAACGCGGATGGCACAAAGGTTATTTATTCAAGTAATCAACCCATGGGTTAAGCGCTTAAAGGGGACCACAAACAAAACCACTCATTTGCACGCGGTACTTGGTCCCAGACCGTCTCCGTTGTCACAGACGCCAATGCTCAGTTCCTTTACGTAGTAAGGACCATTTTGGGTGATGCTGCACTCCGATGTTTCTTCCTGCATTTTTCCTGCGGCTTGTTCGATGTCAAAATATATGCTCTGATCCTGCTACTGAATAGCCGTGGTGTGAGTAGTATATATAACGATCGCTCATCCTCACTACATTCACCTCTAGTATCTTAGTTCCCTCTATATTCTCCATTCTGCGAATTTGGTTAAGCTCTACTTTTCTGGTACCCACGCCACCGCCCTCACTTAATACGATGATTGCATCCCGGTTTTTGATTTTAGAGCTGGAATGACTGGAAGTACCACTCAACTCTTCTGGAGTTCTTTGGTTGGATGATAGCCTTGGAGTACCATGTTTCTCACACTGATCCGATCTGATTCACCAAGATCGGTCTGCATGGAGTCCGACTCCATCCGGAAATCGGTGGCGCATGGCAGGTCAGACTAATAAGGTTTGGTCAATCATACTTTGAATCGAGAACGAAACTCATCAAAGTCTAGATGCTGAAATGGTAGGTGAACAGGTTTAGGTAGCCTATTAACGCCTAGCACTTGGAGGACAAACAGACCAGACATAGCGGTTACAAACTTCTACTGGAATACACTGACACAATTATCTGTAGTCTACAAAGTTGTGACCATGTGAATAATAATAAACATATATCCTCTAGCTCGATTTATGGCCATTAAATAAGGTTCCGTGAGACTTACGGACGTCTGGGTGTAGTCAGACTGAGCTTTAAAACCTGTTGCCTGAGCCTTTCGTAGCATTAGTAATCAAGCTACTTAACTTTTAGATGAGACCCAGTTGTGAAATTCAGGGCTTCGGCTGAATTTGAACCAGTAACAGAAACACCATGCTTCAACGCGGCAAGCTCTGTACCAGCTGAGATTCGGAAGATGGAACAGATCTACCTACTATATCAGCAAATGCTAGTGACTGCTTTCTTGTCTAGTGTGCACGATTGACAGGACATCGTTGTTATATTATTAACCTGCTGTGAATGAAACCCAATAGACATGCAGTCCATCAGGTTTTTCACGAGGCTCTGATAATAGAGGCTTTTGGGCGGCTATTGAGAGGCTTCCAGATGGCACTGGGACTTTTCTGTGACCGTGTGATGTGCGTCGATAACTTCAGTTAATGGTGACCTACCAGGTTACGGGCACGCGGAAGATGCAAAATGCGAAGCGTCTTTTGGGTTATCTTGCAGCACGGTGCTTTTCAGCATTTGACGTGGACCGCTGATTAGCAGAGCAAGTATTCATCAGTTCTGCCATTTGATCTGCTTTGTGTACGAGAGGAAGACATGCGTGAGATGAGACTATGCTGTTGAGACACTTATATTTGCGTGTCCAACTGTGCAAAGGTACTTACTTACTTACTTACTGAGACGTACGACACAAACCTAAGGCAGTACCAAGCGAGAGACAATCACTCTGATACCAATGGTACACTACATAACAGAATGAGGAGAGGAACGGACTGGGAGACCGATTGCATAACCCAAATCAGTTCACTTTATGCACTAGAAGAGAGTGAAAATCGAATGATCTGCGAAGAGGTGTGGCTTCGCTGAGTTCGATATCATAAACTAAGCCAGTGGGGATGGTATTGGATAGTGGAGTTATCACGTGCCGTTGACCAATCCAAAAGACTATCACAAGTCACAGAGGTCAAGTACGCAAATTTAGAGGATCGGACGGTTGGAGGACGGATAACTCCGCGGCGGATTTCACGCGGGGTTAAATCATTTGTGGTTGAGCGTTCACATAGGATAATTCGGTCGTGCCTAATGTGAAGTCAATGGCGCAAAGGTAAACATGATTGCCTCATGAACAGCGTGGTTGAAGTTCTAGTCCCGGCAGTGGCGAGGATATGCACTACTGTCGAGCTTTAATGAGAGCGAAACTCGAGTCTAGTGCTTTTTTTCGAAAGGGGCCGACTGGAAAGTCTATGGGAATGTGACAGCTGCGATCAATTGTGGGTGATGTTCAACTTGAAATCATTTGTGTCAGTTATGTCGACTTGGGATCGATCGAGCTGGGATTGCGGCTGATACACGGTGGGTGCCAGACGACGAAGTAATGAATATTGATTAGTCGAATCAGACGACCGTGAAGTCGAAGACAGACACAGTCCTCTGAATTTGGACCTACGGTAAGTTGTCGTTTGTTGCGGGTTTTGTTGGGTATCAGCCAATTCAATCAAGGTACAAGGACAGGTCTAACTAATTTGAACAAGTCCATATATTCCTGCTTGACCACGTCGTAATAAACCACACTACTGTTCAGTGTGTAGATCCCACTCGCGAGGTTAACCTTGGGTAATCGTTCACCAGTGACCGGGCAATCCACAGTAGGCTGCGTGTTTGAAAGTGCAAACGCTGAGTGAAGCAGTTAACTCGACCCGAAAGCCCATATTGAGAGGAATTCAGTAGTCCCAGTTTATCGTAGACCCGACTCTGTTTTGCAAAGTTACGAGCGGCTGTACGACACGGCCACAGTCGAAGGGTGGTAGACCTTTGCGCTGTAAACAAAACATGAATTAACTTGCTTTCCTGGGAAAAAAACAGTGGTTTAACCTGTGGGACATGTTTATCAACGTTGTGAACGTGTTGGCCTCCAGAATATGAGCGATAATCTGGAGATTAAAAAACCGTGGCGCTAAACTGTTAGCCATCACGAGGCCACTAGTACCTGTAAACACTGTACCCATTAGGATGACTAGTCACGTGTTTACTCTCGCTGTACCGGTAATACCTCTTCGATTCTCAACAGTAATATTGGTGGACTGGTTGAGACAACCCCATCTTGACAGGCTAGGTCTTCAATCACTTGCTAGACATCAAAGGCAAGGTGGTGGCTGGGAAGTGAAGTCTCAGTGTGAAAATTCCAATTCCCGACCTATTTGATTAGCCAAACCGATGGATTATTTGTCGCGTGAAGGCACCCAGTTCTAGTTATTAATTCGAATTCAGTCATGTTCAGAATTCTCTGGACTTCAATCTCTTCACAATCCACCTTTTTCATACTCTCAATCACACAGGTACGTTGGTCATATAGTTGAAACGAAACATCGACTTTCCTTCTACAGTACTTGTCAAGTTGGATTGATGCGATTACTGTTTGTGTAGAAGTCACTCACTGTACATAGGGATAAACCCATCAATGTGCGAGTAACAAAAATAAACTGGTATCCACGAGTACATAAATGGTAGCTTCTGAAGCTGAGCCCAATCTTACAGTCAATGTTCATCTGGCAAATTGTCACAATGCCATAAACCACAGAGTAAGGGAGAAGTCATTTATTACCACTAACAGCAATCAGAAGCAACTCTTTATTGTAAGTATTCTTGGGAGTAAACTGGAGGGAAAAGAGAAGACACTGTTATACGTGTGAGATGATATACCATTTACCATGGAATCTATGGCTAATTTTTACAGCTTTCTCAAATACTTTTCTAACACTTCCATTGGAATGTTGCAACAACTTTTGGTTTAGAATATAGTAAATGGTTGTTCTGCTTTGATGCATGGAACACTTCCTGATTCAATACTAGTGCAAAACATCTGTTTCTTAATAAGTTAACAAAGTACCTTTAAGTAACTGTTATCCGTTTCGCGATGAATGCACCTTCGTCTCACTTTGTACACTATAAGTGCAGTTATAGTATGCCGGATACAGAACTTAAAAAGTAAACTAAAATATTTTGCATTCTAACTCCTGTCAACTCGGTTTTGTGAAGCTTCAAAGTAAAGCCTCATTTACAGTATCAGGCCATGGTGGGTGTTTGTATAAAACACCCGTTTAGTGATGTTCACGTGTTGGTCGTTACGACCAACAGTATCAGGTTAAAAGGAAGACTGTGAGGCTGTGCAATTCTATTATACCATGTCAATTCTGTTTGTGTCCATCAGTGATGTTACTATCTCAGCGATGTCCGACCCAGTGTAACCTGTCTTCAGGCGTAAATAATTCTGGGTTCACCTGCGTTAGCCTTGGATCGCTGAGCATAATCTCAAGTGGTTTATCAAATCAATGACAGTAATAGAAAGCGCAAGAAAACGGGCATAAACCTCATTTTTTGATCGCCAGACAACTATCAGTGACTAAAGATCAAACTTTTCAAGCTCCCCCCTGTTAAAAGCTGTTAAATCACCCCATCAACATGACCAGTACTGATTGTGATCGTCCAACACACTTTACATCTACACTCAAGTCAACCACTGTGCCGACCATCAGGAAACTGCAGAAGTGTTACATAAGGAGGCTTAGCCTATTGCGACTCAAAAGTTGTTCATAAGTAGTATTGTTTTTATTTCAGAAAATTGATAAACTTCGGATTTTGAAGATGACTGCACGTGACACAGAATCATAAAACACAGCATTGTGTAACAGGAATTTTCATTATCGTTTAGTAGAAACTTGAAGCTCTTAATTCTGTCATGTTTGAACTAATTAGCACTAATTAGCTTAATTTGGCAGTTCAGTGTTAATTAAACTGATTTTCTTCGTATTATCCTTTAGTTGGCGAATCGTACCAATTGCGTGTACTGAAATGACGTAGTTTAGCATTTTTTTGTCATTCATTTCACCGTTATCTTCGATGTGCTCTGAAACAGTGATTGAGTGTTAGCTCTATTGCAACCCGAAGTAAAATTATACGTAGGAGAGTCATGGAAACCGAAAGCCGTGGGCTTGAAATCCTAACCTCATGATATTGAACGTTGTGTAGGCTGCGTCATAGCGAACTTTGCTGTCAACTCCTACTAAACAAATCGGAATATCCCAGTAAATTCCGCTACTGAGCTCTGTATACCGGTTGGTGGGGAATGACGTGCTTTCTACACTGTCACTACCTGTACGTTTCACTATGAAACTGGTTTTGTACTAGCACCCACATGAATGGACGCAGTTTATTCACACTCGATCGCCGCCTTAGATGACCCGCACAGTATGCTCAGCCATGCGCAATACGTGTGTGACGTTGGTGTGACATCACAAACTGAGCAGTTAGAAGGCCACATTTAACAGGTATTCATCCTTTTGTCTTCCGTACCGTGGTCAACAGACGGTGTGAGGATAACAGGCCCACCACGTCACCCATTAGGTGTGCTGTGACGATAGATCAGTTTGGAACAACGAGTCAAAGGTGGGAGTTAACCATGGCTGTAAGATGTCGTGTTGTGTTCAACACCAGCGGTCTCACCAGCGTCACAGTGGTTATGACGCGTTGGTTCATGCAGACTGGAGTTTGGGTAAACGATACGCTTGATAACACCTTTAATAAATGATGCTGCCAGATAAAGATTTTGGTACGATCAGCATTTCGCTTCAGATGGCGGAGAAAATAGTGTGAGAAATAGTCGGCTGAACGTGTTCGTTTGATTTTTGCTTTGCAATCAATATCAGAGTGCTGGACTCCGTAGGAAATAAAGAATGACTGTGATTGATCTTATGCAACAATGTCGGTTTCATTTTTTTAACGATTGCACTATATTTCGCTCACAGGCCGAAATCAATCAGCCATGTTGTGGTTGGTCTGCACACGTTCAAGCATCTACTACAGTCCTAGGAGGGGTTTTCGCAAACAGTTGGCCTCAGGGACAACATTTCATTGATTGTCACTAGGACCAACTGTTTACAAAAAGGTCGTTTTCACTCTCGATTGTGTATCTGGATTGTTTGCGATTGCAAGATATTTTATAAACTCTCGTTCAAGGATGAAGCAAAATTGGCTTTGTTTTCGCTTTGCACCCGTGCGATTCTTCTGACGATAGACTTAAGGACCGTAAACATGTAAATCTAGTGATGGATTATATAGAGCGACTCCGGAAGTTACGGAATATATCGCCATCTTGCAACATATCGATGTAGAACTTTTGTGGTTAGCTAAGCGCAACCGTGTGAATCGTGCTGTATCTTAACTTTGTCAGAACACATCAGGAAACAGACAGCATTTTTGTGTCAGTGTATCATGACCGACTATCTTTCGTTAGAGATGGCAGAACGAATTCGAAAATTTGACCCATCTCTTATTCAGCTACCAGAACAATTAGAAACCCGTTACCATTCAGTCTTTCTTTCGTTGTTTGGGTATTGTAAGCTGTGCGCCATCGTAACTACAGTTGAATTCCAAACATTCGGTAAAGAAATGCGTCATCTCGAAAATTATCAACCTCGTGTGTTAGACGCAGGGATTTAAATTTGGCAAAAATACTCGAGTTCGTCTGTATCACATGCAAAGATTTCAAAGCATACTGCATTATAAACGTGAATGATGTGACGATCTAGTTAACATAGAAATGGAAACAACTAGAACGGAACAGGTTGCTTATGAGAACCCATCAAGTACTTCTGCTCATTATTGGTTTTGCACATCAGAAGTCTTAGTATGCTAAAAAAAGATCAGCGAAATTTATGAGACACGGAAAGTGATTGCATGAGTCTTTAAGGTTCGCAGTAAGTCTGCTTTAAAATAAAATTTCTTCTGTCACATTGTGCATGACTGATGACAGCGTCTGAGCTGACGGAGTCATCAAATGGTCTGGAGATTTTCCTTCATTCACTTGAATAAGTGAATCGACATTTTTTATACGTTTATACGACTATTACGTAGCTGCAGCTTTAAGGTCCACAGATCTTGATCGTAATGGTAATACAAGGCTCGGTGTTCACACATTTTATCATTAAATGACTGATTCATTTGTGACCAGCTGCTGCAAAGATGGGAGCTCTACATAATAAATTCTGTTGTATAAACTTTGGGGCGAGCCATTTCGTTAATGCATAATAAGAATATTTAGTTTCAGGGCCACTGAACGGTTGTGCGAGATATAGTTCAAAAAGAACGAATTAAACATCTGTTTTTGTGGTTTCTGAATTATCGATTGTATCTTATTACTCATGTCACCAAATTCAACTTTGTAAATATTTGCTTATGCTGGCCATTCAGAGGTGAGTAGTACTAAATTCAGTCATCAACTTGAATAAACCTTCAAATCTGATATATCCATTTTTTGTGTGACTTACTTCATGATGTGCTACAATCTGCTTCAGCTGCCCAATTCTTTGTGACATTTCGTATATAACTGCCACCGCAATGGCACAGTATTCAGAAACGGCGGGTAAAAAGTAACCAGTTATGCTTGCTTTTTGATGGTAAGTGCTCATAGTGTAATTCTCAATTTCATGTTTGCCCTTGATTGTGTGCGACACCTTCTCGATTGCAGATTCCACCCAAATACATAAGTTCACGGTCAGCAGATGTAACATGATGAAGCTGAACAAACGAACTTTGGCCAACATAACTAACTGAAGAAATAAAACATGGAAAGAAATCAGAACAAAATAACGTGATTACAAAAGTCAATTCAATTGTAGAAAATAATTATTACTACAGCAGACAATAACGAGATTTTTCTCTGATCACTTCTGCTGATGCAAACAGTTAGCAGACACATTGATGTCAGCTAACAAAGCTCGGTATATTGCGGTATAGAAAAACTACCAAAAGTCCCTCCTAAACATCCCATTCCTTCCCTAAAGCCGAAGGGTTCAATGTGATTAAATTTAGCATCTAATAAGAAGGTTCATTCTGCTCAACCAGACACACTTGCGATGACTAGACCACTTTGGTGGAATGGAAAACAGCTAACTATCCCTGGACATATGGTCCACGTAATAACTATTGTGAAACGTGGTATATTATATTGTACTGTTTGAATAACTAAAACCACTACTCGTTATAACTCTATTTGGACTCCTAAGAGACTCGTAAGCAGAACCGGATTAGTAAATAATATATTCGTAATATTAACCAAGGGTGGTCATAAGTGTGTTCGTTGTATTTATAATCTCATTCCACCGTGACTGTAACCATGTTAGTCTGGCAACATTGAATGAACTGTCAACTTGAATGATAAGGATGCTTTGTAGCCGTTGTACAAGTGTGGGGGATTGTCAGACAGGAAGTGCGAGCATTCCAGCTCTCGGCGGAATACCCCAACACAGGGGGAGGTACGTTCAAAAACCCACGGTGAGCGAATGGAGAACGGCGTGGGCTACCGGATGAGTCATCGCTCGACCGGATCGGACCAACGGGCGAGACGTGGCAGCCGAAATAGAATGAATGACCAAATTGAAGGCGTGATTATTCCAACACTCTCAGGAATATATCGACACGGCTGTAGAGTACGTTCAAAGCCTACAGGAGACAGACGGAGGACAGCACGAGCGATCGGACAAGCTATCGCTCAACGAAATCGGATCAACGGACGAAGAATAGCAGGCAGAAAACCCCCGGGTAGAAGGCGCCAATCACACACCCAAACCGGGTAGAAGTGCACACGAAGTGCGAGTGGAAACCAGGGGGTGTTGTGGACTGGAATTGTGAATCAAAATCGCGAGCGCTCGTGTGGCATGGTAACTAGCGAGTTGGACAATAAAGATTGTGCTTTATTGGACGCCTTTTCGCTACACAAGCACCTCACTCACTGGGCTATTTGGAACGTGAATCCCACCAGAATATGCCTAGTTGATGGCATCCGTTTCGGATTAGTCTGCCGGGGTGACCGAGGCCAAAGGACGACTGCGCATGACATTCATCACAAGTGATTTGCGTTGAGCCAATTATGGTTCCAGTCACACACCATTTGTCTAGTGTAAACCCCAGAGGAATAAGACCAGGAGGCGTGTGAGTCAAAGTCTTTTTGGTCCAGTCGGTCAATACTGGTTAGCCAGATGGCAGGCTAGTATGAAATTGAAACCGGTATCTCTCGGAACCAAAAAATACAGACTATGATGGAGAGATATAAGTTGGGAAGAAAAACAATGAGACTATAAGGCAAAAGCAGTCTAATCTAGGAGTACATTTTATTGTACTTTTGATAGGAGAAAGAAGAAAAATAAGAACGTAGAATTGGGCCGGAAATTAAAAAATGACATTAATAATACAAGAAGAGAATGTATAAGGTGTCAGCTTGATCCAGACTTCTGAATGGGAGATTTAACAAATGACGGCAGTCACTGGTTAGTGTGAAGGAAAAAATTATATAACGGACTTGACTTGCGTCTAACGTAGTCATCGTCTTTTTGCTGACGGTATACTATGAGTAGATTGATAAACTAATAATCCGGCATGACCAGCATCCTCGTGACTGCATTCCTCTCAACGTCATATAGCCATGTCACAACGATCTATGGCACCTATACTTCCTTTGCGTACTACGCGCTTAAATTTGCCGCCAAATAACTGTCACCCAGGTGATTTTCAGTCCCCTTCCCGGTCATATTTTTTCAGAGGGCCCGAGTTACGGTTGAATCTGTCCAAGGTTTGAAATCCATAACAAAAAAGGAAAGATTTGGGTAACATCTCGGTATCACAGCTACTGACCACTAGATTTCCCATATGCTTCCTGCTTTCCGTATAGCAACTGTTCCGGAATCCGTTCGTCGTCCATTCAATCCACGTGCCCCAGCCAAGGAAGCCGATTGAGAATCAGCGTGGTTTCAGTCCTGTCCGTGTCTGCTCGCCAAAATACCACAATGTTAGGAACCGTGCCCGATCATCGAATACCCAAGATTAATCATTGACTTTGCAGATGGGGGCGATTCGGACAGCACAGTGTCTAAGTTTAACTACTGTACAACAGCGTTGGAAGCATTGTTAAGCAGGAGACAAGCCGCTTTGGTTAGTGTATCCAGGCGACATTTTTCTCATACGTCTTTTAAGACGTCCGAAGACAGTTCTGGTCATAGTCACACGAGAACGCGACCCGCGGTTCACGGACAGATGTGTCGACAAACTGTTACTCGAGTGGTGGAGGAATGCACAGCCAGCCGTGACGTTCCCATTGAGGCGAATTCCACGCGGACGGACAGCACCTCAGCCCGAAGAAGCCCAAAGGAAAAAACATGTTTGAACTGTGTTGATATCCGAACCACCTTTGGATGATGCGGTCATGAAAGTCTTGACCAGTCGGTGAGGTTCATCTTCGCTGTGCACAAATAGCGCACCGTCATCCGTAAACGACAACATGGGCGTTGTCGAATTATGTAGCCAATATTCGGCACGCAGCCATCCCTGCGGTGTTTTACGCCCAGACCGTCCCCAGCGTTTTGAAGAGCAAGTGTTGACATTGCGGTCAAACATATCCTGAATGAGATTCAAGCTACAACACAACCCTGCTTCGTACCAGTGTGATAGTCAACAGAGATTGATCCATACTATTGCACAATCACCGTCATATTCACACGCCACATTTCAATTATACTGACGAACTCACCTGGACAGTCAAACTTATCAAGCACCATGCGCGATACCTCACGGCTCACGGAGTCAAACACCTTGGTGAAATCTATAGACAGGACATACAGAAACTGATTGTGTTCACAGCACACCTCCTGGATCTGTCGGGCAGAATGCACCATTGTTGTATCGTAACTCAGAACGCAAGGCAATCGTAACGGACGTAAACAGCATGTATGCAATCTGACCCACAAACGTAACACGTGACATTAAACCAGTGAACGAGTTAGAGTTAAACCAATCATAGTCGCGATGTCTCACGCGAGTGT
>JTDE01000116.1:256563-288473 GCA_014338405.1 Paragonimus skrjabini miyazakii | reverse complement strand
CACATGTCCAAAATCCCTCACTTGTCGAATAGGCCATGGACCTTATTGCCCTGATCAGGTTGCCAGCTATCAGCCAGACATGACTAAGAACAAACATCTCACCCCCACTTGGTTACGGTTATTGTGGAGTGCAAGTATGAGATACTTATGCGGATCTAGATTATACATTAGCTAAAAGGGGTTTATAGGAATAATACCAGACAATCTCCGACGTAATCAGAACATATTTGTAAAGGTGTTTATTGCCGGATTCCTTTATGAACTCAACCTAAGTAAGCGCTCGGAAGTAACAGTTGGTGCAATCTGCAATACGATCAAAATGCATATCCAAGTAAAACTTCATCGGCCTGACTAACGACCAGGGTGTCCTGGACTCAGAAACGAATTTCCAAAACTCGCAGTTGGGGCCCATACCAGATGAAAATGGTGATTCTGTTTGCAAAGTCAACGTTCGGGGACGCCATCGTGCCACGGCTGTTAGGAGGAGGAGATGGATCCGATTACCAACAAGATCTTTATCTTAAATTGAGCGTGGAATCAAATCCGATGTAATAAATTAACAGCAAACACAAAGAGTGAGGGAAGTATTTTCCGAATTCACTCATCCGGTGGATGCCCTAAAAAAGATACTAATGCCGCCAACACTGGACATTTAAAACGTCTCCTTCTCACCGGTACAGGTAAGAGCCAAATTAGTGATGTTTCCGCATGAATGACCAAGTTGAGATTTGGTACATACGGCCGACATGAAAAAATGTGTTGCTTTATTAGCTAAACTTCGAACTGCTTTTTCAACCGTTCTGTTTCAGTTAGACCTACCACAGCAGTTTCGAATAATTTTATTTCCAAAGGTGTGTGGAGAAATGGCCGGACAAATAAACGACCAACGTCTTTGCTTTTGATGGATGATTCCCTGGAAGCGTGAACTACTCGATCAATCATAGTGTGGGTTTCCTAAGTAAGACTTAAACGAATTTTTTCTGATTTTCAAACCAAAGCCGGTGGCAAACTACTGCCTAGTGATACAGCTCATTCTAACATTCATTTAAAGCTTTCTAAATAGTCATTTACTGTACTTAATGGCGATAAGTTTGCATTTATGGTTTTGTGGAACAGCTACCTAAGTGGCTCAAGAGTGATCTAATCAAACGTAGTTTCAACGTAAAAATCAACAGGAGGTTATTATAATGGTTTCTAGCGAACAGCGGTATTTCAATAAGGTCTATAGTGAGCCGTCTACAATTGGTTTTAATAGTCGTTGACTTGCCGAGCATTATCACGTTCTCATCGCCACACAGTGCAGCGGGAGAGCTACACATGTTTCTCAAAATGTGTTTACAATTAGGAATAAACTAGTTTTTTCAGTGGTCCACAGAAACCCACCTACCTTCCAATACAAAGTCACATACATTGACCATCAAAACAGTGCCAGTAAAGTGAAAGATATAGGAACGTTGGTTGTGGATGATTTAGCTTTTTCCAAATATTTCACAGCTGTAAGAAAGAACGTGAGTGACACTGAGTCTTTTTGAAGAATCTCTGAACCTTTTGACATTGAAGCATTTCCCATACTGTACAGTTGCATAATAGACCGCCACATGGAGTCCAACACATGGGATTATACTGAGTATCTGGAAGCGGCATCACTGTCATCGAAAACATTGAAAGACGGGCTCAGGATAAATTGTAAACTAAAATGGTCAAGAGCATGGAATTAGTTCACCATGTTTTACAGACGGTTGAGAGGATATAATTGTGCCGTAAGAAGTTCTGCACACACCTGGTCATCCACTAGTAGGATCACTCCAATAAACCAGTGGAGAACAATTGAGAGTTTTTTCTATTATTCTTGGAGTTCAAATGGGCAGGCTATCGTACTGGCATACCTTCATTACATTTAAGGGCTGATCCTCTGGACTACATTGCCTAACCCCGCGATCATGGTTTGCATTGTTGAAATGTTCAAGATTTTTACAGGGTCAACATGTATACGGAAGTTGGCGGGCGTTGCGCTGTTTTCAATTACCCCTCGAACGCACTCTTGGAGGTAACCAGGTGAAGTGTTCCGTCTGTGTCTGCGTTTGTTCTTATCATCATCGATGGTTGATACAACCTGCTGGTATATTGCATACCAGTATTTTTATTCTCAGTCAACTTGCATTATTTGCCACTGTTTCATTTATATAAACAGACTGTTCAACAAATGTTGCTCTCAACGTTACGCAAAGAAAAGACTGAATAAGTCTATTATTTCTTTCTATTGCACAAGCGTTCTAACCAGTAAAGGATCAGAAATAATATTTTGTTATACCACTATGTGGATTTCATTAATGTTCTCACTCCTTCTTCTCCCACTTTTTCCAAAATTCTCCTATTCATTGTAGCCTGATCAACTCAGGAGTTTAACTACATTACTTTCTAGTCACTTGATTCTACCTGTTTGTAAACTTTCTTCCTGGAAGTATCTACTACCAGTGTATGTTTGTTTCTGTCATTGCTTGCATCTGAGTAAGACTGTTTGATATTGAATCAGCACGAGTTGACCGGAGCAGTTTTCTGACTTTGTTATACCTCAGTAGCAAAAACCCCAGTAGAACTCAATTTCATTAATTTATATGCTTGGTAGCTGTTTACAGCGTAGAATATTTCAAAGCCCTTGAGATAACAGAAAGTTCAAGGTGCCGAATGAAGTCTCCAGTTTCATCGATTGGAAATGGCCTTTTGTATTAATAGCCAGAACCGGAATTGGTGGAAGTCGCATATCGGAGCTGAGAAAACAAATCAAACCGGAAAGAATGAATCCGACTAATCCTTGATGTGTGTAAGTTCCAAATGAAGAGACGTCCAACCAATTAAGCCAACAACATTTTTACACATGTCTGACGTGGACATGCTGGTCAGTGCTGTGAAACAATATTTGGATTTACCTCAGCGAGAACTGCAACGGTTTGATGATGATAATAAGAATTCACATCGGCCATTTATTAAAGTTTCAGATTCCGGTAAACAAACGTGGTTAGCTTGACTGGAGCACTTTTGCGAAGGTTCGGCCAAAACCACTGTTCACCGTTCTGCTAAGTTGAATACAGATGCATTCTGCGCATTGGTCAATAGAATTCTGTACAAACGTTTTGGTTAAAACTACATGGTCGTCACGTTCTTCATTGACCAACCTTTGAGTGAATGGCGTCTGTCTGCTGAAAATGTGACATCCTTGATTTTTCTGGCCCAGAAAGTGCGTGCTTGTGGTCCCAATTTAGTACATATGAAGTATGACTGAGATGTGACTGTTAGTAGGACTACTGGAACAGTTGCAGTTGGGCTACCGCCTTATCTACATTTCAGCTAGGCCAAAGTAGCTACGATACTTAGTCAGCAGAGTCGTGAGTCCTTAAAGTATGAGTTAATGGTGCTGACGTATCCTGAACAAGGTGTAGTGAGGCAACGTCGTGGGAAAGGTTGGAAGATGAAGTTTTGAAAAGAATTATACATTTGGTGTGATTTGGAGGTCAGCTTGCTACTGATTGACCTATCTTTTGTTTTCAATGTTCAGTTTTGCGGTGATTCACGCCGTTCCAACTGTTGTTCGTAGTTTTTGATGAACAACTACATATGGTACCAGAGCGAAGATTTTATAGTTCTTGCTTGATAGCTAATCATGTGGCAGCCCATATCAGATGGCTGCGAGAGTGTAGATTTGAAAGACAGTGGACATCATCCTCGCTTGTTACATTCAGATACCCTCACCTTCAATTCGTCTGGCATCATTGAACGACGTTGTTTTCCGTATCTACACCAGATACTTCTCAGCCATCCTAGGCAACTTGAAAACCGTGTCGACTGTGCTTTGACACGGACGGCGTACATTGTGCCATCATGTGCAACGGTTTAGATGCAACACAAATTTGGGGGTCGTTGCTAAAATGATTTTGTTCAGCTGCGTAACCAGAGCGACTCACATTAAACAATGTGAATTAATTCACTGTGTAAACTTCGGGAAAATCGGAACTTAGTGCAAAATCGGTCAAGCTGAGGGTCGTCGTGCAGTTGAAACGAGCGTGGTTGGTTGCAACTCTGCCGGAATTAAGTCGTTTGGTTCCTGCCAAAGGGAAATTGTAATTTTGGAATCGCATCAGAAACACCTCGTTTCTTGTTGTCTATCATACGAAGCAGCATAATCATCAGGTCAGCCATACCTGAAGCTCAGTGGGTCGTAGGACAAGGGACTGACATGTATGCAGTGTGCACGATGCTGGTTGGGCCAACAGTCCAGAGAGGGACTTACGAGATGTACTGCGTAGACAGTGGTATAAAGATATCATACAATATAGGATTTACAGATTTATTCTCAAGTAAAGAACGATGTTCTCCTTGAATATGATGACAACATTGAAGTACCCCGTACTCCTGAAAGCAAGCCATCATGAACTTTGTCTTTTTGGGTTTACACAACCGTAATTTTTGCATAATAATCCATCTGTTGTACTTCAGTGACTTCAAGCACGTCGCAGATGACTTCAGAAAGATTCGCAATTGTTCAAGGAGTGTTCCACATTCGTTCATGATTACACTGAGAAAGGCTTTGCTGAATGTGCTCCAGATACCGGTGCTGTGCATAATTGATATTTACGGCATCAACCCATTTTTTTGTCCGATGAAGCCTGACAACCTACGCACAGTTTTTGACTGCGCCCCACGACATATAAGATTGTCTTTGACGATCACTTACTCTCGGGACCTGACTGGGCAAATTCTTTGGTTCGCCCCTTGCTCAGATTTAAACCAGAAAGAGCATCACCCATGACCACATTGAAGCTACATTCCATCGATGGCAAGTTGTGGGAAAAAATCGTAACTATTTGTGGTTCTGATGTTGGCCACAAATTAATCTGAATGAACTTCGCATGTATGTTCACTTGTTTGGTGATCCCTATTAACCAAGTTGCGCCAGTTTTAAACTAAGATGAACCCTAGTGAACATTTGTACTGGTTAAGACACAGTTTTTATCCAGGAAGCGGACCGATTGTGAAACGTTGATGATTTTGATTCAGTGTTTCAAACCTTGCAGGAGCGTTTAGATTCGTTAAACGGCTGAGGGATAGGTTGAACAAAAGATTGACGAATTGTGAGTAACAACTCCAGTCAGCATAGTAAGAAGACCAGTTGGAGCCAAGAAGGTACAAATCGACTTACAGTGCTCGGAAATACGGAGGACAGTTGGTTTGTTATGAGATAGTAAAGTAGACTTCTATAAATTTTAGGCCAAACTAGTGCATGGGATTATCATTACAAGAAATGCACTGTAGTTTGTCTCCTCTGTTTTCGAGTGCTCAGGCTACAGAACAAATTTAACATTCATTGCCCGCAATCTGCAATCTTTTACCCCATCCGGAACATATAGCAATACCGAGGTATCGAGCACTACTAAGTTGACACACGTGTGGTTGTTGAGGTTCACGTTTTCAGTGATGCAAACAGTTGGTCCCAGTGACCACCAGGGTTTGTATAACCGTTTCTCAACCTACTTTGAAGTTGTGGCGGACGCCCACTCGTCTTCAGGTCAACCACAAAACGGCTGATCGATTTCAGTGAAAGGACGATCAACAGCTAGTGATACTAATTTCATTGGTGCCTCAGAAGTCGGCCGCCGAGCGGCAGTGTGGTTACTCATGGCAAGTCCCGAACATGCCAAACACTGTTGTGTTATCGTGACGAAAGCTAGTGTTGCCCCTTTCCGTATGGTCACCGTGCCACAAATAGAGCTAGCAGGAACATTTTTGGCAGCGGACCTGCCGAACCGAGTGGAAACCGAATTGAACATACCGATTTAGTCTAGTACATTTCTTTGGTTGTAGTGCAAAACATTCGTATCATTACCAATTGATTATTGACGTTTCGCGAACAGTCATGGCACTTGCCTTCCGCGAAGATGACACTGCACTGATACTAAGAGCAATTCAACATATTGTGTGTCGGACAGCACTTTCGAAGAAGTCCGTCGAAAATTCAAGCAACACTTGAGTAACCCTATATATGTAGTCGGGGTTTGGTTAATTTCAAGTTGAACATCATCCACAATTAATCGCAGCTGTTGCATTTCCATAGACTTTCCAGTCGGCCCCTTTCGAAAGGAAGCACTAGACTGGAGTTTCGCTCTGATGAGAGCAGCTCGCCAGAAGTACATCTCCTTGCCGCGGCCGGGACTAGAACTCCAATCACGCTGTTCATGAGGCAACCGTGTTGACCGCATCACCATTGATCTCACATTAGGCACAACCGTGACAAGGATAAGCACTACTGATGAACTGTTCCAATCGCAACGAAACTTTCGAAACGGGCCGACTGGCGAGTTTATGGGAATGCGACAGTTGCGATCAGTTGTGGGTGATGTTTTGCAAAGATGAGGTCAGCTGACCCAGCACTGGGAAATAGATAGGTCAGACGACTAAATCCCTTAACACTGTCTGTTACTGTCCACAAGAAAGTTATGTTCACAATTCTGTTTTAAAACGTATGTTTCCGGATAAAGTTGTTGCGTATCTTCTGGTGGCCTCTAAGGCACAAACAGCAACCCTATTGAGAATAACTTACAGCAGATAAGTCATCTTACCAACAGCGAGCAAAAATATAGCCAACCAAACACTGTTAGTTAATAGAAAATATGTTTTAAAGAGAGTACGTAGTGATCTAATGGGGTAAGAGATGGAGAAGTTAAGGAGTTTATCCCCCTTCACTACCAATTGACAAGACGGAGGTGAATCCCTTTTTGGTGACTGGAATCAACTATTTTGGTGCCTTATTTGTCAAACGAGACTAATGGTAGATAAACCATACGGTCACAACTTCAACTGCTTTTGCGTTGGAGCAATCAGTATTAAATTAGCACACTTGTTGAATATCGGTCCATTATTAGGTGTCTTCGACCCGTATGTCGTAAGAACAGAATATCCACAACCGCTGTATAAGGAGAATTTTAAAGGAACTGAAAGAATTATTAAAAGACTGCATTAAATTTGCAACGAGGGTAAAGTCGCTGGGGACTCTCTTTACTCGTCGTTATGACCAAACTTTCTATCTGTTCGAGGGCAAACCGTTGCGCAGGTGCATGATGAAAGAGTATTTAGTCAGTCAAAAGGGAATCCACTAATAATGCTGCATGAGTGACTAGTTTTAAATGAATTTCTTTAAGCGACGCTTGTATAACTTCGGAAGATTATTAAAGTAGACCTTTGATTAGATAGATGTATGACTTTGATGATCAATTATTCTTACTTCGAGCAAGTCACCCTTATTTAAAAACGTCATCCATCACGATTTTGCACGCTTTGACAGGAAATTATAGCTGTTGGCGAACCAGTTATCATACCCATGTGTTCTGGAGAAAGTGTATGCGGTTTAATTTACCAACGTTGAAGACAGTATAGTGCTTGAAAACGTTGAAGTCTAATTTATAACAGGATAACTTCGTAATACTGTTTGATTTGAGTAAACTCAGTGGCAGTCAGCCGAAAACAGCTTCCGAAAGAGTCAAGGAACACAGAAACGGTCAGGTGCTTGCGCTACTGAAGACATGCAGAAACATTCGACAGTCATGAAAGTTCGAGGGATACAATTTTTTATTGGGACGCGTTAAAAAAAGTGAATTATACTTATCAGCTTGCCCTAATAATAATTCCACAGGCATAATAGTTTTCCCTAATATTTTTGTTTCCTCCTCGGTTAGTATGATTGTAGGGCAATTAATTCACTGACATAATTGTGCCATGTTTTAATCACTTGACGCTACATGTCCCTCACCTTTCTTTTTCGCATTATCAACCTCGAATATACGTTTATTCTTATAAACGACTACAAACGAATAAGGTTGTGTTACGGAATAATCATGAGTTTTTAAGACAATGATTTGACTTTGATAGACTTTGTGGGCGTAACTTCCAGGAGGACTCAATCGAATCGACTTCTCTCCTGCTGATTAGTATTCAGCAACGATAACGTTCACCTAATTGTTCGGATCAACGAGTAATTGTTAGAGTTTCATCCACTAGATAAAGTGGCAACCTCTGAGCTCTGGTGGAACAAAATGGCTTATGGTAGCACAAGTGATGTCAATTTTGGTTCCTTCTGGTCAAACCTATCGCTTTTTTTGCAATACTTCCACCATATTTATACCTTAGCTTTTGTGGCAATAATCAGATAACAGTGAAGGCTGTATCACTTCACAGCAGCGAAGAATGGCCTCTCGGGGTAGAAAACGTGAACCGTCTTCAGATGTTTGAACACTGATGTGTGAGTTCAATTGTTCGTATCGGGTGGTTAGGTCATTTACTAAGGATGCCAGCTAGTCGTCTGTCATACCAAGCACTGTTTGCTGACGCTGCGGCTGATCGCCGCAAGGTGCGAGGTGGACAGCTAATAACCTGGCGTATAGAAATGAAATCGTTCACGGAGAGGTTAGTCCATATAGGTCGGGTTCGTCTTCCGAGCTGGGGCCGTCGCGACTCACAGAGTCGGTGAGTTGAGACGTTACGTGAGATGGCGACTAACCGAGCTCAGTGGCGTGAATGTTGTCGTTGCTTGGCCGAGTTGTCTGCGAAGTGAGTGCACTTAATAACGTGGGGTAGTGAAAGCCGTAAGGAAACTGTCTTGCTGATGACGCTTCACTTTCACGTACAGCTCGGTTGTTTGTTTGCAAGGTGTAGGCGCCTTGATGTTGTATGTCTGAATATGGACGTGGCCATTTTTAGTAATTAGGTCCCTTCCCGTTCCACTATTTTTTCTACTCTTTTTCTATACAGGGTTTGCTTTCTTTTCTTCTTCGTGGTTGTGTGGCAGTTAAGCATCAGTTTTAACCGCTGGTTTGTTGTTGCCTATGATGGTGCTGATGATGAATGGAAATTAGTCGAATGTTTACATTGAAGCGGCTAAGTATACTGTCATAAATACCACTGACTAAGTGGGTGCGTATATCAGACGCAGCACCAACGAAGTTGAAGGTGTTGATGAGTGTATTTAACGTGCTGTTCATCAGGAAGTTGAACAAATTACTGGATGTTTTTGACACATTTGAGCGGTACGTTCATCCGAAAGTTCCGTTTAAATCCATACTATTGACTAAATATTGAGTAGTGAGTGTACTAGTACGAACGCTTAGAATAAGTAAAAACCGCACATTGAAATTATACTGTGGTTTGACAGACTTCATAATTTAACAGAAATCCAGTTGCAAAAACAACTGGACTTTGCCTAAATTCGATCAGGATGTGGAGCCTCTAAGCCTCAAACGTTGCCTTGTAACTTAGCTGGCAGAGCACTTGCTGCGTTCATGCACGCCAGTTTGTCGTTCGTTCAGGCCAATCCGAAGTTCAGATTTTGGCACTCACGATTTTGCAAATATAAGTCCTTGTCGAATTTCGCTAGCATACTCCTTCGCCTTGAATCTACGAGTTCTTCATTAGGCCTCGTCAGATAATCCAACACGACTGATATGTGGCGTATTATAGATGAGAGGTCGAATGACTGGTTCAAAAAATCTGAGCTACCAGTGTATGAAAATATTTGTACGTATGCATGTTTGTATGTGGATGAAATTGATCGAATGGATCAAGCTATCAACGTAAAGTAAAATACAGTGTGTGGTTTGCATAACTGGATGTGAGCAAATTAGTTCCCACAGCCTTCCTTAGCGTATAAATGCATTGAGCGTCTACATTTCAACGAGATAAACACACTACTTACTGCACACCCCGATGCGCAAATATAAGCTGACGGCCTCTCCTCGCATTGAAAATAATATTCTTGGGGCAGACAAATTGCCTTCCTGTATAGCCTCAATGCTGGCATGTCGATTGTGATAGATATAGCCGAGGATGTACAGCATTCCGGCAACCGATGTCAGATACATGGAGATGAAAAATCCCTGGAATGAAAGGACGCAGTGGGATACGTAACGGGGAGAGGCAAAACGTTTAGACTAGCATGAATATTTACTAAGTTACGATGTTCTGCGATAAACAAAGAATGATGATATTTTTATTCTCAAAAACATTACAGTCATTCCTTTTGTTCACCGACATAATTCGATTGTACTTGATCAAGCAAATGCAAAACCATTGGAAAATGTCTGTAATCCTCTTAGAAAGAGCCGTTTTTTAGGCGGACAACTATTTCGGATACACCTATATCTCGCATCATGCTTTCAAAGCCGGGTGTAGTTTGATTTATTGATCCACTCTGGGGAACTGCGTTCGGTTATCACTCCAGCATCCGAGATAATGTCATCTAGTAATATTCTACTTGACATGACTAATAAATTTAAAAACGAGGCAGTACTGCAAATATGTTAGAAACGGTGATTTCTTATTGTGCAAGGATTCAGCTATACAATGAAGAACCATGGACCCGTTCAACCCTATGTAGCGGTAAGACTTGAATGTATCTAGTCCGTGTTACTAGCTCCAGTTCTAAAAATTCCGTACGAGTATGTACATGATACTATCTGTGTGAGTTACGCGGTTAGGCATTTGTTCAAGTCAGCTGTCATTCAAGAGGTTTCATTTTTGATGGTACTGGTGGACCAAATCAATTTCCATGAGTAGTTGGTGGTGAACTTTCCAATATTCAATTTTGGAAGAATTGACTAAACTCGAGTTTGTTTCTGGTGCTTCATTTCCAAGTGAACTAGTCAGGGAAAACATCGGATTGCATACGCTACTTTCCGGTTCAAATGGCATCCAAGTTGTAACAGGTTAACTTTCCAAAATCTATAAACAATAATGGCGTTGCATCTAACACGGTTAGATCATATTTGATGGATTCAGAGCCGGTAACAAACACTCACTTAGCTCTTAAAACTAGAACGTTTACTAACCAAATCGAATTATTTACTCCGCTAAACACTAGTGATGACTGGACGTTTAACGTCTACCTCTGCTGACAAGTAGTCTCCAACTGTGGCGTAAACAAGACTATCAGTTCTAGGGTTATACCACCTTATTACAAACTAATAGCCATGTTTTGTTATTCTCATAACGCCGCTCTGTGTTATTACGGATTGAATTCAGTTAACAACTACCAGAAGACACGTTCGTTAGGTCTTCCAAATGAGTGCCCTAGAACGCTGGAGAATGCAGTAATAATGCATGCGTCACATTGGTTGTGTTACGGAATCGCAGTTGGAAGCATGAAGAATACTGCAAAATCAATAATTTTAAACGTAAGCGTATCTACTGAACTACTGGTACATACCAACTACAAGGGTTAGCAGAAAAGTCTTGACATTAATGCTGAAAATTCCTGCCATTTTACCTAATTTTGCTTTTTTTCACCAACTTCATTCCGCATGTTACGATATAGCAATGGTGGTTTTACACCGGGTGTTGAAAGCTTGTGTGTGTGTACCAACGACACTGTGTTTTAGTAGAGGAAAACATTTTGCATCACTTCGAAAGTATTGCTGGTGAATAAACGTTTTTCAAGGAGTTGAGCTGTAAAAATTTCTGCACTAAACTTGTGTCTATCTATACCGGATGAGTCCAGTGGAGGACGAGACCAACAATGGAGTGTTGTTTTGAGTTCGAATTAAGAAATACACTGGTAGTACTGCCAGTCGATTAGTCGGAATGATCACAACACATTTTAGCGTAATTTTCTACAAAAGACAATTTCATGAATCTACCATAAAACGGAATTGCCAGCACATAATATCCGCGTATGCACATGGATCTACGTTTCCTAACCGATTTTCACTTATCGTAACTAATAAAGCAGAGGTTGTGTTGCTAGCGCTTGAGCTTGTAAACGACGTATTAGGCACTGAGGTTTGTATCCGTTAGACAATAAGTCGGTAATCTTTTTTAAAATCAGATTGAATTTCGCCCAAAACAAAGCACAAATCCTCGTTTTCCAACACTCGAAACTTCCTCTTTTTTCACAACTGTCTATTACGGCCTCTTCAAATGCCACATCACGAACTTGGGGGAACACTAACCTATGGTTAACAGATGAAAATGATACGAATGAGACATTAGCTAATCATATTACTCATTAGCTTACAAATAGTGAATTCAAACTAAAAAAATTCAAAATTGAAACCTCGATCATATCATCTTATCACAATCATAGATAGATGTTATTTCGTAAGCACTACTCGATGGTCACAGGATCTCGGAGTGGATTATCTGTCGAGTAGTAAGCTGGTCTGTACTAAGCATGCCACGAATATTGTCTTGTCGAGTTCTGTTGTCACAGGCAGATTACCCGAGACTATTGCCCGCTTGAAGTATTTCGGAAATTTTAGATGAGACCCAGTTGTGAAAGGTCAGGGTTAACGACAGAAACGGCAGGGACAAACGCGGTGAGTGCTCAACCAGCTGAGCTACGAAGCCATGCTAGCAGCTCGGAAATTTCACTTTTGGATAGCGTTCAAGACGATAGTGAGAACGCGCAAAGTTAACTACTCTTTGTTATTTGTAACGTAGTATTACACGAAATTATAACTATGGGGTAATTCCTCGTTGTTCTGTCCGCCTACTCGCGCGTGTAAAATTGTGCATCGTCAGCAACAACAAAACAACTTTTAATGCAGGCGAAAGTACACTTTAAACTCTTTCCAACAGTGCTATCATTCTGCTGACTGGACATAAGGAGTTGTGTGAACGGCAAACCTACCCAAGTGGCAGTCAGCACATGGATGACCGTGATCCACCATGTCCCGGAACTGCGCATCAGGCAACAAAATGGAACAAAATCGTTTGTGAAAACGCTATCGTGATAGCACAATCCGCTAAGGAAATGTCGTACTCTTACTTTGTCCTTTTGCGCCCACTGGCGCATGCTGGTTCCCAGTCTTGCATTGTCTTTCAAGCGCTCAAGTGGTTACGGAGACATGTGTGAGCAACCGTGTGTTGTCGGTCGTTAACCCTGATAGACAAAAAACTTGGTTGATGGTAGCGACAGAGACCGGACCGGAAATGCGCGTACAATCCCACTGTACCCAGAGCCAGCTAATCTGGTTGTGGTTTCAGCAGTTTGTTCTGCCCGTCCGCTCACTCGACGCGGTTAGGTGGCGTGCCTGTTGGTTAAGCCCTTTGGTCAGAACTCCGATTTTGCCGCCTGATGCGCAGTTCCGGGACATGTGGCACTTCCGATCCGGAAACACGGAATTTTTCCCACACAGGCAGGTCCTACCGCCTGCTGTTCTGTAACACACTTGTTAATCTTGCCACGTCGTAGGCAACCTTGAGAACGCTTCAATACAAACATGTTCTTCCAGGCTCCTGAAATAGCACCTGCGTCAAACAGTCTTTCCTACTGGTTACTGTTTGTACCAGCAAACAGGTTGATCCAGCAAGTGTGACACCTCCCAAGTTCCTGTCGCAAGGACATCTATGACCTATATTTTAGCCCCACTGTCGGTCGCTTCGGTGGGTAGAGCGACGGGGAGGGCTTATGGAATTCCTCGGAGGACGCCTATGCCTCAGACGTATTGCCACCACTAGCAGTTGTGCAATGCATTCGAGCCACTACATCAAAGCTAATCAAAGTAGTTAGCTAGCAAAACACTCCTTCTTCGTCTACACTCATCTGTGGTCATCGTCCGTAAGGCGAACTGATCTAATCTCTGCATTCTGACTGTCAAGCTGCTCCTCAACTCATCCAACATCAGCTGGTATCCGATTAGTATGTGGGTGGTTGTTAGTTGATTGAATCTGTCTGAGGTTTCTGCATCGTACGTTTCAATTAATCGGTTCCACTGACCTCCCAGCCACTAATCAGTACTATTATGCAGTATCGATCTGGTTGTCTTTAACTAGACGCGCCAGTGTAGGAGTGCCAACAGTGTAGTTTCACCCTGCACAACCCAAGCGGATAGGGCACAGTGGTGAAGTCGATGAATGTCGGCCTTGTAACTCAGTGGCTCATGTTATTAGAGAAACCAGAATTCCCAGTACCATCTGGAAGCCTCTCACCAGCCGCCCAAAAACCTCTATTGTCAGAGCTTCGTGAAAAACCTGATGGACTGCAATACTATTGGGTTTCATTAACAGCAAGTTAATAATATAACATCGATGTCATGTCAATCGTGCACACCAGACAAGAAAGCAGTCACTAGCATTTGCTTATGTAGCAGGTAGATGCGATCGATTTTCTGTTAAGATGTCACATCGCTCCGAGAGCTATTGACAAATGCACACACGAGAAAATCTGTGACCAGACCAAAATTCGTCAACAAAAGATCGCATACCGTTTTCAATTATCCTGATAACAAGTCACGAGAGCTATCAGTTGGGGAAAGGGATTCTTTGTTGAACATATCAAAAGTAGGGTTTTGCTAATGTTTCCATTAAACTTTTGCAGCGACTTCATCGGACTACTGATTGTAAAATACAGTAGTGTGAATGCCGCATACTTTCCCAACAAAATGAGCGAGTTTCGACTGGATTATGATGTTTTAAGATTGTGCATTATCGATGCGTAAGAGAAATCCGGTGCATGACAGACGTCAAAATCGACCAAGCGAACACAACGCAGATGATTTTTTACCGCCCCAACCGCCAGTGTACGACAGGCCACGATGTAACTCATTATCTTGACAGCCGCCTCAAGGTATCCTCGGTACATCACTCGGTTATTCTGAGCCCACCTGCAACCGTGTGGCACGTTGTATATTCTAACCAAACATCTAGTTGTCTGTTCGTCATGACCTAACGACCTCCGTCTGCCATGCTGGTCAACGACCATCTACTCAATGAGGCCATAAGCAGGATTCTCTCTGCAGGATTTTCACAGATCCTAATACAGGGCGATTATAATCACTCTGAAATTGACTTCATCGCTAGGGAGGTTACTACTAAGCCTGTGCCGTCTGCTTCCAAGTTCTACGGGGCAATTATAGACATTCGTTTGATCGAAACGGATAGTGGGTTCATGAGATGGTGGATGTTCTATATAAGGTCAAGGCTGGGGTGTGTTTTACAACGTATGATTGATGATCAGCAAATTAATCTCTCTCTTGTTTCTAGTGAGGTTAAGATATTCGCCTCAACTCGGAACGTCGTACTGAACTATAATGAAGCAAATTGGATATCTATGACCTGCGAACTCGGCAACAGTGTTAATCCGGTGTCTCAACGTATCCGTCACGGATGACCATCTCAAATCTAGGTTGGTATCTAAGTGTTTTCTGTTGGATCCGCTGAGTAACTATATAAGCTAACGATATAAACTACATAAACTATTAACGTCATGAGAACAGCATACAGCATGTTCTGAAAACTATTAATGCTTCTTGAAAATATGTTGCCGAGAACTGATCTCATCTGTCACGAGTACTAAAGAAGTGTGCGAAAGAGTTATGAAGACCAATCTATGAAGCCACACTGGAACTCCAATAGATGGTAGGTTTTCCCAATCCTGATAGGTGTACAACATGTCACCCATCTTTAATTTTAATGATCACAATAAACCCACTAATTGCAAATGGATTGCATTACTATCAGTTACCTCAAATCTTCTGGATAGGTTGATTGACGACCAGTCACTTAAGCACTTCATTCGATTTGCTCTGCTGATTGAAAGTTGGAATGGATTCTGAAAGATGTACTTGACTGTCACTAATTTCCTCGCAGCTAAGAAAGATTAGACAAAGGTGGTTAGTGAAGACAAATCAGATGACGTGGCTTTTTTAGGTCTCCCTCTAAGGACTTCGACCGAATAGACCATTCACTACTGCATGCAACGTTTCGTGACTACGGTAACGAAAAAATCTTTTATTGTACTAGCTCATCGATTGTTTCCAAGATAGCCGATTCAATGTTGAGGTGGAAAACGCTTTTTCATTTTGGTATCACGCGAATAACGGTGTGCCACATGGTTCCATATTAGAACCTCTGCTCTCCATTCTACTTTCGGTACGAAATCCCACAGCTTATCAATTCTCTGTTGTTATCGCGGGCTGGTGACAGTTTAATTTAGCGTGTGGTGGACAGCGCGACTGAAATTGAGAATCTACAGCGCGACTTAAACATGTTACTCCGGTTGGCCACAGACAACAGGCCTAATGTGAAACGATGCACCTCCGTCATTTTGGCTGCGAAAATCACTTTCTGGGAAGCGAAGAACTGAGTAGCACTACACGCAAGCGCCACTTGGACAAGACTGTCTCAAATGACCTTAGCCCACGTCCCAACGTTGCGTCAATAGCCGGGGAAGCCAGCTCGGTATTTCGGTTATCCGACAGGCTGTTTGGATGGCTTCACTCGGACTGATCCATCATTAGGTTCAACTCGTTAGTGCGCCCTTATCTTGAGCTAAATAACCGAGTTTGCTGTGCCTGGCTGGAGAGGAAGTACAAGGTGGAGCCGTAAAACTGATTATAGCACTACGTTTTCTACCCATTTCTACCAATTTCTTGCTTTTACCGGTGTATAATGCACGAAGAAACAAAGGGCGTGTTGCCGCTCCGACTCAACGTTTCTCAAAAAAGTACTACGTCTTCTACCCTGCCCAAATAGATTGCGGACATTGGGGTAGTTCTGAATTCGCCACCAACGTATTAGAGAAGACCTGATTTAATGTATGGGTCCTCCGTCCACGTCAGCATCATCTATAAAACCTACCCGAGTCCATCTCAGGTGTACTTCGCTAAAACTACATCGAATGAGCTGTTTGACTTGCGAAGGATGCAATTTTAAGGTCTATGTTTGTCCAATTTGGAGAAACCCACTGGCCTCTGTCTCAACTGCGTCATCGGCAGTCCATTTTGAGCAAATGCATAGAGCACATATTCAGGATATCGAATCCAATCTTCAGAAAACTTGATAATAAGATTCACAGCGGTAGGATAAAGATATCCTCGACTTCTGTCTGTTGATGCTATTCAGCCATTATCTGCAATGTGGTACAGTGTGAATGTTGTACGCTTGATAGGTAGTGGTTGGGTCTCCAGTCCGCTCGTTATCCCGTAGCTTTCTCTTAGGAATCTTTTTATGATTACTTCTGTGAAATTGACAACTCCTCGTCTCTTCCGATTTATCAAGGTCCATGGTGTCAAAAAAACACAGACCCAACGAGATTTTGAAATGAATCTTTTGTTACACGTCATTTTCTTTAGTACTGTGTTTTCTGGCTGTATTTAATGTGACAGTCTCATCGAACTTTATTTGACACTTTCAGAGATGTAACAAAATATGTACTGGTATATAGTGTGCAGCATAGCGGTGCTGGTTTTCCACTAAAAAGTTATTATATATAGTGAAATACTTAGCGTTTCTTCATATGTTATCTGATTTGCTTAGGTTATTGGCCTGTGTCTGTATCACATGATGTGATGCCTCATACCGACACACTTTAGCGTTGTTGCAATAAACGTTCACCTACATCCACACGACAATTATTCACCGTTGGTTATTTAAATCAGGAACGTGTCCCAGCCGCTAACATAAGCTATTTGGAAGCAACCAATTGGTTAGAAGTACTCCACATAACCTGCACTCAAGCACGTAATCGGCACATACACGAATCAACCGGACCGTTGCAACTCACATCTTTGAGACAAGACAGTACGGTATTGAAACTGCCCTCAAAAGGTGTGTAAAAGTCGACTGAAATTATGCAAAACAACAAAAAATAAGATGCGTGTCTTATGATCGTTTATGAAGTTTCAATTTGTGAAAGCTCGTGAGATGTGTGAATTGCCTCGTGTGAACTGTATACATACCGAAGCGAAGGAATGGTTGGCTAGTTTGAACGTGAGCTTTCCAGATGCAAATAATTCGGGAGCACATGCATAGACAGTGAGATTAATCCTTCATTTTGAAAAGTCATTTCATTTGCATGTGTACAATGGAGCACCTAATTTGTTTGGAATGAACTGAGATTGGCGTTGTACGACCATTAGATTACTATGGTTCTGTTTGAATGTAGGAAATGTTTTGTCGACAAGCTCATTGTTGAAGTAAACAGATAGGCTTACCAGCTTCATCGTACAAATAAGTAAAATGTATAATTGCCGACTTTTCACAAAAGTATCATTGCACCGTGTAACAACTTGAGATGTCATTCATTTGCAGAATTATTTCTAGTTATCAACAAGGGTACATTTGGTTTAGTTGTTTAAATCAAGACCACCACAGTGATAACGGGCTATTTTGTCAACCTACTGGACCACCAACTATTAATCAATCACCAAGTGTGGCGAATAAACAGGAAACCATTGGCTTTATTCATGGAAAAGCGTACTGGCGATAGAAATCTGTATAAAAGCATGATCAAAACGGATTCGTAAGTGTTTCCTGTGTTACTCGGATTTCGCTGATTATCGCATGGTCCGTACTATTAATCCAAACCACCACCAGCTTTTCACTTATGAAATACTATTGTATAATGCTCATTCACAAACCCCGGATGCAGTGTATTGCAGAAGAATTAGGACCAGAAGTTCTTCGTGGTCCTACCGGCTAGTGCTGATTAGCCAACTGGTTAGCTGGTATTAAACTGAAATGATTGTCTCATGGAAACAAACGACAGATAATCTCTGCTTTTAAGATCTAAGCTAGGAAGAAAGATACTGAAACTATAATACAAAAATGAGCTTACAAGGGGTCTACATATTGGTGTATTCTATACTGGATTGGAAGGAAAACAAGAAACGTAACATTGACCTAAAAACCAAACAAAATTAACATCATATGATTCGTCAACACAGTCGAAGAGATGAAGAGTGAGCAGGCTACTATGACTCAAATTTCTGTAAGGGATAGCTAGCTGCATACCAGACAACGATAGTTGCTGGAAGATAAGAAGGAAAGTTACTTTCTTTCCTGTCAAAGTTACATATACACGGTTAAGTGTAAATGGCGAACATCCACTGTTAAGTCTGTATTATAGAGATGTTCCAAGTCGACAGTATATATATATATATATATATATATATATATATATATATATATCAAATTAAAGGCCACGTGCAAACATTGTTTCTACGTGCAGACACGCACTGTAGGTCAACCGAACTCAGAAAACGAACGAGGTTGGATACCCCAGTAGTTTCATAAAGGCATCTATTAGAGGTTCCACAAGATCTGAACGTGCAGAACCGAAAACGCGAATGGCAGTGCCATATATTCTTTGCATATCTGAAGCAGTACAAACAATGCTGCAACAACTGGGCGTCAAAATATCATACAAGCCAAACTCAACACTCCATTCAGCTTTGGTGAACGCTAAAGATCGTGTTGAACCATACGGACAGTGGCGTAATCTACACGATTCCACGCCTCGGGTGTGACCAACAATATCTCAGAGAGATAGGCAAACAGACGCGCATACGTGGGCATGAACACCAATTAGCGACGAATCGACCCTACATCACAACTATGGCACCATGGCGCAGACACAGGTCACGAGGTCAACACGAATTATGCAGAAGTGATAGCGTGGGGAAAAAGTGAAAGGGGAACGGCTTGTAAGGGAAGCTCTCTGTTCGCGCAATTCTTTCAATCGACACATAGATGTAAACAGTGTTTACGTCAGTATCGTTGCAACTGAAACGAAGGACCAACGAAGACAGACCGACAGATGAACACGGTGAGTGGTAAAACAATCTCATTCCGACACACTTATTTGTTTGGCAGCGAATCATAATGTGAATTTGAAACGTCACAGTAAATAGTTCACTACTCACTGTGTCTCTTCGTTGAATCACACAAGCAGACTAACAAAACGTTAGCAGAAGCGTCACACTACGAGAAAAAACTAACAAACCATCACGCACGCAAACCACACTAACTAATTCAATTCTACTGCTTGAACAAAAACTGCATTCCTGATTGTGTCACTAATCGGATCAAATAACGAAGTGACTTCCAAATTATACATGATACAATGGTCATTGTTACTTTACGGCGTATGGAATTACGGTGTAGACCAAACGGCGAATTTGAAAGCTTAATACACAGCAAATCGTTCAATCGATCTTCCCGATTATAAGAGAGTGGCGAATTACGACAGGTAGAGAAATACGCTTACTAACCGATGTTTACGTCTTCGTCGTAATAGCTTCTTTGCATTAATATACGAATATAGATCTCATAACATGTACTGGTTTTCTGTACTAATGATATCCCCCGACATGTCATTGATCGTTTTTGAGGTAGCCTAGCTGAAAAACTAACTTGAGTTCAAACGATGTGAAACTCGGTTTGCATCGGGATTTAGGTATTAATTTTTATCGCCGTTAACGCATATGCAGTTTTCGTTTCAACTCATTGATTATTTCAGACACGTTTGCATTTCAATGGAATCGTTGGGCTCACTAGTCTGCAACCTGGCTTATGCGGCAGTCCATTAATCAAGGTCTACTCAGCATGGATAGCTTTAGAAAGGTCCTGATTGAGAACAGAGCTCAATAAACTGTCCAGATAAGAGTCTGAAATATGCGCAAGTAAAGTAATGGAAAGCGTATTTTGTTGAAGTATGCAATTCTTACTTTTCTCCTATTGTTTCCTTGTCTGATTTTTACTAGTTAAATGTTCTATGGCATTCAAGGCTGTTTCCGAGGAAATATTCATGAAGCTATTTACAACTACACTAGATACTATGCGCCTCATGCGAGGAGATTTATTTCGTGTAACAACCTCCTCTTCATGTTGATCATCATGATCCTCCGCAGCGTAATTACTTACATTTTTAGCTGTCAGATATGTCTGGTACTCAAGAATTAACTATGATCACAAGTCCTTTTAGGATATATGAAGGATAGACAGCCACTTGTCTGTGTATTCATTCAGCATCTGACACTTGACGTGCAGTAAGCCAGCTGGTCAATGAAAAAACTTTTTTTTGCAGAGCTATGAATGAAGATATCGTCGAAAAACACTGTTCGGGGATTCCAATGGAAGCGACTTCGTGGAGATGAAGATGCAGCTCAAATGGGACAAAAGGGAAGATGAGAAGGAATTACGCCTTTGGTGAGAACAGTATTCGTTGCGAGTGGGGGGAAATGGTTAACCGGTTAGGCGCGTGAATTAGAAACCATTAAAAACCGGTCCC
This sequence comes from Paragonimus skrjabini miyazakii, assembly GCA_014338405.1. Classification (NCBI taxonomy): domain Eukaryota; kingdom Metazoa; phylum Platyhelminthes; class Trematoda; order Plagiorchiida; family Troglotrematidae; genus Paragonimus; species Paragonimus skrjabini miyazakii. The sequence goes on along the minus strand of JTDE01000116.1, from coordinate 267,424 downwards.
TAAAAAGCGACAAGAAATGGTTGTACACCATACCGTCTTGAAAAAAATGGACTGTTTCATTTGTTACATTTCTGTAACTTAGGAAACAAAACTAGAGTTGTCTTGCGTTTATTATTCCGAGAAAGTAAAAGTGAATGAACATGGCAGAGTAAAGCGTGGAAGTAAGGGTTACGGAAAAAATAGACGAATCGACTTACATCTATGAAGCTATTCTGTGGCCGAATGAGAATGAAAATTTTTAAAGGGCTGTAAATACCTCAACTTTAAAAGTTGACTACAGATGAGTTGTAGAAGAGTTTGGTCTTTATATAAGTTGAACATCACTCACAATTGATCGCAACTGTCGCATTCCCATAGACTTCCCAGTCTGCCGCTTTCGAACAGAGGCACTAGATTGGAGTTTCGCTCTGATTAGAACAGCTCGTCATTATTGCATGTCCTCGTCACGGCAGAGACTAGAACTTCAGCCATACTTTCATGTGGCAACCGTGTTGACCGCTGCGCCACTGACTTCACATTGACTACGACCGAATTATCATATGTGAACAGTCAACCACTCACTTGTGAGTAACGATCAGGTTGCCCGATCGCCTCGAGAGGAGGCACAGTTACTGTCTTGTTAACTCCAATCGATGACCCCTCGACTAGGACTTCTCTCCAAGTTAGAATCACAGAAATCATTAACTTGTTGGGCGGTATTTTGATTACTGACATATAGTAGGGGATTATCGTCTTCATATTGATTGAACATCACCCACAATTGATCGCAGCTGTTGCATTCCCATAGACTTTCCAGTCGACCCATTTCGAAAACAAGCATTAGACTCGAGTTTCGCTCTTACTAGAGCAGCTCGTCAATAGTACCTATTCTTGCCCTCTTCTTGACTCCAGTCTACCACGATTAGACAAATTTTGATCACATACTTTTGCCGAAAGTAACCATTCTTCCATAACCTTGAAAAAATTCTCAGTACGGCCTGACAAACCAGTACGTTTGATATCACGCAAGTGAAACAAGACACGTTACTGAATATATGAGAAGAAATAAGTTGCATCTAATAGAAAAGCTCTGACTTGAGAATACTATGAGGTCATAACCAACAGTTGTGAATATACTGTACAAGTCCACTCACATTGTCTGTAAAGTAATTTTATCTACTTTCTGTAACATTGTTCACTGGAAAACTCGTACAGTGCTATATCCAGTCCATGCCATCTCAAGTGTTTTGAACCTTTCACGAACGGTATTTACACATCTCTTTTGAACAGCTGGTCCGTATACTGAGCCCCAAAACTTTCCTGTGGGCTCGTGTGGAGGCATCTCTATGCAGAGGTTACTTGATGGAATCGATGCCAAACTAATGCTCGTCTAGTGACAGCTAATACGTGTGGGCTAAGTTTTCACTGATCGCCGACGTTCAACTACATCGTGGTTTCATAATAAAGATACCCTTTATCAGTGACAAACTGAAACTGAAACCAGTGTCCGAATACAGCAAGTATTACTGTCATATCGCCTTAGTAATCGGTTTCAGCCAAACACAGGCTTTCTGGAACGTGAACGGTAGTCGAATCGTACAGTTATACAACCAAATGGTAGCTAGTAGTATACGGTGTGGCGCCGACAAGCTTGTTTTATGTCATTAACCTTTTAATGTAGACCGCTTGCAGATAATCAATATTCAGCTCTATTTGATAATTGTGTATTAGTTTCAAATTGCACGTTTCCGTTTCGTGAGTCCATTACGCAACAGACTATTCCGAACAGTCATAATGTGAATAAAACATTAGTTGTAAGAGTTTGTCTACCCTGAAAGATTTCATAAAGCAGAAATTTTTCATTAATAATTGGGCACTCAAATCAGTCGAGTTCCAAAAGATGAAATCGTCCACTATGAGGAGGGGCATCACCAATAACACTGCTTCAACGCTTACAACATTTTCTGTGTTTTGAGGTGCACCGTATTTTAGAGCAAGAACAATGGCATAAGAAACAACTTGACTTCTCGGAACAGTAGGCAGTTTTCAGAGAAAGCATACAATGCTGATAATGGTTGATCATTCAGCTTTTGACATTTATTCTATACATTACAGAATAACCCAGTTAAACTTCTAATCAGTGTCGGTCCTGAAAGTTATTTCTAACCTTAGGCGATTTTAGAAAAAGATCGAATTGTGCATGATTTTTTAATTGCGAGAAAGCAGTTAGGTAGATAATTGAAATAGAATTATAGTCTCATGGGCAAACTAAAACCCAATCAACTTACTTTAGCACAAATAATCAAAAACATGTCAAAAACAAATGTGGCAATTAGTTTCAAGCCTTCATTTGATGGAGTGGACCGTGGTGTTTGAGAAAAGCGTATTGACAATGGTCAGGGATGTTTACAAATATATGCGTCTCACGACCTCTCTATTCTGGGGTCCAAAAACAAGAAGAAACATTGTCACATGGACATCGGCTTGTGCATCTCAGTCACGGACACAAGTCATTCATCCGTATATGTTTTTTCTTAGTGGTTTCTAAAATGAATTCCAGTAGCCATAATTCTGAATGACCTTCCATTTTTATTGCTTATCGAACATCCGGCCAATATGTTCTATGCACACATACACACGCACACTTATATGAAGGGTTAAAATGTCATCATTTGTACTTTCTGAGTCGGTATGACACATCAGCGGAGGTGTGTAATTGGCTTGACAATGACCATTTGAACTGGTTCGGTGGCTTAGGTTTTTACGCTATCGCTCGTTTCTGTGATTTGCTAGAAAATTGGATCATTTTGGAATAGGTTTTTAGGGGACGAACCTGTCAGTAAACGCGAAAGAAATCACTGGTATCCTTTCTGCGATACTACCAGAAATCAGACATGATCATTTTAAACGAGTTCGATTGATGTCAAAAGACTTGATACTAGACAGCTCATTCGAAGTAATTTAATCAGCTAGTAATTTCTAGCCACATACATACATTATAGTTAACAGTACAGGTCTAACCTACAGACAGTGTAATTATGAAGCCTTGCTAAATAGCTCTACTCGTTAGTATTAGGAATAGAGCAGCGCACAATCTACATGCTGTAAACAAACGATGACCACACTAAGTTCAACAAAGTAAAAACCCACTCAGTTTATGGATTAGGAGTTGGAATCAGGTACACATGTACCGGATAAGAGTTCTCGACTAAATACCACACCTCCAGGTCTGGTGTTTAACATTGAAAAAACTCTACATGCAAATAATATGGAGATCGCAAAAACGGTGTCTACATCTAACACCGCGTGCACATACAATTAATTCTGGAATCTGTAATGTTATCTTGGTTTCTGCTTGCATTTTGATTAGCTGTTGGGCTGACTGACTTCATTATTTGTGGTTTGCCATCGTTCAGACTAGTTGACATTGCGTACTTTCGTCCGTATCGGGAATAGAATGATCATTCCACTTGTGCACAACACAGAGACGTACAAGTTTGTTGAGTTCGTCAACCTTAGATTAGCGGTCAATACCCTAGCATACCGAGAAATAACGAACTCAAAACATAGCGGTTTCTGCTGAGGTGGGCCAGATGAGTGACCTTTGGGGGCTAATGTTAAGTATGTTAACAACGCGATAAGTCAAGTTCTGATTTCTTTGTTAGCACACTAGAGTCTTCCATGTGCATGTGGGTTCGCAGGTCAGATCTTGGTAGCTGCGGCTGTCTCTGTTTTGGACTGGACAATCCGACAACGCCCAATTTACACGTGATTTTGCAAACTGTTTGATAACAAAACCCCCCGTGGCGTATATACTAAAAACGTGAATAGTGTGATCATGTAAGGCTCGTTAGATTGATAGGAAGTTTACAGAATGATGGCAGATGGGATGACACATGAACATCTGAACCTGTTTCGGACAGTTCGGTAAAAAAGATAAACTTGAATAAGACAAGGAGAAGACGCAATTCATGTGATGTTCTCCGGAGTAACATTTCGTACATTCTGATCACACATGGACATGTAACTAATTTTAAACGTGTCAAATTCCACAGAGCGGAAGTCATGGCTTAATGGGTTAAACGAACAGACACCAGATACGTTATTCTCGAAGTTGAACCAGGCTCACCCAAACTTGAAACTGACGAGAGAGAACGAAGCGAATGGCTGCCTTTCGTACCTGGACATTCTAGTCACTCGAAGACCAGGTGGCACGGTAGGGAGATCCGTCTACAGAAAACCTACCTGGACTGGACAGTACATGCACTTCGAAAGCTTCTGTCCGATGCAGCATAAGAGAAGTCTAGTCAGGACGCTTTTCCATAGAGCACGAAGGATTTGCACTGAAGACAACCTACAGCTAGAGTTAGGCATACTGACAGACACTCTGCAGGTCAACGGGTACCCCCCTGAAATTTATTAAAAAGTACAGCACAGCCGTCGTTCCAACTGTAGAAGTGACGACAGTACCGACAAGGACAGTGTACTTAGAACTTCCGTTTCTAGGGGACAGCTGGTCAACAATGATGAGGAAGCGTCTAACAGCGGCTGTATCCAGGACTTATAACGCTGCAAAGTTGTATGTAATACAACGAACGAGAACTCTACCACTCGCTCCAGTTACGAACAAACAGTGTACGTCTGTTACATCTCACTGTTTATATAAATACTCGTGTAGCTGCAGCATGAGCTACATAGGGAGGACGAACCGACAACTAGCTGTTCGTATCACGGAGCATGTACCCAAATGGCTGGAGACGCAGTTAGAGACGCCAAGAGCTTGTATAGATGCCGATGGACGGCACCCCGCATCTTCCTTTGCAAGGCACATAATACAGACAGGACACAGTCAAAGTTTCTGACTCGTTCTCGGTGATCTTTCGGAGCAACCGGAAACGCATACTCCAGTTTGCTGAGGCTTTGGTCATTAAACGTCATAATCCCCCCTATGCGTTCAAAAACAATTTGTGTTTACACTGCGGCTACCCTAGTAGTCAGCATTCCCACAATTTTGATTTTTCATTTTTGGTGTCTGTTCGTTTAATCCATTAAGCCATGACTTCCGCTCTGTGGAATTTGACACGTTTAAAATTAGTTACATGTCCATGTGTGATCAGAATGTACGAAATGTTGCTCCGGAGAACATCACATGAATTGCGTCTTCTCATTGTTTTATTCAAGTTCATCAAAGGAACAAACCGTTTGAAAAAAGATAAAGTTGTAGAAGAATTTAATTTCAGAGCAAAATTACAAATAACAAAAATATCCGATAAAAATGAGCAGGAGAGAAACCCAAACAATAAACCATACTGTAAACGGTGTGGCGCCAGTTGTCTTAGATAGACTGAGGACCAGAATGGGTGATGTTCCAGAGGGTGATAATATTCTCAACACCACACTCGCCGCTAGTTCGTTACTGTTCGCCATCCGGTGGGGCAGGTTGACGTCTGTTCGTGTAACCAGTCTGAGGATCAAGATGTGAGACGATACATGTGCACAGGTAGGCTCACGAGCGCAAACGGCCACCTAATAACGATATTTTACTGTATTATTTACGATGACCCAGTGATTTGGATAGGTCTAAGAAGACGATTGCCAAACAAAGTTATCAGATCCGATGTTTGCCCTGGTTTAAACAACGCAGGGCATGTACATGAATTGCAATTGATCACGGCGTCCTACTGGTATATGGTTCATTGGGGTTTTGGTGACAAGATTGTGCCTATTCTACTCTTCGTTCGTGGTATTTGTTTAGTTTGAACAAGCCAGTAACCATCACTTTTTCGTGCATGTTAGTGCTCAGAGATGGCGATAAGACAGAATTAATCCAGTTAAATATCCCTCACTTGAACCTGTGCAACAGTCAATATATCTTCATCCAACGAAGAAGAAACCGTCAGATGTAATGGTGTCGAAGGTTAATCAACGCCTCGTCGATGCATCCATGTACGTAAGCGACAGTATTCACTAAACAGGTAGGGAATAACTACGAAAAGCCACACTACTTGTACGTTCAAACCAAAACATTTGTGCTCGTAAGTTTGGTCATCAACCATCTACAAACAAGTCATCGTTCAGTTTGTACTCCTTCGTCCAAACCGTCATGAGTACCGATTGTCTCGCACTGTGGCTTCTACGAAAACCGACGAGCAAGGGGTTTTATAGTTTTCTGACCGGTTCGAGAGCCCTACTATCCAGCGATCATCGTCCCTCGTATATGTAAGAAAGCCGATCTCAGCAATCTCTAACCTCACAATGAGGGACTGGGTTATCTCCATGAATCATATTGTCCAATAGCTGAAACTGCCACATGTTGAGTAACCTCGAGTCTTACACAGAAAACACGGGGATGACGTGTTAATTTTACGTCCTCCCATCACTGGCTAAACAGGAGGAATTCATAGCCCATATCGTGGTTGTGACTGCTCGATACAAGTATCTTCACAGGTACCAGGAAAATAGTCAAGGAAATCATAACAGATGACAAATTCTTGAAGCAATAGCAATGCGAGTGTTTCACCTCGCGAGTGTGACCGGATAACTTGTATGCTGCCCAGGAAACCTAATTTTGATATTTCTCATTACTGTAGTGGTAACTATCAACAGGAAAAGCCTCGGTTTACAAGCTACCAGAGACCAACCGAGATTCACCTTGCTTCTGTTAACTCAAACTATTTATCTAAATCATTGGTCTAAAACACAACGTTGAAAAGTTTAACCTGATTTGCACAGCGAAGGTAGTTTCCGTTTTATTTGTCAATTTGTAAAGAATGCAAATCGGTCAATACGAGCGTTAAACAGTTCGATACCCCTTTTTGATGTGATTTCGCTCTGTCTGAGCTGAGATGTTTGTCGAAGAATAGAATATCGCGGTGAACCCACTCAGACTAAAAACTCCAGTGGAACTCGTTAAGTCAGCGTGGTTGAACAGAACGTAAAAACAAACCGGAGAATGTATTCACAACAGAATCTAGTGTACAATTTTCACCAGCCTGTTGAAACTAAACATTTACCAGGAACGAAGAGTAGAATAGGCACAGTCTTGTCACCAAAACCCCAATGAACCATATACCAGTAGGACGCCGTGATCAATTGCAATTCATGTACATGCCCTGCGTTGTTTAAACCAGGGCAAACATCGGATCTGATAACTTTGTTTGGCAATCGTCTTCTTAGACCTATCCAAATCACTGGGTCATCGTAAATAATACAGTAAAATATCGTTATTAGGTGGCCGTTTGCGCTCGTGAGCCTACCTGTGCACATGTATCGTCTCACATCTTGATCCTCAGACTGGTTACACGAACAGACGTCAACCTGCCTCATCGGATGGCGAACAGTAACGAACTAGCGGCGAGTGTGGTGTTGAAAATATTATCACCCTGGAAAAATAATTCTGCCGACGATTATTTGTGAAGACTCAGCTTGGTGTCTTGGATGTCTTCGTCAATTGCGAGTTCAAATTCTGTTACCGATTTATTTGAAGCGACAGACTCTGGCTGGTCCGTCTAGGTTGAGTACATGCATTCGCTTAAAGCTTGTTTGCAAAGAGCAGTAGGACTCAACGGATGTTGCAGATTTAGTCAGTTACATCTGTCATTCCCGGGACTAGGTAAAATCATGTTTCGTAACGGGTGATGTGGTTGACGTACCATCACACACGGTTAGAACTAGTCTCCGTTGATAAGCTGATGTCAGTGCGAAATGTCTCATCTTACGCAACCTGTCTGGATTAGGCAGTTAGCGGAATGTTATAACCGCCTATTCAGGATTTCAATACACCTTCTGTAAAATAACAAAGTCATTCCTGATATGTGGAAGACATGCTTGGATCGCTAGATGAAGTAGAGGACGTGCGGGCAAGTCGAACATTAACGAAACAGTTTGATTATTACAATCCAGTCAGCTTAGAGAAGAACCCCTTCAACGAGGTCGGGTTCTCAGACAATACTACTCATTAAAGAGACGGTTTAAGTTCATTTAAATTAGTCGGCTCTGGATGATGGATAATCTATATCATGCTAGTTGAGCTTTTCAGCACTATGCTCGAACGAAGGATACGGCAAAATTAAGAGAGAAAACATCTAGCGGTTTGCCTACGTCAGCCACCTTTACGCATACTTCCGAATAGTAAGTAAGCAAGTAGCGCAGGAGATAGTTTGAATCGAGTTGAATAGTTGTGTACTTGAGCACTAATCAAATATATCATGTGTACTCAACAGTACCTTGACATACTTTGGTAATACCAGATAGGAAACGCGATTAGGGTCTGAGGACGTACCTTCACAGAGTACTAATAGCTTTCACTAAAACATATAATGAAAGTGCAAACGTTTGAAGAACGTATTTTGACGGTACGAAGTACAACTGCTGGACTTGTGGAGTTAATAACAAACTCATTTAGTTGTCGGTTATCAGGAGAGTTGGTGGCGTTCAACCTTGATAAGATGATCATCTTTCCTGTATAATATAAACTGCTGTTAGAAGCTACGTTACAGTGGAACAGTTTTGATTTGTCAATATACGTTTTGATCGCATTGAGTTAATGCTGGTTTTCCTCATTTCGTCCGGCTCTTATGGCCTGGTTACAAATCAAATGACACTTGTGCGTTTTTCAGTTCACTACAGCTGATACATGTTCCAGGCTAATCTCTTTAGCGTCTGAACCTACACTGTGCAATGCAAATTTGGTTGCTCTCGTTCGAATCGCCTGAGTTACATAAGCAGAACATACATGGGGGCAACTTTGATGATGGCGTACACAGCCAATGATAAACGAGTAACAGAGAGACTTTGGTACCTGGATAACAGATGTCGCTATGCTTTCTTGTCGGCTATATCTAATCCGTTTTTTGAAGCTATTTACCAGTACATAAAGCACATATGAATAAACTTACCATAAATGAAGGCTCGTTTTCAGGAACAGGTTGTCCTGTGCAGAACAACGTGATAGACAGACCGATCGCCAAGATCACGATGCAATAGAGCATAGCAATAACGCGCTGGCCGTGTACTCTGTTGATTCGACAAATGGTAGATGAATGCAAAATAAGGAAATATATATAACGTTTTCAATACGACAAGATTATAGAAAATGGACAGCATTTATTCAAAAAATGCTGATTTATACTAAAGTCGTCAAAGTTCCATTTACAGTTTATGTTTTATTATTCTTACTGGCTCGTATAACAACAAATATCGACTAGAGTGAAATGTTATCTGATGCAAACCCAAAAAATCTTTAAGGAATGTTCAGACAGCTTATTCCAGTAAATTGTTTTATGATACTTTTGGTTACCAATTTAAGTTACCTAAGTAAAATAATGGATGAATTCAGAATGATTGCCATTGACGGTTTTACTGTGAATTGTGTAATTACATTAGTTGTTTTTGTATCTGACTGCGAATAATGAACTATTCGCAAGGTTAATGAAATTACGTTGATTGTCTGTGGCTGCGAAAGATTACAACAATTTCATTTACACATGTTTCCGTAAAATTTGTGAAAAGAAAACACAGTATTTGGGCAAAGAATATTTGTTTATGTATTTCCAGCGTCCAACTTTTAGATACAAACTTTCGCAAATAAACAACGTCTCGTTTTTACAAATTGTATATACATAAACAAGTGAATCTTATGTGTACTCAGCATAGTAGATTAGAAAACATGTGATTTCAATCAGTTCTACGAAGCTACGTGAATTTGAACAGATCTCACGAAGTGAAGATTTTAGGCACTGAAATACTCTAAACCATCCAAAACTGAAGTCTCTTCAAGGTCAAAACAGTGAAAATATGATATTTGAAGTAGGGGCCTAGTAACACATATGATTCGACAAAATCTCGCTTTACACAAACTGTTGAGCATGCTTGGTTGATTCGGACCTAAAAATACAGAACGTCCCATAGAAGTGATCGCTGGCAGCCCACTTTCCCCGATTTCTTCGCTGGATTGGTTGAATTTTTGTTGTTGCCCTTATTTAATGTCACTCTACGCAGTTAAATCAGATTTTTCGTCCATAGAATTTATACACTACAGTGTCCAAAATACTCAAAACTAATTGATACAAAATGACTTCCGAATAATTAAATTACCAATGTTCAAGGTACGACCGACGACTCATCAGACACGAGCACTAACATAATCCGCAAGGCTATCTGGTTCGAATCTTAACGTTAATATCCAAAGTAAACCAATAAGTTAGGTAAAGCATCTGAAAGTTCTCATATAGACAATTAAAAAAATAAAAACGACAAGTTAGTCTTCCTCAATCTAACTTTTGAAGGCTTTCTAGCGGAAGACGTTCCAAGCCGTGGGCTAACGCTGACATAACATCACGACCTTATTTCAGAAACTACCACACAGTCTCTTAACGTGAAAGATAAGATTCTCATTTAATTCTATAGAGTGTTTGTTTGGCGACGGGGATGGGATCCGAACCCACGCGGGGAAACCCCAATGGATTGCTAATCCATTGGGGTTTTTGTTTCGTCTTTGTTCTCTCTCTTGAACTATGTCTGCTGACCCAGATCTCAAGCAGATGATGCAGTCGCAGATCCGACTGAGATGCTAGCCACCCGCTTTGCCGCGTTTGGGCCGTCCACTTCTGTCGATCCGCCGTCCGTGGATCACTTGGCCAGGAGTGTTTCCGACTTCCTGTATGACCCCCAAGCCGGTGTCTCCTTCGAGGCTTGGTACAAGCGGTATGAAGATACATTCACGGTTGAACTGGCATCCAGAGATGACGAGACGAAGGTTCGTCTAATACCCCGGAAACTGGGCCCAGCGGAACACTTCCGCTATACCAACCACATCTTGCCCGCCGAACCGCGAACTCTGACTTTCGCGGACACGGTCCAGAAGTTGACGAAGATCTTCGGG
>JTDE01000116.1:231649-245255 GCA_014338405.1 Paragonimus skrjabini miyazakii | reverse complement strand
GTTTCACCGACGTCTGTGATTGGCCCATCCCACTTTTGATGCACCAAGTCAAGTGGGATTCTTCAAGGCCATCAAAAGACTGTATATAAGCAGACGTTGGTCTGCATTGTTACCTTTGGTTTGAGAGCAAATACATTCTCAGCTAAGGTCACGGTCTTCTGTGTTATTCTGGGGTTTCCGGGTATTGCTAAGCTCTGTGCTACGTTCCGTGATTCGTATTGTCGTGCGCTAGACATTTGGTGATTATCATTGACCACGAGGGTCATAACAGTTTGTTTATTTTTTCTCTTGCTGCTGTGTAGATGATTGTATTGAACACACGGTAAGACAACCAGACAAACGACTAATGGGGCAATACGCAAACTGAATTAATTGGGGTACTATGTCATGTGCCTTACTGTTACAAGAAATTCGATTAGGTCTTTGAAATGCTTTGACAAAACTCTGGTTTGCGTCATGGCTCATACAAATGCTAATCGACTAATGGCGACTAATTGTTCACATTGCCATAGTGGTAATTTGATTAAAAATGACGTAAATGCAATAACTATCTTATTTACCGTTGTAATCGAAAAGCAACGCCTAGCCTTTGGGATTGAAAATAAGTGGTAATCACTCCTGATAAGTAACACATCGTTTCAAGCCAATATTAACAATCAAACTTCAGCCAGCTTGGGATGTTATTCTCAAAAACGGTGCAATCGGAGTCACCTTGACAAAGTAACGAAAGTCATCAGTATGTATCCTGTTCGTTATATCTGAGTGGGGTTGAACTCAAGCTAAGACAAGCAGCCTTTATGTAGTGTGTTGGTGGTCAACGTGTGCAATACGGTACACAAGACTAGGCTATCTTCGCGGTTAGCTCGCGTATCTTGTATGTAGGTGACGGGGGATCCAGCAAGGCATCATAGTGAATAGAAGACCAGATTCGTGTTGATAAATTGAGCACGGTTACTATACGCTGAAATTCACCGAGACTGGTATGTTTTTTTCAGTTTATGAATCTACTGCACGTTTTGCTTTGGGTAGCCATGCACAACTACCATACTGAATGACGTAGTTTTCGTTGTTTTCAGTTTCCTTCGATAGGTTCATATGAAATCATCTCGATTAACTATATAAAAAGACATTTATCGCCTATAAGGACTGTATTCTCACGGTTGATTATTTTTCTCTCATTCTAAAACGTTCCGTTGTTTCCGTTTCTCAAGTGAACAATAAAAACTAACTGCTGGTGAATAGTCAGGGGTTTAATTAATATAATTTGATCACCACTCAATTTATCGCTGCTGTCACCTTCCCATAAACCTTCCAGTCGACCCCTTTCGAGAAGAAGCACTAGATTTGAGTTTCGCTCTTGTTAGAGTTTCTCACTAGTGCATATCCTTATCATGACCTGTGAAGTCAGTGGTGCGGTGGTCAACACGGTTGTCTGATGAAGGCGTGATCGGAGTTCTAGTTTAGGCCATGACAAAGATATATACTACTGACGAGCTCTAACAAAAGGATAATCTCATTCAGATACAAAAAGCTACCACATTTTTGCAAAAAAAACGAATTTTATTAACTACCGGTATTTCAAAGTTCTCAAGAATGAGTTTGACTACCGGATGAGCAACAAGGTAACCCACAACTATTCTACCAAATTAGACGCAATTTTGTCAAACGTAGTTTGTGTGTGTAATATGGGCATTTATCTGAATGTTAAGGACTAGAGGAGGCGATCACTTATTGCACAGCCAAACGGTCTCTTTAGTTTGTAGTGAAGCTTGAACGTTATTGAGTTTAGTGTTTGCAAAGATGACAGGATGAGCAGGCGCAACTAGAAAGTAATTAAACTTATAACTCGATTGAGTTTGCCGACAATTTAAGGAAGCAGTAGGAATGCAAACGAAAAGAAACTGGGAAACTCTGGATATTGAACTAATGAATATGCACTGATTCTGAAAGAGGTCATCTAGATGTCCCATTTTTAAACACTTTCAGAAGTCACAGCCGCTTGACAGTCTATTGTTCCAAGGGTCAAGATAAAACCGCATTCGTCAGCCCTGTTTTTATTGATACTCTGGAGGAATTAAACTAATAGTGCATTAAAGAGCTTGATTTGCGTAAGCTTGTATACTATTTGCTCACTTCTTTATAAAGTCTTAGCATTTTTCTTCGAGTGACATCCTAATCTAAACAACACTATACTGTTTTCCTGCCCTTTTGATGTGACGAAGCAATTATGTTAAAGCATAGCAGAATCATACCGATCCTCATTCACCAGGTTTCCTGAGGCTGGAAGTTGTTTAAATTCATATGCAATTCCAAATCTTGTTTATTCTGTAGCTTATGTGATAGTTTGTATTTAGAATGATAACCTATGGTGTTCGCTAACTCCACTGAGACAAATTGTGTTTGGTAGAGGCCAACAAAAGGTGTTATGTTATAGACAGTTGACAAAACCTGTGCTCAGCATTCGATATGCCAACGAACATCATGTGTAAGGGTAGCTATATGTGCCATCTTTGTAGGTGGAAGATAGTGTTATTAAATTAAAAGAATAGAAACCAAAGCTTGGCAAGCGATCAGGCAGTTGGAAAAGCTTGATTTCAAACTTACACTTAAACCACTTTGAAAGAATAAGGAAAACAAGTTAGGGATCTTAGGTGGTTACATCCCATGAACAGTTTTAAAACCCGACGATGTTCATCCGTCTCAGCAGAAGGTTAAGAGCATAAGAACAACGTCGATGGTTATGGTTTTCATTAGTTGGATAGATAAACTTGGTCAGACCTGCCTTCCTTCTTAGTGAAACTACAACTTACTGTGCTATATCTGTTTCAACCTGATACGGCATTGTGTCCTACCAAGATGATCTGTGAATTGACGTTTGTCGTCTCTTTTCAACGTTTGGTAACAAGGAGAGTGGGTGTGTACCTACAAATCAACACGTTTCCTCGGCCTAGACAACTGAGACTAACGCATCCACAAATCTTGTCAGTCATTCCATATTAATCTACGCAGTATATATACATATGTCTACTCATAAAGTTGGAAACAAACAACTATCAAACATTTGGATTCAGAAGGAATCGGCAAATCTGGAAAATAACTCAAGCGTCAACAGACAAGAAGATAGCAAAAATAAATAAGTGACGTGACAAAAATGGACAGCTTCTTAACTTGTCTTGGAATCAACGTGTTGACCCATACATAAGTCTTCTAATCTATAAATAACGTAGGTCGAAAATGCAATTCCCGCATAACCTACAACATTTATTTAAGTGAATGCGTTAACAACAGAATTCACCATATCTTTTGAGCTAGACATGTAAAACAATGGTTTGGAGAGGTAAACGCAGCAATTAACCAGATGTGTTAACATCTGACCAGTCGAAAGTCAAGAAATGTTCCAACAGGTAGTAAGAATGAACCGCTATGTTCACTTAATAATGTAGATGCGGTAACCATCATGTCCAACGTCAAAATCAACGTCAGAGCGATACTAAACATGCTGGGTCACAAAACTTGTAGAATAGTTCCCAGACATGGCTATTGCAAAGGTGAATCCACAAATGGTCTGAGAAATCGTATCATCGAATTCCTGAAAATTAGTTGCTTATAAAAGCTCTAGCCAAGTAACTTGGACTTACCCGGAGATCGATGCCATGTTTATACGAACTATTTATATCCGACATTTGGAGTTGCAAGAAGACGTTTGGTCTGAGGTTTCATCACTGTTCGTTAATCTACATGGAACACTTAAGATAGGATGTTCGAGTGTACCGATTAAAGAGGGCAGCAGTCTCCCCAACAGGACAACGATTCTCTCGAAACAAACTATTTATCTAATGTAACTTCACATACAGATGTATCTGAAATTTGAAACCTAAGTCTACTTGCAGAAGAGACCAATAACCTCATTACTATCAGTACTACTGACGACTGCTATAGTGAAGCACTTTGAATATAAAGTCTTCCGTACATTGAAGCTTAACTTGTACCTTGGGCACATAAACGACACGTTTGTTGTTTTATTTTTGGACTAAAAACACTGATATTAAAATTATCTAGATGCCACTGTATGTAATACTACTCTCAAGGAAAAAGAAAATTCACGTTTGGCGTTCCCCACTGTGTCGATCAGCGATGGTAAACTTGCAGTTGCTGTCTCTCCCAAATCGATAACAACTGAAGTCATTCTTGAGTCCCACAGCAACCATTCAGTTCGCTACCCTGAGTCGTGTGCCGATACACACTATAGTCATCTGGCTTTAGATGACAAGGATGAGAAACATGATCGACATAGATAACAGCAAAATCTTTAGACTAAATAATCCTAACGTACAGGAGCATTAGAAATGTTGGAATAATTAACTGCGCAAGGAAATTGATACTAAACAGTGTTCGTAGTGAGCAAGTGTGCCTGCTTTAATGGCACCCTTTGAAAAGCAGCAGACCAAGGATATAAGGAATCGTTGAAAAGTCGAGCCATAATAAGCGTTTGAAATACTCAATTTAGTACAGGTCAAATCGATTGCGTCAATTGCTTTGATTATCATTTCATTTGTAATTTGAATTTCTGTCTATCCACTTACTAAGTGGCCACTTTTCATAAACGTTGAATGATCAGGGTCCTGGAAATAGTGGTGGTCCAATATAACGGTGCATACTTAAAGAACGAAGCAAACGGTGAATTCTACTACCGCATTCTTTCACCAAACAGGAAAACGAAAAAATGATGCAAATGATCGAACCCGGAGATTGTTGTTAACTTTCATTCAAAGTGACCTGGTCTGCCTACCATTTCTAGATCCGAAATAAGATCAGCCAGTTGGATCGTAGCCACATTCTGAGATGAAAATGTGTGCGTGAACTGTGTCATGGGTACCTTGCCACCCATCTTTCCCACAACTTTTACTACGATGTTTTAAACTGGATCTCGATTCGGATATCCAGGTGACTTGGTTACACAATATGACAAGACGCGTAGAGTCTTGCTGATAAATCCGTTTATTTCTGTACCTTTGTCAGACTAGGTACACAAATTGGACGTTTCGATAACGCCGTTTAGATGTTGAAGTGCTAGTTGTGATATGAGAACCTACTGTGTTCACTCAGAATATAACCGAAAACGAAGTACTTCTAACCTATGGACTCATAATGCACCAGGTCTGCTTGCTTGTTGTGAGAACTCCTGGTTCACTCAAGGAATTGTAAACTTCCACACACTGCAAAACGGGTTGTCTACGAACGTACTTACCTGTTGCGAACATCGGATAGTTTTAATGCAATTTTCGACCCTTTTCTACATGCTACATGCCAACGACGTACCAGAATTGATCAAACGCGGTCACCGAAACACGGCTTAATTTGAGCTTGTTGAACACGGATGCCTTGGGTACCACAAATTACGTCTGCGTATTCAAGATGTGTTAACCGTTACTGATGAGTAGTCGGAGATTTGGGTAATTTCAAGTTGAACATCACCCACAATTGATCGCAGCTGTCGCATTCCCATAGGCTTTCTAGTCGGCCCCTTTCAAAAAGAAGCACTAGACTCGAGTTTCGCTCTCATTAGAGCTCATCAGTAGTGCATATCATCGCCACTGCCGGGACTTGAACCACGGACATTCAGTTCATGAGGCAACCGTGTTTACCACTGCGCCATTGACCTCACGGTAGGCACGACCGAATTGTCATATGTGAACGCTAAACCATTTTCGCTTGTGAGTGATGAGCAGGTTGCCCGATCGTCTCGATAGGAGACACAGTAACTGTCCTGTTAACTCCAATCGATAACCCCGCGATTAGGACTTCCTAGACAGGTCGAGATCTCCGATCTCATTAAACCTGCTAGTCCCGGCAGTGACGAGTATATGCACTACTGACGAGCCCTAATATGAGTGAAACTCGAGTCTAGTGCTTGTTTTCGAAATGGACCGACTGGAAAGTCTATGAGAATGCGACAGCTGCGATTAATTATGGGTGATGTTCAACTTGAGGTATTTTAACCGTACCATTCTTGTTGACACTCAGAGGCGATGTCAGCGTCAGGCCGTTTGTGTTCTTCGTCCGCGGTCCTACTTTGGGGTGTGAATACGGTGGATCTTTGACTGTATGAGTAGTAATGCAGAATTCATGCGGATTTTCTCAACGCATCACAAGTTTTCATGGCAGAGCAGTGAAATCTGGCATTCTGGTGGCTGCCAATGCAACCGTAAACCGTTTGGGAAACCGTAATCCTGATTAAACCCTCGTTGTTATGGCTTGGCGTCGCTGGAACGTGTAACTTCATACCGCAGCACATTCATAATCTCCAACAGGTTTTAGGTTGTAACTGCATCGAAAAGCGTGTAGTCAACAAGTGAATGTTATTTTTATATACCGGTGCATCCGAACTGAACTATCAACCTGGTCGACAGACCTTGTCCAGTCACATAGGTGAATATGTGATAAGAGTGTGACGGAAACGATTGTCTCGGTTGGTGTTGTATAAGCTAAACAAAATTCCGGGTAACAATCACATCGGACTGAATTACTTCGTTATCCTGCGTCTGTGGTTGCGGTTAACCGAAAAGCGACAGAACCAAGATTTTGCGTAGGCAGTGAGTTACATAACTTTCTCACCTTGTCGTTTGATCAGTACAGTCATATTATGCTGATCAGATGTGCATTCAGTTAGTCACATCTGTTTATTCCGATTGAGTTACGGTGTTTTACGCAGTTGGCTTGAAAATGATAAAGAGATAGAAAGCTGAGTTAGTGCGGAACCTCACTTGAATTGGACAAACCATAAAAGCAACGGATTGAATCTGTACAGGATGGTACTCAAACGGATGACCGATTTCATTGTTCACTTAATAAGCGATTAGTTAGAAAATTCGAATTGGCTTGCTTCGTTGAGGAACAAGCGAGTAGTGGTCACCTAAGCACAGAGATGACGACGGAGTTACCTTGGAATGGTCAAAGATCACATAAATCTCGATGAAAGGCATTCGAGTTCGGCCTTAGCAATACCATTTATTGAGAACATGTTTTTGGTGAATTTTTAGAGAACATCCATTTAGGCCAC
Organism: Paragonimus skrjabini miyazakii; assembly: GCA_014338405.1. Taxonomy (NCBI): domain Eukaryota; kingdom Metazoa; phylum Platyhelminthes; class Trematoda; order Plagiorchiida; family Troglotrematidae; genus Paragonimus; species Paragonimus skrjabini miyazakii. The sequence goes on along the minus strand of JTDE01000116.1, from coordinate 238,195 downwards.
TTAAGTAATTTGAAACCCAACGACTCGGTCGTGATGCCTTTAATCGTCCTCAAAATTTTGCACTTGGAATTCATATTGAACAAGCATTCACTGAGCCATGTTCCGTGATGAAACAATTTTTCAATTGGACGGAATCTATTCCAAGTTTCAAAAATGGATCATTGAGTGTTCAAAGCACTTTAACACAACAAGAAGGCAGTTAAATCTGGAAGTTGTCTGCCAAGATGAACAGAATTCGTCCGACTGGACATAAATTCTGATGATAACTTATGTATAATTCTCTTATTGTAGACCGTTTCATTAAAAAATGTCAACCTTCAGTCTTATTAAGGGTTTTCCGTAGTACGCCTTCAGAATTATTCACCGATTTCAGGATTGATTGCATGCATATTCGATAGCCCAAGGAACTCGGTTCGTATCCGTTTCATAAAATTTCGAAAACAAAACTTACAGGACTGCTGATTGTCCACTACAGTAATACTGCGTCTCAGTTGGTAATAGAATGGGGGACACCTGGTAAATCTCACTATTTTCGAGGTTTTACTCGGTGATATGTGTAACTGTTGTAGTACCCTAAAGATTACTACTTAAACGAAAGCCAGTCGTTCTATCGACCACTATGTACCAAACTCAACGAGAGTCATACACCTTCGCTCACGTTTGCACACAGCTGGTGAACACGATATTCGTTAGCAGTGCTGTTCAGTTAGCAGACATAACATTCGGATTAAAACAGACATATCAGATTCCATGACGAGGTAACCAAACAAATGTGTTTGTACCTTTCATCATGTTGTCACTGGGAACTTCACCTCATCACGTTGGTTCAGGCTGCTCTATTTTTGGTGAACAGACTTACTAACTTTTAACGAGACAAATATTCATGAAGATTAATTCACGCATCTGCTGTAAAACGGATTCCGTTTGATTACTTGCTGTCTTGGCAGGTAACTTTTCAATGTTTACAACTCGTTTTGACAAAAGTTATTGAAAGAGCTTCACTTGCGTAGATACATCATTTGGCCTGAATGAGCTATCAGTCTAAAGTTTGAACGTATTTTTATTGAACTGCAAAACTATGGCATAATTTTCAAAATAACACTGGGAATTGTTGTGTTTAGATTACCGTTATACTGTGGTGCTCTGGTCCGCTCTAACATGGACTCAATCTAATTTGTTTGCAGTGTATTTGGCTTGACTGTCCACGTAAGAAAGACAGTAAAATTTAAACAAAACCAACTTGCGGGTACTCAAAAGTATGTCGCAGACTTATTCTGAGTGAGAAAATTGTGACCAGTGGTCAAGTCAACAAATCTACTCCTCAGTTGAATAGCTCAACGAAGAAATGATATACCGTTAAGGTCCAAAGCAGTGTGATTACGGACAACAAGTGAAATGGAACAGTTCATCACTGAAGGAAATCAGGCCGATATACTAGAAACGACAGATGAAAGTTCACTGAAGACAACATGAGTCAAAGGCACAGAACTTTGAAGAATTGCACACGACATTTAAATTAAAGCGCTACTCCGTTGTAAACTGGGATTCCGGTTCGTGATCATGAACGTGCGAAATGGACAACAAACATAATGCTTGAACGAAAGAATTTTTATCACAGTAGGATCCCACTACAATTCCATTTCGCTTTGACCGGGTTCGGTTAATCGAAACCTAAGTAATGGTGACTGGTAGTCTCACTGTACAACTTCTTAGACTTTTCATTGGGAACATTGTTCTACTTCATTGGGTACCAAAAGTGCTTTGTTGATTAAACCACTTGCTTGTAATCTTCAAGTAAAACTTGTAATTGTACTTGCTTTCAAATCGTTATTACAACAAGAATGTGTTTAAAAAGCAAACGGGAGCTTTCAAATAAGGAAAATGTAGTTACTCAAGCAGTGATGCTCTGATTTGTATCACGTTTGTTATTTGAAAAATTTCAAAAACAGAAATGTATCTCATATAAAACAATTAAACAGTATCATTTAACTGTGTCAGTATTTACTTGTTTACACTACTAATCGTTCTTTTCCTGTCATATTGTAGCGTAATCATACTTAACCGAGTATCAGTAGCCATATCAGAAAAAAAACAGCAATTGAGCAGCACCACTAAAAATTTCTTTGTTTTAATGTAAGAATTACGTTAGGAAAAACAAAAAATACTCTTTCTATACGAACCATTAAAATTAATATAACGTTTAATTATTTGCATCTTGACCATCCTGTTCACTGAAGATGAACTCGAATGTGACATATCATGATGACAGCGTTCAATTATGTTTTGTAAAACCTATACTATACTATCATTTCTTCTGTGAACGATCTCAGAAGGTTAAGCCTTATCCCGCTAATTTGATACAAAAATTGTTTACAAGCGTTTGCTACAACCAAGTGTTTTACATACCGCCCATAACAGTCTATGTCTGATTATGCCAGAATGTATTTCGGAATCAGGCATAAATGTAGCTGAAGATTTACGGCTTCAGATGTCACTACAATGAATTGTGCCACATCTTGTGTCAAAGTGTATCACGCTAATATCTGGAAACTTGTTATCATTCTCAGCGCAAACTACTATAACAACGTCAATTCATTTATCGCACGCAAATGTTCGTCTGATTCGCTGATTGAAAGAATCAATAAGACACCCACGCACATGTGATTGAAACTAATCTTTTATACTCATAAATGTAATACTCATGGTTCGAATATTTCTAATTCACACCGCGATCTCAAATTTGAGTGATCATTCAGAGGATCACTTACTGACTATACTGCGGTTACTCATTAAAATCATGTTGTTATCCGTTTTCCCAAATTCAATTTCAAAACATGTTCGATTTATATTATGAACCTACGTTCATCGTTGAAACACTCCTATGACTTTTAAGGTCGTTGGCCACGTGATAAGATACTTTGTACACGTAATCTGAGCCAACGAACCCATATGGTTTCACAGCTCCTTCCAAAATTATTCCTGAATTTGTAAGGTTTGAAAATGTCTGTGCACATCACACCGGTTTAGGTCTTCCGCTATCGACTACCGTAATCAGCATTTATATTTCCCGGCTTGATGTACTTCAAGGTGACCCGATCATGCTGGTAATCATCATCTTGTCAATGGATAATATCCGTGCGCTATAGAAAGTTGATGGCATAGCCTTCCAGCTTGCCTACTTTAATGATCTCATCCAACTGAGACAGCATTTGGCACACCCGTCTGCGTGGTTTTCAGCTCCATCCTACGCTTTGGAGTTGGCTAGGCTGTGAATCTAAAAACTGAACAGTCGAAGCTACTAGGCGCACGCACCAACCGATAACCTATCAGAATCATGCTGTGTACATGTTCTATCCATTTTGGCACTTTCACAGACTTATGTTGAACCTCAGGGACTCAGTTACCAAAAATATGAGGAAGTCTAACTTTTTTCCATCACATATCTTCAGTTTATTTAATCAGTACAACCAAAGGTCATTGCATTTTCGGGCACGTATTCATATGCTGGGGTGAACACTCATCATAGAAATGCATCAGACATTAAAACTAGGCAGAGTCCGTTGTAACACATTCTCTCGTGTAGACATTTACGTTTATCTGTCCATCACATTTAACTTGGTACGCCTGAATGAGTTATGCAATTTTTGGCTGGCCACCAAGATAGTATGCCTTTTCATGCAACTTCGAAACTTAGAACTCTCTATACGGATTCAATTGTCGACATTATCCGCAATTTCACTTTAGACTACTTGTAAAAGTGTATGAAGTCAGATTAAGTATGGGAAGATCAGTTATGATATCAGATTACACTCAAAACATCTGCCTAAGCTGGGCATGCTTTGGACAGCATGCATAGGTGAGTAAGCATAGCTTTTGTTCAGCTCAAATTCATACGATTACCGAAACGATAAAGATAACAGAAACTACAAAGCCATAATAAAATAGACGCTTAAAAATGGCCTGTGAGTGTGGCAGTCACTCCTCTGTATACTCAAGTGACTTCCGTTTGCTCACGGATTGACCTGGTTATGGAGTAGGTTGATAAGAATCTTAGGTTGCCATCTACTGTTCTATAGCCTGTAATTATTTTTCGATTAACGCGAGTTACTGTTGAACAAATTGAGCTTACACACATTCAGCCTGTCCCTAGGTTATCCGTAGGTAACACATCCACATGATACTAGCACCATTGTCTATTCTAGGTTTAAAATGAAGTCAATCTCTCGTTCGGTTCATTTGATCTGAGAAACCCCCCCTAACAAAAGTAAAATGTCAACACAAAAAGGGGGAAATATCAGTTAGTTTTCTCGTTATTCTTGTAACACATTTATGGGAAATCCTAAGTTGTGAGAACGCTGTCCACTTATTCTTCATAGGTTAAGCAACAGTTTTAGACGAGCCTTTCAACTTGCTCTTCAGAAACACAACATTCCCAGCTAAACACTGTCAATGATAGTTTCGTACAAAAGGTTTGAGCTCCCTGGATTACCACATAATTTACACCAAATGGTCGTATTTTGCTCCACACTGTCTATCTGTTAGCATCTGTAATGAGGGCAAATTTGCTGTGGTATCCAGCCTGGTGTGCTTCCACTTCAAAGTGATTTACTGAAAATTTATTTTATAATCCAGATTACCTTGATTGCCATGCCAACTTTGAGTGTGGTGTTCGTTGCTACCAGTCGAGGTACACTTTCACTGTGTAATCCATACAGACCATTCACACTGCCAGGTAGGTTCAATATTACCTCACTGTTATAGGTAACAGAAATTCACTATAAGTATTTACGGCTTTACGACGTACCGTCCGAAGAGGGTTGATAGCCTGTTTTAAGGCAGCCTGGAGATTTATTTTGACAATAAAAAGCAGCGTTCAAACCGGAAGATAGTAAACCTCACAACCAAAGTCAAGTCAAACACTTTGGCGATGTAACAACGTGTTGGTTGCTTCCTAATTCAGCACAACCATGATAGGGAAAAATTCTGTTAAATAGTAAAATCAATCAGAACGGCCATTGGATAGTAACCAGACAAATTTTAAAAATGACTATGGTTGAATTTTCCGAGGTGAACTTACTTGGCTTTTCGGGCTGCATTAGCCGACATTCGCAACCCGTTTGCGTTGTTAGAACCTTGTTGGTTTTTCATGCGAAAATCTTCCGACTTTACTCCGCCTTTCATCAATGTTGTGTGATGTTAGTCTGAGAGACCGTAGACATGTAAATAGTTACTGATACACCTTATATATTCGGCTGAAAAACCTACTGAACAGTTAGCTCTGGGCGAAAGTAAGAATTAACAATCTAGACGTGAGCGTGTTGGATCATTGGATTACGCTGTCACCCAATCAGATTCAAGGTATTGTCTGCGTGGTGAAGTCAGACGAAAATGTGCTTAAGTCATGTTTCAAGTTCGTCATAAAGACTGGAATGTTAGTTCAAATTTGATGGGAGTAGGAATGTTCACAGGTTATCTCTGAACCAACAATCTTTGGTTTAAAGTTGATCAGTGCAACTATGTGTGACATAAGGATAACCCAGTCCTGGTTGTGAGAATCACTGGTTATGCGTGATTGATTGACGATCAATTGGGCCATGACTAATATTAATCACCGGACAAGTTTTGGCTGATGCGATGAGACCTTACAGTCCACCAGATGTAGAATGGTCGCACTGGTGACTGTTTTATTGATCACACTATCGAGCCAATGTAAATGATATTCCTCGATCCGTTCAGCTGAACATTTCTCTGCTCGACCTCTCTATTCCTTCGCACAATGGCAAGAAGATAAATGAACAAGCATTGATAGTGCAGATAGTTGTTTACCAGATTAGTCAAATCAATGGAGTGATTACAGTAAACTTTGTAGGACGAAAACGAATCAAGGATGTAACCCGGATTAGCCCGTCTGACACCCGCACCACCAGTTCAGTATTCACTGATGAGTAGCTTTTTATATGCAATTTAAATGATGTCAGTCAGTGCTAATTCTCCAAGTAATGAAGGAGTACTTTCTGAGACAGCGTACCAAGTGTGCAACCTGTGTAACTCGTAATCAGTAAAAGAGTGTGTCTATACTGAAGATATTAACTAATGAGAATGTGATGAGCTGTTTAAAGTTGTAGACGGGCGAAGTTTGTCTGACCTACCAATGTCGAAAAGTATTTCAAAAGCCACGTAATTCAGTACAATGCCCGCAAATCTACGATACAGACAATGTGTCACTGACAGTTGGCTTAAAATACGCAGCCAAAAAACAACCCCAGAATTTCTTTACTCACTTGCAGTTCAAGAATTTAAGTATAACCAATACGAGAAGTGACCTATTTGGTGGACGCACCAAGTTATGAGTTTAAGTGTAACGCTTTTTTTAAATAAAAGATTTTTGCTGTTAGAGTTTCATACGAGTTGTACTTTTACACTAAATGACACGCAGTTATGGACATATCTGTAATTTATTTAGAGTGAGAACGACAAGGTAGCGAATAAGACTTGTTTTCTGTGCTTGATCATCAAGCGGTTCACAGTGGAAATCACCAATCCCAA
>JTDE01000116.1:220936-231183 GCA_014338405.1 Paragonimus skrjabini miyazakii | reverse complement strand
GCCTTGTGGTACGACCACTGTATGATGCTGGACACGAGGAAACAAATGAGTACACACAAACGCTGGAACAATATTCTCTAGGTTATATGGTCTGCCCAAAGTGCACAAATCAGTCTTGCATTTGAGACCTATTTTAGATATGTGCAGCTCGCCTTATCATGCTCTGGCCAAACGGCTTGCCGGTCTGCTAGAACCTATCAGGTTGGAGCTAGCAAAACAGTTTCCGAGACACGTTTCATCTCATTGACGCAGTCCAAGACCTGAAGCTAAACAATCAAAGAATGTTCTCATTCGATGTTGCCTCATTATTTACGAACGTATCTCTACAGGAGACAATTGACTATTTATGCGGTTACATCGAGTGTAATAACAAACAGGTGGGCATCCCAAAAGATTAACTGAGAGAACTGCTGGTGCTTTGTACGAGTAACGCTCATTTTCTGTTCAACAATGCAATCTACCGACAGAGAGATGGAGTGGCAATGGGCTCGCCTTCAGGTCCCCTGTTAGCTGACGTTTTCATGAGCAAACTCGAGACTAACCAATTGAGTGCGGTGATTCAACAATTTGCATTTGATAAACGCTATGTTGATGATATCTTTTGCTTCGTGAACGTTAATTCCAATATGAACAGAGTTATGGCGGCTTTTAACTCAGCCCACAGCAGTATTAAATTCACCCAGGAGTCAGACCACAATGGTCGGATAATTTTTTGGGAAGTTGGCTTAGTAAGAAGAGAGGACGGTTCAATCCAACGGAATGTGTACAGAAAACAAACTTGGAGTGACCAATACATTCATTTTGACAGTTTCGTTCCGCTAAATCAGAAGCGAAACCTCATACGATGTCTGACGGGTAGGACGTTAAAGGTATGCACTCCTGACACTTTACAAGCTGAGCTAGATTTTTTACAAGAAGTGTTCATGCAGAATGGTTACCCAATGCGTTTCATTCAGAAGGCGATGCAGGCGTTAAAGTTGAAATTTAAGTCACCTTCTGCAAATAAGAAACGTGCGTTTATCAGTCTTCCTGTCAAGGGTGATCCCATGGCCGAAGTCATCTCGAGAAAGCTCAAAAAGTCAGTCGAAACAACCTACCTTGCTGCTCAATTGTGTGTGAGTTTTCGTTCAACACCCATTATCATGTCACAACTCAAAGACAAACTTCCATGCTATACAACCAGCTGTTGTGTGTACTCATTTGTTTCCTCGTGTCGAGCATCATACAGTGGTCGTACCACAAGGCGATTGTCTGACAGAGTGCGCGAACATCATCTTGCGTGGTTGAATAATGGTGTGGTTAAAACAGTTACAAGCGCGATTGTTGCTTATTTGACTGACTAATCATTCTGTCATTAAAAAAGGCGCTTTTCAGATTGTTTACCGAGTGCCAAGGAATCGATCAAAGATGGTGAGATTCCGAATGTTGACCGTCGCCGAGGCCATTAGTATCCGATTACGCAACCCTGACCTCTGTGCTCAGAAGAAGTTCGTGCGGACACTTAATCTACCCTGGCCCACAATCAGTCAAGCCCACGAATTGGAACAGTGATTGCGTAACTGATAACACACACGCTATCCATAACCTCTATTGACCGTTTCTCTGACTCACACCAGTTACCGTTTTTATATTTATTGTGTTGTAATTAGCCTGATGATCAAGCACAGAAAACAAGTCTTGTTCGCTACCTTGTCGTTCTCAGGACTTCATTGGGTATTTTCGAGCGCATTATTTAGATTGACTGCTATTTAAGTTGATCATGATCTAATGTCAGTCGTATACGATAACCATATTGTTGAACAGGTTATCGAACAAATTAATGAAACCTCAAGAATTCTGTTATGTACAAACTCCTCTGTCACAAACGTTACGTGCATAATTCGTGATCGGGCGGATGACAGCATTGTTTCGTAACATAAAGAGAAGCCGGTTCGATTTTGCATTCAAACTATCTTTACCTAATGAGTCCAAACAAGGACAAATCAATCAAGGTATTTCGGTTCGCGAGTGAGAATCAAGAAACATTAGGAAAACCAGGACCTTTAGAAGCTGATAAGAATCACAAATTAAATCATAGGCAAATGATTAACCGAGGTGTGTAGAAATGTAGTGTTGATATTCTATGCTAATTTTCGAGGTGAGGAGAACAGTCATTTCTTCGTTCTAGTTATCTCTATATTCTACTGTAAGATGGAGTTTACAGAGTAAAAACTACACAAACATTTCTGAGGTATGTTTGGGTACCATAAAAAGACACTGGATTGAGATTATACGCTAACGAACGTTGTTAATAATATAGGTATAATGCAACAATTCCAAATATCGTCTTCTATTGTGTTGTTATTTACCAGTTGCCATTTTATCCGGTTGAAGCATGGATTCCACCAGAAACTCACATGCCTGTTTTCATGCTTAGGGTATAGTCTCGTATATTACGAACAATCAAATGACTAGCTCGGCGTGTTTCAGCCCCAGTTAGATGGGTGCTGGCGAACTAGGACAATCCACTCTGTAACACGTAATCGATAATTACGATAACACTAAGTCAAACGGTCCGGTTAGTAGGACTATTTTCTCAGTCTGAGTGGAATTTATATGGCACCAAGGACAAAACTTACAGTTAAAATACTTTCATGTATTGAATACAAAGTGACCTGTTACTCACGTTGTCCAGAAGAAAGGCGTTCAAAATGGAACAGCAGAAAACGACCTCGATAAACAGCTACCAGCCAATGGGACAGGAACTCAATAAAACGATCACGTTTAGATGATGATAAGAGCGTGTCAACCAATAACAAGGAAAATGTTTTAGTAAAAAGGCAAAGTTAACCATTCAAACGAACAAAAAATACATTATTTGTCCAAATGTGAGACAGAATTCATTACAATTGTTTATTGCACGCACCGAAAACCGGACAATAACAAACTTGAGAACCACTTTTTACACACAAACCAAACATACATCGACAATTTTAACATTTGGCAGCACCATCTAATGTAGAACAGCAAACGTGCTAAACACAATTCAGTAAGTCAAACATAAATGCAAAAACACGAAATAACAGCGAGTGTTTTGCTGCTGCTTACAATTGAGTAGATCTTTGGCTAAGGCACAGCGACGTGTAGTTATATATTTTACAACGTTCCGACACTCAAGACAGAAAGTCGGAACAATAGTCTGAACGGTTCTAAGCAATCTCAGTTTGTTGGAAAAACAGCACCTTCTTATAGAGGAACAACAGTATTCACGACTGCTATTAAGCAACATGCTCCTCATGTTTTGATTAGCCAGTTTGTTGCTGTGTTGTTCCATGACCTTATATCTAGCAGCTCGATTGTTTGAAGCAGATACGCATTCAATGGCAGCTGATCGCCGTCTGTGATTGGTTGCCAACAGATTGACCATAATTCCTTCTGTAGCAGCTTGTGCGCAAACACTGATTAACTGAACTCTGTCCAATCAAGAAACACCTCCAGTACAAAATCATAATACAGTTGTCAAATGAATTAATCAAAAAAGCTATAAATTGTGAGTGTCATGAAGGCAGTCATAAAATAGCCAGTGTTGAATTTTGACGTGCTATGTGTAAAAGGGCTACCAATGAGATAGATGGGTTCAAGCCTGGTCTGACGTCACAGCATGAAGGGCCCGGCCGCTGATAGAACTTGACAGTTACTGCGTGCCACCTTGGTGTGGTGGTCAAGATTGTGTGCTGTCTTGTTGTGAAAAGGCACGGTGACTAGGATTTGGTTTCTTCCAGGTTCACCGTTGTCGAACGACCAATGATGAGCTGTCAGACAAAAAGGATTTTCACTCATGTTTGAATGTCGAGCTACTGGTTGCGTGGGAGTACGTAGCGGATGAGGCACGACCCTACGAGAATACAGCAGCACCCCTTTCTTCCACGTACGAAAGGAGGGTGTTAGAAGAAGTACCATTAAGCAAAGGGCAATCCGACTGCTTAAGGGTTGACCGTGACCGCCGGTGTATTACCCCGAACGACCGGAAAACCCGAGTCATTCTTCATAAGTTTAATTTAGTTTAAAAAAGTCAGTGACGTATCCTTTGTTTAACCAGGCTGGCTTAGCTCCTTACTGACAAATGAGTCAGATTTTTGAGTCAATGTTTCCAGGTGGGTCTTTCTAAGAAATCCCGATATTCTGTTGCCTCACAAGTCAGGTTTTTGAGTTAGAGGCTTCCGGTGGATTCTGCCAAAAAACCCCTGTTTCATTTCGTCACACAGGTAGAGCTGCTGAATGAGAGACTCAACATGAAGGTGGTTACGTCACCCTGAGACATACTCGTGGACGCAAGACGTTCATCGAGAAATGTACTGTGCCAACGCTGCTGTGTTGATACATCACTGGATGATCGGAACTTTCCACCATATTGATCGTAGTGCAGTCGAGACTCTGTGGCTGTATTGTTGCAGTCTTGACCAAGACATTAGTAAGAAATAGTAGAAACTTAGTAAGCACTATGAAACAGGTGTTGAGTATACCATCTAATAGATAGGATTTCCCAACGAAGGGGCTCGGTAGCACAGTGTCTGTTTCACAGTCACTGTCCTCATTAATTTGTTGATGATGGACCAACCACAGAGCGTCAGTCCTCGATTCATGTCCATACGCTTGCGACTCGGTCAATGTAAGTGTGTTATATTTGTTGTGCTTATGGTCCGATTAAGTGTTACACCGCTAATGCAAAGGACCAGTAATACAATTAGCTGTCCGCGGCAAACCGCTCGACACCGGTGAGTGACTGATCGTTTGTTTTGAGCGATTTCAATGCGCGGGTTGAGGGTGACAGTAGTCTGACGGGTGGTCTTTGAATCCCACAGCACTGAAGCAGCCAGAGAGAACGGAGATCATCTGTTACACATGTATTCATCTCACGAGTAGATTATTACAGCCACCCGATCCGAGATGAATGTGAGCGACATCACTACGTGGAGTCACACACGAAGTGGTCATCAACATTTGTTTCACTATGTGTTTGTGCGACGGTGGGACATTCGTGCAGTACTCAATAAAACGAGCTATGCGCAAGGCTGAATGTAACGCGGATCACGGACTGATCAAGACCAAATTGTTAACTTACGTTGACAAGAACACTTGTTGTAAATCAGCCGGATAACGACGAAAATTAAGTGATTTGAGTCCGGAAGACTGAAAGACGAGAACCATTGTTCCGTTTGCATCGACCGTCCTTTTGGAAGGTGTTCTCGTCTCAACCATACTCATCAGGATGTGCAGAAGCTCAAGATGCAGATGACGTTGACAGCTGTCCAGATGAGCGGTATCCAGCATCAGGAACATCCGTGGTGATTCGGTGACAATAGTGCACGTATCTTCAGCGTTACGTGAGAGAAGAACAAACAAAAGCAATGTAGAAAAAGAGTCACGTGAGGGGAGTATTCGCTGTCAACTTGCTGAATGGTATCGTGGAATCAAGGGTAATTGATGGAAAGAGTAAGATAAGTTAATACGGGGTTACGTTGATCACCGACAACACAGGGCGTTCTGTGATTCGCTGAAAATAATTTTTGGTTTAACATTTTAGTCTACAATAAAAGTGATTGTCAAGGGCTGGCGTTTGGCACTTTGGTTGTGCAATAAACCAGCAGGATACTGCTGATTTGGTGACCCTGAATAGCCTCATCTCAAAAATAGCAGAGTTGCAGGGGTTATTAGACATCTGCGAAGCAAAAAGGCTGTAGGCAAGGAGGAAGTGTTGGGGATACTTCTAATGCATGATGGCCCAGTATTGAAATGTGCTTTGCTCCAGCTGGATCACGCGATCCCAGAGCAAGAAAAATTTTCTCAGGTTTCTAAGGTTGCTTTGATCATACGTTTGTTCGAATGTAGGGGTAGCAAGCAACACACTGACGGTTATAGGTGCATCAGTCTGCTGAGCTGCACAGGAAATGTGTTGTTGAGATTCCAGCTGAACCGATCCAATGCGAAAGTTTTGAAAACCAAGTTTGCTGAGGAGCAATGTGAACTCCGATTTAGCTACAATACGATTGACATGGTGCATTCTGCTCGACAGATCCAGGAGGCGTGCTGTGAACACAGTCAGTCTCTGTATGTCCTCTCTATAGATTTCACCGAGGTGTTTGACTCAGTGAGCCGTGAGGTATCGCACATGGTGCTTGGTAAGTTTGACTGTCCAGATAAATTCGTCAATATATTTGAAATGCGGCGTGTGAATATAACGGTGGTAGTGCAATAGTATGGATCAATCTCTGTTGACTATCACACTGGTGCGAAGCAGAGTTGTGTCGTAGCTTGAATCTCATTCAGGTTATGTTTGACCACAATGTCAACACTTGCTCTTCGAAACGCTGGGGACGGTGTGGGCGTTGAACACCGCAGGGATGGCTGCGTGCTGAATATTGGACGTTTCGGTGACCTAACTAGGCTACATAATTCGACAATGCACATGTCGTTTACGGATGACGGTGCGCTATTTGCAAACAGCAAAGATGAACCTCACCGACCGCATCATCTAAAGGTGGTTCGGATATCAACACAGTTGAAACATGTTTTTCTCCTTCGGGCTTTTTTGAGCTGGGGGTGCTGTGCCTACTCCTGGAATTCGCATAAGATATTACGGCTGGCTGCGCAGACCCCTGTTATTTGGGTAGCAGTTTGTTGACAGATCTGTCCGTGAACCGTGGATCGTGAGCTTATGTCGCAAAGGCTAGTGCTACACTTGGAGGTCTTAAAATATGTCTGAGAGAACTAGTGTATGAAGGTAAAAACGAAGCTATTTTTCCGCCGATTGTAGGTGCTTTCTGCACCGTTGTACAGTAGTGAAGTCCAGAGATTGCATCAACGGAATGTGCAGTATCTGAACCATCTCCATATGCCATATCCATACCTTATCTTCGGTATCCCGTGGTTTGCTGTGGTGCTTTCCTGAGCAGACACGGTTGGGAATGAAGTCTTGCTGACGCTCCGTCAGCCTTGTTAGCTTGTTAACGTCTGTTGAATAGTTGTCATACAGATGGCGAAGCTACTGCTGTATGGGCAGTTAGCGATACGAGGTTTTACCCAAGTAAGTGGTTTGCGTTGTAGTATCAAGGTCATATGATAAATAGACCTAGTGTTAATGTAGACATCGTGGAGGACTACGGTCCAAAAGGGCGTCTAGGGGTTCAATAAACGACAATTGCGCGGTCGTCAATACAAGCGAGATGAAGGTATAGGACCTATAGATGTTATTGATTGTGGTGACTTAACTATGATAGCGTTGTGATATCTGCACTCGCGAAAGCGCTGGCAGATTGGCGACCAACTTACTCGTAGCACATCGTTAGCTAAGAGACGACGAATACATTAGGCGCAAGTATGTTAAACCGTATCTACCAGCAATCCTGTCGTCTCAGAAATCACCCGTTCTACTTTTTAAAAATATGGGTCAGGGTATCATTCTATTTTTGCTTTCCTTTGTATTTGTTAACGCATTGTATGATAAGGGTCTTGTTTTTATTTCGGTCCAAATATAAATTTGTGTTTTTCTTCCTCATTCTATGTGGATCGTAATAAGTACTCATGTGTTAAACACTACTAAACTTACGTCTTGAAAATTTCTTTCCCAGCTTTGATATTACCATTAGTGGTTCGGTTTTAGTTTCCTAGAGAGATAAAGACTTCAGTTTCATACAAGCCTAATGCCAGGCTAATCAGTATTGGCTGACTGAACTACAAAAGCCTCACTCAAATTTGTATTCTTTCAGGTTTACACTGAATACATGATGGGTGAGTAGAATCACAAGTGGTGTACTACATGTCATTTGTGATTTGAGCTATATGCATGCGTCATTCGTTTTTTGTCATTGTGTCAGACTAATCGGAAACGGACACCTTCAAACTTTCGAATACGCGTAGATTATTCGGGAGAGAGTGGGTGATGAGGATACAGTGAACCTTTCTCGCATGGTGTCAGTATAATCCACGGGGTAAATCATGCCAGACTGTTGACAGGTCCAATCATTTCGATCGATCCATTAACTGTCCTGTATTTGCGATCAACAGAACTCTTGTCAGTAGCATTCTTTTATGTTATGGGAACCAATTTTTACTATAGTTAGATGGTCAAAATCGACTTTATGTTGGTTGAGGATAGTGTGTGCAACAGTGGCTCAATCATGTTATAATTTCTGAAATTGCTGTATATGTCAAACATACGACCACGTGCTACTTGGTGGTTACCTCTCGTATATCTTATATGCTGTAATTTTTATGATTCGCATTGTTTGATAGGGACTTGTGAAGAGAGTTGAAACGTTGTGAAACGTATAACTCTTTTGATTTTAACTCCCTGGAAATTAACCAAAGAAATACTGACTGTCGCATGTCGGCACACCACACATTAATGTCTCTCACAGCCGTTGTGTTAATGTTTCTTAAGTAACCTATTTTAGCAACAATCGGATTTATCAGTACAGGCTGGCAGTCAGTTTGGTAAAACTTCCATATATTTAACACTATTTCACATTTCCTACCACAAATGTTACCAGTCATACAACTAGACTGTTATGACCTGTTTAAGTTTGCAGCCTTGGCTGCTGAGCGTACGTTTTTTTTGTCAGCGAATTCATAAGTGTATTGTTTGACTACCACAGAGTCGAAGAGATATCCAGTAACTGAGTCGTCACTTGGAATGCTAGTTACCCAGTGACACACATTCTTTGATTCGTGGCACTGTGAGACAGTGAGTTCTCCGTCTGAACAACATCATGAAACAAGAACAACAGATGTGGTCTGGCAAGCTTCCTTTGCCTGTTAAACGAAAAAGCAATTATGCAACACGGTAAATGATCAAAACTTCTGTTCAACCATGGATAAACTTGCTAAATCGCGTACTGTCAGAAACTGAACGCAAACTCTTGAACATGCGCCTGTCTTTCACGTTAGTCCTACAACTCCGAACGATCTAGAGGGAGTGCTAGCAATGAAGGTGCAGCTATAACTGTCGCCAGCTGACGACAAAAACAGAGCTCATGTACCGATTGCCTGGTTCACTATAAACCAAAAATCACAGGTAGGTAATCTGAGTACCCAGAAGAGAGACGCACTCAGAGATTTGCGATCTAATCGCTCTGGTAGTTATCCCGACTATGATCAAAAATTTATGGTTTACAGTAAAGATGGCTCCTACCTCATACATTCTGCAGATAAACACCTTTCCGCTTTGAACACAAAAATTTGGGGAATAAATTTGCTCCGAAAGCTGTAAGTCAGTACTGGTCAGTCATTCTGATTTACTTCATGTCCGAAAACAAAACTAGCGTTGTGGTTTTACGGTTTGCCTAAAATAAATTAACCCAGAACACCCAGGCGCTCACTTGTTGACCATCGAAGAAACCCAACCTATACTA
Organism: Paragonimus skrjabini miyazakii; assembly: GCA_014338405.1. NCBI lineage: Eukaryota > Metazoa > Platyhelminthes > Trematoda > Plagiorchiida > Troglotrematidae > Paragonimus > Paragonimus skrjabini miyazakii. The sequence continues at coordinate 221,794 of JTDE01000116.1, read as the reverse complement.
TAAACAGACCTTTCTCTTAATCCTGTTTGGAAATATATAGATTAGTAAATCCGAAATTCCACACAGCTGTCTTTCAAGCTGAAGGAACTTGGCTAAGGCTCAGATAAATGTCAGATCAGCCTTATGATCATTTCGTTGTTCACCAAGAAAGTCTGAATGTCGTTCATTAGCCTCTTCAAACAGATGCCAGTTTGGCTGGGAGAGCTGGCTGAGGGTGTGGAAACTAAGGAGCTTTAATTACCAACAACCTTCTGTACAAGCAAGTGGGACCTCCATAGGCAAACAGACGGAGTCACGATGGGACAGTCTGTCCCCCAGCCATTTCTGGCTTGCTCATGCGAAATTCGGAAGTCAGCTTTGATAATCCACCTAGAATTTAGTGGAATTACGTTAGTAATAGGGTAGCTGATTAGATACAAAAAAAGCGACTGGTAAGTTTATTGAACAAACAAATGACTTTCGTTCTCACATCAGCTTCATTGTCTAACCTGAATCATTGGACCAACAAGTGGATTTTCTTAAATACAGAACAGGCAGAAGAGCTGATGACAAGATGGTTACGGGCGTTTACTAAAAGAACACTCATTCTAACCAGTAGCTTTCATTTAGAAGAGATCCAGTTGTGAAAAATCTGAGCTTCAGTTAAATTTGAACAATTGACAAGAGCAACATGCCAAAACACGACAAACGTTTCAACAGTCGAGTTAGGAATTCAAACTGGGAGCCGGGGGATTTCACGTTTGAGCTCATCCACCCATCTGCCACATTTGGGATCCATCAAATGATCGAGGGGATTGACTGCCTTGGTAAGAATTTTTAAAATATTCATACCAAAGTTTTTCCTTAACTGAAAACGCT
>JTDE01000116.1:204842-220836 GCA_014338405.1 Paragonimus skrjabini miyazakii | reverse complement strand
AGTTATATCCAGGTCGTTTCTTACTAAACAGTTCCGGGGATGACCTGTTGTAAGAAGAGCAGATCGTCGTCAACACTGAAAGACAACGCTTACGGCGACAAAATGCTACATCCAGCTATAAAGGCAGTTTGTATAAATATTAACCAGCTCCAGAATTGGCTGTCGACAACCGTTATTCCGTGAAGTAGGAGGGCATTAAAAGATTTTAAATAGATCCACAACAAGCACAACATCAGAGTGATATTTAAGGTCCCCAATACGGCTCGGACAAGGATGTACCCAACTGACGAGCTCTGATAAGAACGAAACTCGAGTCTAGTGATTCATTTTGAACTGAGACGATCGAAAGGCTTATCCGAATTCAAAGACTGCGACTAAGTATGCGCGGTGTTCGGTTTGAAATGAACTAATCCATTTAAAAGAAAAACGATCTACTCTGGATCGACCAGACTGCGTGAATCGAAATAAGTGTAACGATGGTCAAGTTTCTTACCTTGAATAAATGGCGGCCAGTCCACAGCATGCACTAAAAAGGACATAAGCTGGAATAAGAAGAATCCCTACAACACGCAGCACACTCGAAAATTACAACTTGATTGAACCACTGTTGCACACGCTATTCTCAGCCAACATAAAGTCGATTCTGACCATCTAACTATAGTAAAAATTGGCTCCCATAACATAAAAGAATGCTATTGGCAGGAGCTCTGTTAATCGCAAATACAGGACAGTTAATGGATCGATCGAAATGATTGGACTTGTCAATAGTCTGGCATGATTTACCCCGTGGATTATATTGACACCATGCGAGAACGGTTCACTGTATCCTCAACACCCACTCTCTTCTAAATAATATACACGCATATGAACATGAGCAGGTGCCAACACACACAACTGTGCGGCCGCATTCGTAGCCCGATTTTCATATAATGACCTCTGATGACTCATAAACTCATCCTTCCTATCATTAATCTTTTATTCACTGGCTGTCAGACACATTAACACGTACACTGGATGACTGTCACCTGTGAAACTTGTACAAAAGGTTGATAAACCCATGACATTTTTGGTTTGAACCCGTTGACGCTTAATCATAAACTTGCTTAATAATGAGCAGCAACTTAAGACACATTATATTCTTACATGTATACATTATGGGGCTGAAGGGCCCTAGCAAGTTGAGAGTTAACTAGTGTGGGTCTAATCATGTGTGTTTAATACAGTGACTTCCGGTTAATGAGCCGCCTTGTTTCTCGTCATCTGATATAACCAACCACATTCCCAGAATACAGTAACTCTTTGGCAGCATATGGCTTAACAAACCACCGAGTTCGGTTTAGCAAAACTGCCGCATCTCATTGATATATTACCATTCCATAAAAATAGCTTCCATACAGGTCATATTCCGTCTCTGGAATAAAAACTAGCTTCATACAAAACAATGAGGGCGTAAACTACTTTAGAATTCCCGTGTGCGGTATTCAGAAAGCCAGGTACCACAACACATTTATCGTGATGAGCACCAAGTACAGTATTTAGATGAGTGCACGTGATTTTTATAACGGGTACTTTTACTTACTGATAAAACGAGTGAGCGCAAATATTTGGAACAGTTACCATGCACATATTAACGAAACAGAATTGACAAAGTGAACAATTCCTTAAAACAACAAGAAGACAAACGTTGCGGGATGCTAACATTTCGATTTATCTCATCAACCGCATAGTAAATACAAACTGAATGCATAAGAGAGGCACATAACAACAATAGCTAAACGGAATGAATGTTGGGTCAAAAGGTCGCTATCACGGGAGGTAGATGGTATAAACCATGAACCAAGCAATGACAACTTCATTGTAATTGTGATGCGCAGATAAACTAATGAACTAATGAATTAATGAACCAATAAACCCTCTTCAGTAGTAAGGCTTATTCTTGTATTTCGTCAGTTTTAGCGACCTCTTTCACTCACATCCAACCTGAAATCATCATATGTGTGAAATTTAATGTCAGTTGGCAGACACTGAGTAAAGAATGAGCTGCTGTGACGCTTCAACTTTTTGATGAGACCATTTAGTGATCAGCCATGAATATAATCAGACGTCTGTGACAATTTCACTATCAGGGCACACAAGTTAATCAGACGCATGCAAATCAGTTTCAGTGAAAGAGACACTGAATTGGCAATAATTATGCAAAAATCTGTGCACAACATAAACGTAACGAACGGAATTGTGTTTCCAAAGATTCTGATCAGGTTGTTCACGTCTGAGTGCTACACAAACCTCAAAACTATAGCCCTGCTGAACGTACGATTACGGGTTAAAAGGATTTGAAGATAATTTGTAGATGTAGCGGTAAAGTGAATACACCGCTGCCAGACTGGTTCTAAGTTAACGGTCTTTTGCTGGATTACAACTTTGGTACTTGTTGTTCACGCCACCTGGTTTGATGTCGCTTCTATGTCACGACTGTTTTTAAGCTGTTTTGAAATCATACCTATTGGTCTTGACATACATTGTCAATTCCTCGACTTTGATGCAAGCCAACGACACGAAAATCCGCCAAATCGTGGAGTATCTACAAAATGTGGAAACTGTAAGGTAATGTATACTAAATATAAATTACAACTGATTGTAATGTTTGCATCCCCATAGCCTTTTCAGCCAGCTCTCTTCAAAAAGTAGCACTACGTTTGAAATTCGTCCTTATCAGAGTTCACTGGTTCTGCACAGCTCCGTTCTAGTGAAAACGAAATTTGTGTATATTGTTTCTTTCGAACCATAAACAGAACGAATGTGTAAGAATAGATTGTGTGTTGTGCTGATGCTCACTACTAATAATTCTTTGGTTTTAGTCATCACTAAACAAAACCAATAGAGATAAATATAGAGAAGATTGTTAGAATGGACAAGATGAAAACTAGAGAACTGTGAAACCTGCAGTTCTTCGTGTATAATGTTCAGTTAATATTGGCCAAAATCTTGTTTTACTTATCATAAATCTGTAGAAAGCCCGAATGTTTTAACCAACGATTCGCGGAAAACAGATTACCGTTCAACGAAAACTGTTTGTAAGAATGGTGCTAGTCACTATTTTGATGACATTAAGCTACATTTTTGTAGCATCAATAACATATTTTTACTTCTGTTTACAGGTTGTGCAGGCATGTTAAATAAAAAGTAAATGACAGTAAGTCTTTTGTGAAGACTTTTCTAAGGATGCCCAACAGCCAACGAAAGTAATCTACACACTTTCCTACAACCCCGGTTACCATGCCTCCATGGTTCAGGCTACAATCTGATGCTTATTCGGGGGCTCTCGGCCTCGATTTTTTCGGTTTGCGTGGTCAAAACAGAGGTCCATTAATTTGCTGATGGTCACTGAGATTAACTGTTTGCAAAAACTTCTTACGACGATCTGGGGCAGTGTGGGACGCCTGATCGATTGTAGGTCAACTATAAAACGGCTGATCAAATCCAGCCCGTAAGACAAGAAGATGCACAGTCGAGGAAAGTTCACAGGCGAACTACTCGAAGTGTGTGTGGTGTGGAAAAATTCTCTACCCAACCTGGTTAAAACTGTTAGAGAGCACAACTCATTGCAGACACCTTAGAAGAGAATTACTTTTAACCCACTCCTTTCTCAACACGTCCAGTTGTCAATCATCAGACCTGCCTTCATTTTACAAGGTTGTATGTTTAGGAGGTTATTAGTTGGAACCGAAGTATGAATTAGACAAGCTATCATACGGACAGAACTTTTTCACTACTAAAACCAGCTCATATTCGGATAGATTGGGAAATTCTGTAAACATAGGTGAATCAGTTCAAAGTTGCAAAGTTTCACTGGATCGGGGACAATCGGCACTTCAAAGCTGCTGACAACCTCCTAGTTTATGGATCACTAAATGCGCACATCTGAGAGAAGATTGATTGATTGTGTTTCAGTGATAACTGCTGACAGCACTGTGAATCAGTGGATTTATCCAAACTTTATTTTATTCATTACTATTCCCTTTTTTATCATAGTCATAGATCGTCCTACACAGTATAGTCTCCAGAAACCACACAGACAGGAATCCGGAATCATAGATCGTTTACGCAATCGTACAAACCTGTGAACTAAGTAGTACATCTTCACCTTCAAATGTTAATTCTATTCAAGCAGAGCTGACAGCAGTAGCGTGCAAAAGCTGAGACTTCAGGTCAGTTCTGAGTAATGTGCTCAACATGTCCGCTTTGGATGATACGTTGTTTGGGCACACAAATCAAGTTACGTTTTCCGATAGCTAAAGCTATCATGCAAAGAATGGAAAAAAACGACAACAAATTGAGTATGCCGTCTTGAATATCACTGCACTGCATTCGATAAATGAATTATTGACAATTTCAAAATGACACAACTTAGACACCTTTTCAGATGAACCATTAGGGCGTTTGACACGAGTACAGATAAAATTGACTTCCAGCACAAACCCTGTGCAATTGTACAGCATTTTTGCTTTGGTTTCTCTGAAATCGTCGAAGTAGATTGTGAAGGTATGACAACGGCTGTCTAGGTTAAAGCTACACAAGCTGAACCAGACAGTGTTTTGCGACCAGAAACTGTGGTGCACTTATCCATGACATGGTTGAAGACTAGTATTATTATTATTATTGCTATTAAACACCTAGGGGTACCACTGATCCAGCGGTAGCAGAAGAAAGGAGAGAAGAAAGAAGATTTAGTTATCATCGAGCCATCGACAAAAATCACGTTTCTCTTAAACGAGAAACTTTCATGGGTGCTTTAGTATGTGCAATCGTAAACTAACACGCCAGATCACGTAACTGACAGATCGTGTGGACGTTATGGGTGACGATGTTAAGGCACATCTCTGGGTATATTATGCATGAGCTGTCGACAACTGGTTTTCATGTAATAAAACATTGTAAACACTAACAAAATTTACACCACGTGTCTTCCAGTTTGCAGTCTTGCGTACCATTTTTGGCATTCGCGTCCTTTTGGGCTACAACCGAGAGGAAAAGCGCACACTGGGTTCCATCCGCCTATCTAATGGCACCACTTAGCCAAAACTGAAGGGTGACGCTCTTAGTGAGAGTTTGGCAGGCACCTATATGCATATGTGTGTACGTTTATGTGTATGTATGTTATCGACAACTGCACAGATTTCTGCTACTTTCGTCATAATTTGTCGACAGATTTGTATGTGAACGGCGAGTTACAAGTTCGTGTAGCGAAGACTAATGCTGCTTTCAGACGTCTTGGAACGGTAGTCTGAATAAGGTCATTAAGCTCGGTGCCTACAGCACAATGGAACCGTCTTTACTGCTGTACGGCAGTGAAACTTGCAAACTGTATCCACGGAACGTGTTCTATTTGAACCGCTTCCATTTGCAGTGTCTAAGAAGCATCCTGGGCATCCGGTGGTCAGACATGGTTCCGAACACTGAGGTACTGCGGCGAGCTGACAAGAATGGGATGGGAGCCATGCTTATACTGAATCAGATACGTTGGCTAGGTCACGTCCGTCGGATGGGCGATGTCCATATTCCAAAGCAGCTGCTGTAAAGACAAGTGAAATCGGGTAAGCGAAATCCTCGTGGTCAAACGAAGATACCAGGATGTTGTGCAAGTAAGTCATTCATGAAGCAACATTGATTTTAAACGTTGGGAGGAATTAACGTTGAACCAGACGGTTTGGAGAAAATTTTTCCGGACGGGCGTCTGTAAGTTCAGTGAGTAGCCATTATGCGGCCGAGAACGAAACCACGCGGTGCTCAAAGGGGTCATCCGTGCCATAAGTTGTGGTGACATGACTTTATGGCGTTGCGTAGCGTGCGACCGTAAATGCGCTAGCCACCAGCATACTCATAGCACACCGTCAGTAAGGGGAAAATGAGCACGGCTGAAGGAAAAAGCCTTACTCACATACCTAATGGTCTTCGGGTTTACACCGGACAAATGGCATATGAACAGCACCGTGACTGATGTAAAGCAAGCGACTCACCGCTATTGTTATGCACAAGCGTCCTTTGGGTTTGGTCATTGTGACAGGCTAATCCGAAACGGATGTCGCCTATCATATATAAGAGAAAATCTGGGTAAATCCGCTCAACTTGAAACAACAATCCTAACTTTTGCCAAAGAATGTCAGTTTGCTAGGTGGTTGCAGAAATTCTACATGGCAAAGGACACTAAGTCAATTGAGGACGAATACCATCCGACAGACGATTCGATTGAATGCTGTTCGTCATTCTCTTCATTTTCAACTTCCACTGATCTCAGTGGATACTTTCTTCAGTTATTGAAACTAGGCGTTTACTACTTTAATTTAGACTATTGAACTGTAAACCTTCATTACAACTCGGCAGCACTTCTCCACGGTTAAGAGAAACACGACGTTAGTATGGCCTTAATTTTAAAGTTAGTTGACAACTAAATCAATCAATCATCGTCTTCATTACCTCTTTACCCAATCATTTGTGGCTGCCACTTCGTAAGACTAGTTCACTAATTCAGTTGATCCGGATTTCTCCGTGATGACTCGTCTTTAGTATACATTCTTGTTCGTATGCACAGTGGAACGCATAAACCTTACGGTTAGACACTTATTTAAAACAGAACAAGAAGCATCACCCTGCACGGTTTGGAAGTGAAACGTATTAGAGTCACCGGTATAGCAACTTCAAATCCAATGGATTGTAAACTACAGATTTATAATAAGGTGATAAGTAGCATTATTTACAGAATTCCATCGCATCATCTCATACCGGTTTCACAACGTATATTAATCATTGTCGAATTGATTACCTTTGACTACGCAATCCTGTTTTGTGTTACCAAAGTAAATTTGTGCCCAGTTTGTCACTGTTACAGTCACACGAAGTTTTACATCACAGAACTGTAGTCATCCACTTAATCCGTGCACAAAAACTGAACATTTCATTATGACTCAGCTGTGGGCGGTCTTGAATCTATACATGTATCCGTTAAAATACCACTTTGGCGTTCTGCATTATATACGCTATGAATGATCTTCGTAACTGTCAGGAATTGAGGAGAAATGATAAAGGACAATCGTTAACATTGCTACCTTCCGTCTTTTACAAGCGAACAATGGACGGTACTAAATTACACGCGGAGATGACTGATCAAAAACAATGGTTGAACACTGGACGACAGTTTAGATTGATCAGTTTGTATTGTAAAAGTCAAACACGGCTAAAAGAAACAAACACTGGTTAAAACTGTGTTCTCAGGCATTGAACATAATTGTACAGCTGATTGTTTAACGAATCAATATTGATTGCACATAACTACGCTACATGATATCCGATATCGGAAATTGGATATCTACAACGTCACATCTTTATATACGTTCAGATATGGGGCTCAGTCTACACAATCACCAACGTTTGTTGAACTACTTTTCAGCAGGGACAAATTAGCGATGAAAATCAGAGTATATCCAGTTTCCTAGGGCATGTACATCAACCAAAACTTATTATTCATAAAATGAATCTTGATATTTAACCTGTTAGTGCTAAACTGTGTTTCATTTATGTTGCACAAGTTGGGCGCATTACAATAAAACAGGGAGAAAATGTGACCGTGCTACTCGAATCAACCAAACGTATAAAATGTTCCTTGGAATTCCCGATCAGTCCCGAACGGCGGAAAACTTGAAAGCGAATGGGAAATGTTTAGTTTGTCAGCTTGATAAATATATTGGCATCGTTTTTTCAACATTAAAAATGTTAAAACCATCATATCAGAGATTTAAACCAAGTTTTAAGAAGTAGATGTTAATAAACATAAAACACATCGGAGGGAAGAGCAATAACAAACTTCCTACGGTGTTCAAAATAGAATGGATTGTTGACTTATCCACGATTGGAAGAGTTCGTCGCGATTGTACTATGAGTTCCAGGCTTTATATTTGATCCAAAATCCGTAAATCTTGGATATCATTGAGGTCATTTTGAAAATGTGCAACTCACCTTACCATACGTTGGCCAAGTGGCTGTCAAATATTTTGGGCAGGAATTCTGGAAGTACGTCCTACCCGATTTACTTGATCTTGTAGCCGAAATAAAACACGTCAAGTTCAGTGGGCAAGCCGTGTTTTTCAATTGATGTCTCTTCCTTGTTTACCAGTGTTCCGTTGAAGAAGACTATAGTCTACCGTCGTGGTTGTGTAGAATGCAATAATGTAAACATTTAGATACCGTAAATCTAACCCAAACAATTATTATCTGTGCAGTTACAATGTGCAATTTAGATTCAGTGAAGTAGGTTATAGACGAAAGGATGGTGTGGCAATGGGATTTTTTGTATGGGGCAATTGTTTGCAGATTTCGAAACTGTGAAGAGAATATCTGGAGTTATCTGTGAGCTAATGCCATTTGTACAAAAGATACGTGAATACCATCCTATCCTTGTTCGATACTAATGTAAATCCGACTGATATCTTAGTCAAGTTAAACTGCGTGCACCAAGATGTGAAATTCTCGTTGGTGACTGAAATGAGCAGACAATTGTGCTTTTTGTATATATGTATACGTCGCCATTCTGACTTCTCAGTCCGGTGCACCAAACGCAGGGAAGGTACGTGAAGCGGTCAGTACATTTACTTCAACGGTTTTGTGCTACTTAACGGAACTCTAAACCCGTTTAATTTTTTGACAGATAGAACATTACCGATATGCTAATATGATATTATTTCTAATATATTGCATTTATGCGTACGGTATTCGTACAAAATAGGTACTGATGAAAGTGCACAGCTGGTGCTATGTGGCAGAGGAATGAGGAAGCCAACCGCAACTGTCCAGAAAAGAAACCCATGTGCATTGACTTACCCTTCATAAGCAGTAAGCTGGTAGGAAATTTTGCGCCGTCAATCTACGTGTCCATTTCACTACCAATTTGGTTCTGTGATCACGCCTAAAAGATAAAATGCTTAATTATGCAGCCTCGTTATATTTAGACTGATTCACGACAGTTACTGTGGAAACAGTCGTGTCGGCTGTCTGACCAGATACTTGTCTGAACTGGTCCGTGAACATTACTCAACCTGGTATAACAGTGAACTGAGTAAATCAACAAAGCAATACTGTAACAGCTGAGAGGGGGGGGGGTTCCAGCAATTGTGTGAATGTGTTTAGGATGTTTCGTTCAATTTACTCGGTAAAGGACATCCAATCAAGATTAATGAGGGGTAATAATCTGCCCACAGCTAGAGCCATTTGAATTCGCTTTCATAGTCCACAATAACATCTTCCTTCTCTGGTTACCTCATTAGTGATTCCCAGTGGTTTTTACCTGGTAGTTGATAGTTGAAAACGAGATTTTCACTATCCTATACCGCTTATGCTGTATTCGACAGTTTTGTAAACATGGCGACCGTTGAGCGAGCGATATTTGTTAAAATGCTCTGGATGTCAACATGTAGCTTACCACGTTCACTGTTGGTACACGTAAACATTGAGACACACTGACGGTTATAGTTATTCTGATCACAGATCTTCGGACTATCCTCAAGTTGACGTTCAAGCTCATACTTCTCTGCATTTCTAGCTATCTCTAAAATTGTCTAAATAAGACATTTTCAGAGAATATCACGTGTTCGGAAATAGCCGTCTGTTCACCAGTGATTTCAGCAACATATTACCGTGATACCTGCTACCTCCTCTTAATCGTTTCATTCTTTCCGCAAATGTTTCAATTGTTGCCGTTTGATGTGGATATTTCGAATACGTAGGAATATATCTGCTTGTTTTCGTCTTTTAGCAAGTTACCCAAACTAGTGGGATGTACCGGTATATGTTGCCCCGTTCGTCTCACGAATAAGTAACTGGCAGGTCAGACAACAGCAAATCACAGGGCCGAAGTGAATAAAAAAAAGTCAAGAAATGTGATTGAAAATAATCGAGACTTATGCGGTAATGTTGAGAAGACATATTAATGCTATGTTCTGTGAAGTGTGAACGTACCGGATGTTCAAACCATTCAACGAAAAGAGTTTTCAAAATTGATTATCTCAAACTGAAACACTACTGTAAAGAAGACAAGCTCAATAAAGCTGGCCTTTGTTCTTCCTTCTTGTATGAAGTAAAAATAAATAGACGGTTTGTGGTTGGCCTAACATCTGACAGATAACCTGTATTTTTACCGTTTCATTAGCGTTTGAGGTTAGTCCAATGTATCATATCGAATTACTGTCATAAATGTGAGTTTCTTGAATTTACGAAATCGGTTACAATCGAGTATGAAACACGACAAACCTACTTAAGTATCGTTTCTGCTCAGAATTAATTTGGTTGACTTTTAATTTTGAAAATTCTTAACTATGGTGATAGCTTAGCCTGCTTGAAAGTGCCTGTTGAGGATGTCGATCTCCTGCGTCTTCTACTGGGATAGGTGGGTGCATAAGGTCAAATATGAAGTGTCGGAGTTCCCAGCTTAGCTTCATAGCTCAAGTGAATGTGCATTTGGTGAACGTAGACGTGTTGTTTTTGATACATGTTCAAATCCGAAATGACAAGCATACTTTTCACAATTTAGCTTCCTCTAAAAGTGCCGTTGGTAGTTTGCTAGATGAATTTCACCATAAGAAAATTCAATCGCTACTTTGGCTCACTTGAAAAATTATATTGCGAAGTTGTTCTCTCTTCTGAGATGCCAAGTTATTGTTGTTTGCTATCAATCACCAACAAAACATGCATTGAACCATAACTGTTTTATGAAATACATTTCCAAACCAATCCCACTGCGTCTAAGATAAGAAAGGTAAAGACTGAAAAATAGTGTTTTGTAGGAGCAAACCTGTTAATCACACGAGTTAATATCCAGGATTTGTCAGGGAACACATTTATCAACCAGGATATCTTCTGATGGCCATTTTCTATTCTCGGAACTCATTTGGTTCCAGTGATTCGGCTTCAGCTAGTCGGAATATACCTGTCGATGTACGTAGCTCGTGTTGCAAAGTGTGTGAGCGGTGCCAGAACCCGTTGTTCACCAGCGATGAAGAATTTGGAAAATGACAAATTTAGTTTTTAAACAATACATTTTCATAGAGACTTCGGATAAGGTAATTAAGCTTTACTTATTCATATGAGTTGGGAACAGCGACAACTTACGACCGACAGGAGGTTTTGTATATTTGAGGAAATGTAACTATACTAAACTGTAATTGTGGAGTCTGGTCTCAGTGTTACACGGTGCACATCCTCAAGTAATAAGATTGTACGAACTGTAACTTTTTCAAACTTCACCTGAGTTGTATCTTCTCATTGCCCTATTCCCATATTGCAGAAGCCGGTGATAAAATGGATAGCAAATTCAATTGATGAGAGTGTTTCGAAAATTTGGAATAGAGTTCGATGGAGATTATATAATCCGGAAAACATTAAATAAAAATTAGGAAAACATGTTGTGATTCCTGGTGAAATTTGTTGAGAGCAGGATGAAAAATGGGATAGATAGTATGTAAGCCAAAACTATCTTTTCATTAGTTCCAGTAAAGCGCGGGATTTGAATTTCCTGACAGTTAAATAACTGAACAAATTAATCTGGTTTTCAATATAATATGAGTTAATACTATAGCACCAAAGAGGAACTGTAAATTAAAAACTGATACAAAACTTTGAAGCATCCGGAAAACAAGGAAATGTAAAATTTGACGGAAAACACGTTTTAAAGTACATTTCGTGGCTTTCTGATTGTCTTTTAATAGTAGCATTGTGTGTAAGTCCAAACGATATGAAACAAATGTGAATGTTTAGAATGGTATACTTACGTATACTTAGGGTATGATTTAATGAAACAGCTGAGAAAAGCGTTCGCGAAATCTGAGTCTCAGTGATCACTAGCTGGGCGATAAACAATTGTTTTAACCTACATGCGCTTCTCCAGCGCCTACAGGGACTCAAATCCATAACCTATCGGATTTATGGACCGTAAACTGAATCATTAGACCAAGCAATCACAGTCAGTGAACTGCAGAAAAACGGGTAGGTTACCTTCCCGAACTTCTGCTGTTACTTTTTCCACAAGCCAAAATCAACAACCCATTTGTGACTGATTTGAAACCTTTGAAATTGTTTGTATTCTTTCAGTTTTACTTGTATCTCAGTTTAGTCCAATATCTTGTATGACATCAAATTATTGCCTTGAATTTGAGTCTTTTGATTTCAAAGGAATGGTTAGAACTAGTTGCGGTGGATGAGTGCCGGATTCTTTTGCGTGTATAACTAGAGGTCCACATAAACATCCACGTAAATGTCAGTTTTACAGTTAAAACATCAAAATCTAATTGGTTGTGACCAGACGTATTCATTTAGGAGTCAAGGAATTTTTCGTAGCGGTCCATTGTCTATTTTTGCACACCATTGGGGTGTGCTTAATTGGCAACACATTACGCCCTCAGGGGTCACTTTTGGTGACAGATATGAAACAGGACGGTAACTACTGACAAGGTATAACAGGGATAAAACCCAAGTATTATGTTTCTTTCTTGAAGGAACTGGCTGAACTCGAAAGCTGTGTTCACTTATGTGATGCTCAGTTTGTATTAAACAAAATCCCCTTACTAATTGCCAGTAATCGAAATATCGCACAGGTTAAACGATGGTTGCGATTTCAATCTGAACAGAATTCACAGTCTTGTGATCACCGATTGGAGTTGATAGAGCAGTTAAGGTGTCTCCGATCAAAATCACTTGGCAGCCCGAGAATTACTCGCGAAAAAATATGGCATTTTCATACGATAATTCAGTCGTGCCCAGTTGGAAACCGATGGTGCAGTTGCCAACATGGCTGACTTAGATGTAATCATCACTAGGCGTGGAGATCGGACATTATAGTGATCGGTCCATCGCAAAGCAACATGGGGCGGACAATATCTTCAGTCCTCCAACTTTGCACCGATAGCATACAAGAGGGGTTTGATCAAAATTCTATTTCATAGGGCCGGGTATGATAAGCTGCAGATGGAAGAAGAAATGCTGAGACAAACTTTGCTGGCGAATTGATATCCTGAAAAGTTCATAGACACTCACGGCATGGTAAACAAATGCAATAAACCAGTGCAAACAGATAAAATGGAAGATATATTTCTATTTTTTGCAACTTAAGGGCGATCATTTGGCTAACGACATCAAGCATAAATTGCAGTGTGCCCTATCCCGTACTTATGTGACTGCCCAACTACGTTTGATTCAAACCACCAAACGACCCGTTCTACACAACCACGAACGCAATCTGTCTGACCATTCTGTCTCTCACGTTATCTATTAGTTCACTTGCAGTTGCGGTGACGTTTACACAGACAGAACAGACCGACGGCTATCTCAACGATTGGCAGAACTCGTCCCAAACTGGTTAGAACAGTTCATGACACAACAATCTGAAACTCGTGAATCCGTTACTCGAAGCCCCGCATCATCGATTGCCAGATACCTCATGATAACAGGTCACCAGGTTGACCCAAACAGATCATTCAAAGTATTGTCACGTCAACAGAACCCGAAGCTACTGGACTTTAGCGAAGCCATGTTGATCAGAACTCACCAGCCGGCACTATGTGCACAAAAGTGGTTGAAGCAACCTATAGGGTTACCGTGGTAGTGATGACATAATATATGGTGTGAATGTATACGTGTCCATACCCTGTCTATCTCTAATTGTGTGTCATATGTAACTCGCATGTTTTACGTTTGCGACTGATGAGAATAAACGAAATGTTAACATATCGCAACATATGTCTTCTTTCTGCGCGGTTGAAATTATTAAAAGGAACCCAATGTTTCAAGTGACTGGTCAAGACATGGTCGGATTTCACATTTCGGTCTTGTGGATGATGTGTTCTGCTGACAACCTTTAACAAAACCAGAACTCGAGTTTTGTACTTCTTGTTGTAGAGAGCTGCCTGAAAACTTTATTGGGATGTGGGATTTGTGTTCAGTTATGGGTGATATACAGTTTATAAATATTGGTCATTTAACAGGCTTTTTCGTGGCTAAGACAACAATACGCTCAGATGTAACGTCACTTTCGATCACTAGTATCTTTTTCACTGGTATCTATACCGAACGCCACCTGGACCCCTCCCTAACCTTATGCACACGAACACCATGAGTTGGGCGCGCTGACCAATCGTTAATCAGGTGGTTTAACAAAGGTGTGATTCACCGAAAAGCTATATCGTTCCGCCAGTGTTTGCGTTTCGGTAGGTTTTCCCTTACAAAGCAAAACCGCTTCCTAGTGCACACTGTATTTTACTCTACTTATAAAATGTTATCTTCTAACATGTTCGGTACGAAATCACCGTTTTTAACAAAAAAAGCGCTTGCAGTTGAACTCGTATCCAGAGAATTTTAGCACATGCTGTAGCCAAATCTGAGATACAGTAACGATGGCTGGGGTGCCCGTGTATGCAGTTTAATTGGAGTTCCTGTTGAACAAATTTTGTCTAATGCAAATGACATTCTATAACATCACTGCACATTTGAGGACCATTGTGAAAATCCACTCGGTTAAGTGAACCGGTCTATGTATACTGGCCCTGTAAACATTTCGTCTGATAAATAAACATCACATTTGAAATATTTCGATCCGAATGTGACCACGGGATGAGATAACTGGGATGTAAAGTCAAACGTTTTGCTGTAAGAGTCAGTGAGCATATTTTAAAGTGGTAAGTTTACTAGACGACGGGGGCTGATAACGAGTCATAAGGATGTAGGTTTGACCGTTACTAAGTAGTCATAGCTATACATTTTGGTCCAGAACAACACTCCGAGTACGATGACCTGGACGATCGCCGATCTTGACAGTAGTCCACAAGGTGGTGGATCAATAAGCAACCAGTAGTGTGTAAAGAAAAACTGAATAGAAACAATACGCTCCCTGAAAAATGAGAGTTAACTACCTCACAGGTACAGATATTTTACTGAATACTACCCACTGCCATTTTTGAGAGCGTTTCCAGTCAACAGTTTGGAGGATCGCACACTCCCCATTGTGGTTGGCGGTACCTACCAGGTTTGTTTAGCAAGGCAATCAAGGTTCCCATAAACCGTGACGATGCCTTCCCCAGGTCGTCACATCGAACAGTGTACGGGGCGACAGAAACTCCACCGGCATACACAGTATGTGAACTTGCATACTTTCCAGACATGTGTCGGCGGGCTGTCATGTTGCTCACACAGCCAGCCTAGTTGATGTAGGTTAAAAGACTCAGTCACCGGTAGTCAAATCCTGGGGGTCTTTATGTATCTCCCAGGCGAATCGCCCGAGTCCGTGGTACGTCCGGAAAAACGGAGCACCCACGCACTGAGAACGCTCTCTTTGCTTGACAACTGAGGTCTTTGCTAACTTACAAAGAAAGATGGTGAAGGAATACACTATACGTCTTTGCTGTTCCGATTTGTGTGCCGACATTGATCTGGATCAGTTTCCTCACTGGAAACCGTACAGCCAACCGAAGTTCGCACAAAAGCCAGTGCGAGCGGAACCGAGGCCAATCAACCTCAGACGATCAGGACGGCGTTGAGATGTTTCATCACATCCGTTTTGAGATGACGGCATGCAAATTAATTTGTTTAAACGTGCTACCGAAGTGCTTGACTCAACGTCATGGAAAGCGCAAACAAACTGGCGAGTTGAAGGTTAACAGGAATGCTTCTCAATAGCAGTCGCCAGTGCTGTTTCTCTTCGAGAAGCATATCGATTTTCAATAAATTGAGGTTGATTAATGTTGCTCAGATTTTCCGCTGTTCCATTTTTTGATACATCAGGTGAGTGAATGATAGTGGACACCTCGTCAGTAATCTTACAAGTCAACACTACCAAAGTGGACGAAACAGTGTACAGTGTCAAACAGTCCGTTTGCAAAAACAGTGATGGGCACAGAGCCCAAACGACACTATAACAACACTTCACAGTCTGATGATATGGTGTACATCAAAGAAACCATCG
>JTDE01000116.1:185129-196128 GCA_014338405.1 Paragonimus skrjabini miyazakii | reverse complement strand
TTTTTTTTGGTATCTGACGTACTACTTTGGAACAGAATTCATTCAAATAGGTTCAAATAGCCGTTGAGATATTTGTCCTATGCTCGTTTGGGTTCACGCCACTGTTGTGAGCTTGGCAGTATGGTCATCAGTTTTGTATGACAAAAACCAGTATATATTACCCTTTCAGTTTCCACTTGGCCATTTTACGCTTGTCAGTAGCTAACCTCGACCTAATCGACTGAACCGAGAAGACACGAACAAAATCGTAATTTGAGTCAGGTCACCGCACAATTATACTATAAGTCTCTTCACGGCATAGAAACAACGCTAGCTGAAGACCATTTACCGTATTCGTTCCCTATTCTTAAACGGTTCTGGACAATCTGCATGTGATTTACTGCTATTGTATGATCCTGAATAAGACGTTCGTAATATTCAGCCCATGAAGTTCATGTTCGTATAAACATCCTCATGTATAACTGATTTATGTCTGCTAGACACCGGAAACAACAATAACCACTATTTTGACCATGGTATATATATATATATATATATTTGTTGGTGTGTATATCATCCAGTATTAGTTTCTGCAGAGCTGGTATTCAGCCTGGTTCTTCTACGACGTAAATTACCCTTTTACTTAAGATGAATGATTTGAATTCGATAATCCATTGTTTCTTTCACGACACCGTTTTGTTATATTGAACACATCATATTCCGCGTCTCTACTGAAATGCTGGACACGTTTCTCGGATGAAAACCTATACGGAAAATCAGGACTAGTACCGCTGAGCTTCTTGTGAGTTCCTCGTCGGGTACATCTAGTTTAACAGTTCGTAAATGTATACTTGTAGACATGTTCATAACCTGGTATACAATTCTCTCATTCAAATTTAAATGAAAGTACCAATATTGTGACTGGACCTCGTGGTCTCTTAGGAGTATATCGATTGAGTGTGTATATAAATTTAATCTGAAAACCCTTGCAATTATGTCAACAGTCCAGTTTTCACATTAAATAAAGCCAGCTGGTTCTGAGTAAAACTGTCATTACGGGTTTGCCAACATCACAAACTTGTCAATCTGGTACCGTGGTAGGGGTAGTTACAAACTTTCGTTTTCGTGAAACTGGTCGGAGGTTCAGGTGATGTGGCTGTACGAAAGAGTGCATATGAGAACGAGATGCATATAATCCTTACTGGTGAATATAAATTCAGGCGTGATACTATGTAGAGTGAAAACAATCTGGACTAGATACGGCTCACTAGGAAACTTCGGGCACGCGTCTGTAACCTTGATTTCCACGTGAGGTAAAAGTTTGCGACATGTTTCACATCATTGGAGCCTTGGTAACAACAGGTCTTAAATTATGCCATTGTTTCTCTTTGTCGACTATACCTTCCTCACTGATAGTTTATACGAGCCTGTAGAAGATGTTTCCTTTGTTTACTGCTGATGTTTGATATCCGAAAGGCTTGACTACCTATCAATCTTCAGACAACAGAATGCACAGTAGTGAAGGAACACCTAGAGTAACAGTACTTAATATAAATAATAGAAATGTAAACTATGTTGTAGTAGTTGCAAATATCATCGTTCAAACTTCCACTAGTAAACAGACCGTATGTTTTTAGAACAGAGTAGTTAAAATCTCACCCAACATGATATTATGTTTTATGGAAAACCGTAATATTGGTCTGGAATCTAGAACTACCAGAGTACACTTTTAGACAAAACAGTTGATGGAAGCAGCTAGCGTCACTGGGCCTGAAAAGACCAGGGATCGTGCTGGAAATCCGCCTCACTTTATGGCTGCTTTGATCGACTGTTAATGTTGTTATCACACACTTCTGATTGCCAATGAATTAAATGGTACATGCTGAAAACTGCTGGTTCGCACGGTCAATGTCTCACTCGACTGACCATCGTTCCAACGAGCTTTGCACGCTGACCAACAAACATCAATATCTGGCGACAGACCACAGTGTGGAAAACAGACTAATCAATAACAATTTTTGCCAAAATTGAATACCACCCATACTTGATCGCAGCCTTCGCACTCAGATAGGCCTTTCGGTAGCCCACTTCGAAAGGAAGCACTTGCCTCGAGTTTCGCTCTTATTAAAGCTCATCAATAATGCACATCCTTGTCCGGATCGCAGTTTACTGTCTGACCCTCACGCTTGTGAGACTAGCCTGTTAACCACAACGCCAGCAACCTCACAAAAGGCCTGATCGAATAATCAAATCCAAACGCTCAACCACAACCTTGTATGAATAGTGTTCAGCTTGCCCGATCATGTCCATTGTGAGATTGTTGGCGTTGTGGTTAACACGCCAGTCTCACAAGCACGAGGGTCAGCGTGCAAACTCCGATCTGCACAAGGATATACACTGCTGATGAGCTCTAATAAGAGCGAAACCCGAGTCAAGTACTTCCTTTCGAAGTGGGCTAGCCGAAAAGCTTATCTGAATGCGAAGGCTGCGATCAAGTGTGGTTGGTATTCAATGTTGGAATAACCTAAATCCCCGAACCTTCACTACTAATAACAATTTTGTCAGAAGAAGGCAGATTAGTGAGTAGCTATAGAGACTTCAAGGTAAACGATTCAGCGAAGGCATGGGCATCCCTACAGGGCGAGGTTATTGTTGTGTTTTGGTCTATGTGCTAACTGCCGGTTGACTAACTGAAAGTAGTGCGTTTATCATTCTGCACAATACCGTCATTGATTTTGGCTACAAAAATTTGCAGCAAGTCCAAGGACTGAAAATATTGTCTGTTCAGGACGACTGGCCGTTTCTACATAATAAGACTATGACCGACTGATACAGTCTTGAAAGGGGAGTTTGTGTCACTTTACAATGAAGTCATGGTCTTTACCAAAAGATCGTCAATCATTTGCTCAGTCGTGCACACTAGTCAACGTATGGTGTTCACATATAAGGGTTCGTAGGAAATCGGTTGAACAAATGATGAACAACATTCATTTGAAAAGACCTAGACATTTTCACCGTCCAATTAGGTAGTTCTACAGTGTAGGAATAAAACACATTGGTGTTTTGATGTAGGCGGTGTGCAGCTCTGAATTCATCCTAGTTGAGAACTGATTGTTTCGGACTGAATACATTTAGGAATAACAGAATCTCAGATAGACCACCGGTTATGGCTTCTAAACTGCTATATGAGGCTTGGGATGAACTTAGCGCCAGTTTCTTGGGTAATGGATGACTATATTTTCTTTAGAACTTACCTCTTATTCCTTTCTCCGTGGTCATCTCGCTCTCATGTTTTCAGGGTTTATTTAAGTGCTTGAAGGTTTTTCACACCATTCGCTTGGAGCCTCTTCCAGCGCTGTTTAGTGTGGGCGTGGGTCCACTTTCCGTCTCCTTCTGTTTTTCACTTACTTACCGCCGTTGACTCCACACTATGAAGGATCTAAATAACCATACTATAAACTAATGTTTTAAATATACCGTTTGTTTTCAAACCATATTACATTCTTCTAGTTTGATATCTGTTTGAACTACAGTTTAACTGTTCCTCAAAAAAGGCCTCCTAGACAGTTAATGGACTAGGGTTAAGCGCACCCCTTTTTATCCACTACATTTTATTGTTGGAAGCGATTCCAACAGATGTAACGAGGTATTCAAATAAACCGGTGGGAGTAAATAATGATAACTAAACTGCTATCGTGTGTATCTTTGTAACCATATCACAGCTATTCATGGTCGTTCACCATTAAGCTGAACTGAGCTATAGGAAATGTTAAAAAGCATGAAAGACATCTAATTTCGTCACAGTCATAGTTACACTTCAAGTACAAGCATTGGAAAAGTTGTGCTGGATAGGTCGGATTACATGGCTAAGATCAAACCAAGTTCCAAACAGTAGGGAGCAAGAACAACGAGACTGCGCTAATTGGAACCAGGTCACCGAAGGAGTGAAGAGAATTAGTGAAACTGAAGTAATAACGGAAGCTGAACATGTTTCAACAAAATGTAACAACTCTGTTGTTCCCACTCTGTATAGTTTTCCAGAAGCTCATGAACAAATCACATCACTGAAACTAACCGTTAACAGGTGGAGCTCTCGTACCAAACAGTTGCACATTAGTTGGCCGTCCAAACTGATCCAATTAGCAAAAAGCTGTCTGTTTAACCTTTGGTTCTTTGATATTGCACTGTATCTAGAGGACGTATGTAATCGATGGTGTATGTTTGATCCATTCAATAGTTGTGAATATTCCGCTATTAGAAACGATATACTGTACGCGTGACACTGAGAGAAAACATTAAGATATTACACAACTGGAATCCTCGAAGTACGTTTTGCATTGCAGATATAATGCACAGTGCAAATTCACTGGGGATCTATAGTGACAGACTGATAGCGTGACAATATGCTTGCTCTTGAGTTCGACCTTGGCTAACACTTTATTGAGGAAATTGGAAGTTGAGTAATCGTCTGTGAATACCCCAACGTTCCGATTCTACGGCCGATATTTATACAATACTACCGTCGTTCCTCAAACCAGTGAGGATTTAAAACATTCTGGAAACGTTCATTCAAACTCATACTTTCATTCGGTTCACCAATGAACTGGAGGCAATTGGTCATTCTATTTTCTTGAGGTGAATGATTACTGGTGCTTCGATGGGTGTCTGTGGCGGGTTTAGTTCGCAAGGAGACACGAAAGTACCAGTGTATAAAATTATACGGTACCAGTCCTGTAGATTGAAAAACAACGGAACCTGATCCTTCCCCGAAGGTCCGATTCAGAAGCTGTGGGAAGACGGCTGCACCGATAGATCGGTTGCACACAACATCAAATCAGACCTTGTACAGAACTAACTTCTAGTGTTGAAACAAAACATGTGTTCAGTTCACAGCCGTTCATGGAGAAGTAGTCATTGAACAAGTACTGAAGCGTTTGCACCCGACACTAGAAACAACATCCCCGAGTGCTTTATTGTCCCCTCTCATACGCACCTATCTAAAGAATTGACCCAAATCATGGGACGTAGCTCAAGATTATATCAAGAACAGGGAGTATTGCACTACTGCCTTGTTGTCTAGATTAATTCATTATCATGGTTCTTATCTTATATCTTTTTTAGTGATGAATTATGGAACAGTTACTCTTGCCACGTTCTGCGCACTCTAACGTAATGGGGAGTTCCATGTTAATTCTTATCTAATACATAACCAAAATGGATTAGTTATCACTATCCACAGATCTATTGGATGCATACTTTAATTTAACTAAAATATTCGAGTATGTCCGTGGAACAGGACACACTATTTACAAATGTTCCGATGATGCAACCATGAAGTAAGCATTTCAAGAAATAGAATATTGCAAATAGCGAATGGTTTAGTTGCCGTTGTTGTTATGCCACGTAAATAGTGTTTCGTTTACAGTAGATTGTGCGTGCAGTCATGTTGTATACATAACTATGTGACTGCAGTAAAATTCAGCTCCTGTTCAAAAGTACCAGGAACTCAGGTACTGTAATTTGAAGTTCTGTAAATAATGAGTACCGCAAAAAGATCGGTTGGATATGGCGGTCGATTACCTGAAAAGATCTGACTATCTTGGATATACCGTTTGTGGTTTGCAAATTTATAAACGCTGTGAGTATCTGGGACTTATCAATATTGATTGAAGGTTAATACAATTGAAAATAATGATAATTCGTAAATCCCCATTGAAGCATATAACACAAAGTGCGGCGAGTCATGCTCTTAGTGTATCTCATCTGGGTGTTACGATTGTAAGGTACCGAGGTGTTACAACAGTTAACACCTCATTCCTCACTTGATTATGGTGACAGAAGGCGATAATCAAATTTACCATTATAACAAAACGAACAGATGGAGATCAGCGGTATCATTAAATGGCGACGAAATGATGAAACTCATTTTGAAATTTGGACACCTTCTGCAACAATCCGAACTTTGACAGACACATCGACAGGACTACACTCCGCACGTGGGGGCGTCGCAAATGAAGATTGTTGTGCCATGGTGGCGGTAAATGGGCCGGGTGAAATCGATTTCATGTCGCTGCAGTTGTAAAGTACGGGTTGAGTCATCGGGCCTTGCGGATAATGCGTCAGTACGCTTGCAAGTGTGCGCAGTTCGGTGGGCAAGTGTGTGTGTTTGGAACGTTCGTAGGCACGACTAGGCAAACTGACGAAAGCTCACATCTTTCGGCGCGCAATCAGTGACCGGTCTGATCCAATCAGTTTACTTACCAGTGTCTGGTAGTTGGAGTCACTATGGCGCCAAACGTTTAGCATCAGTTACACGGACTAACTTGCCGTGATAAAGTGCCACATACGGAAGGGTGAGTCGAAAAAGATTTACTTACTGTAACATCCAATACCAGTGTTTCATTGGTCAACTGTTTTATTACTGGTAGGTAGTAGGTGATTTTGATTTTCACATAACTTGAACATCACCCACAATTGATCGCAGCTGTCGCATTCCCACAAACTTACCAGCTGGCCCTTTTCGAAAAGAAGCACTAGGTTCGAGTTTCTGTGATTTCAATTTGGAGAGAAGTCCTAGTCGAGGGATCATCGATTGGAGTTAACAAGACAATTACTGTCTCCTCTCGAGGTGATCGGGCAACCTGATCATCACTCACAAGCGAAAATGGTTGAGCGTTCACACATGACAATTCAGTCGTGCCAAATGTGAGGTCAATGGCGCAGTGGTAAACACATTTGCCTCATGAACAGCGTGGCCGGAGTTCTAGTCCCGGCACTACTGACGAACTCTGATGAGAGCAAAACTCGAGTCTAGTGCTTCTTTTCGAAAGAGGCCGACTGGAAAATCTATGGGAGTGCAACAGCTGCAATCAACTGTGATATCCAATCTGTATGACGACCTCTTATCGTTGGGTAATTCTTTGTCCTCCGACCGTTCGACAAACATCGACAGAAAATCTGTATAGCTAGTTGTATTAGTTTTCGATAACATTGTACAATGCTTTGTTATATTTCAGTGTGACAATGTTTTTACAGATTTTTATATATGATAGGCACCACATCTATTTTATGAGTTAAAATACGTAGAAATGTATAAAAACATCAGGAACATTCTGATAATCAGCGGGATGCTTACGTTACTGACGTTTGGGGTATGTGTCTGAGTTCAGTTAAAAATGATTTTCCTCGACATACTTATGTCAGTCTACCGCATCTGAAAGAGGTAGTGTAACGTGCAACGCAATAATTCACTAACAAGGATTCAACCTTGTTACAATCAACCACAGAATACAACTGACTAAAACGCCAAGCGGCCTGGGTATCCAATCAACCAGCTGGTGTTGAAGGAAACAGATTTACTTGTCAACAATGTAAGTGATCCAGTGGATTAGTGAAAATGATAATTCTCTTCCCACCTCTGTTGTTTTAAACTCTCAATGATGTTTAATTCATTGCTTTTGACAAACTTTTCCTGTGACTCACGAATAACATCAGTCAACATTTGGAGAACACTCCAAAGTACCAAGACAAACGACAGAAATATTTTCACCCACAGTCACGTGATTCAACGGATTACTGTGTGCAGTCACTTACATGGTACGGATAAGTGAGTCCATAAGAGGTCAGCAGACGTTTACACCGGAACTAGCGTATAAGGGTGATCGCACATAAGCATACGAAACGATTTACCATTTGGTGGCCAAGTACACGTTTAGGTAGAGCACATTACTGCTGGTTTGAGGGAGGTGTTAAACAGAGATATAAACTGAAATATGCTCAGTTTAGTGCGCATGCTTTTTCGGAAAGTGTTTTTTGGACAACCAGGTCAAGGCGTCTATATGTCGTTTTTGGCATGCTATAAAAACGATCACGTTATCACGTGACTGTTTCGTCACATTTCTATAAAATTATTCAACGAAAGAGGCGACTGAAGTGTAATCATATAAATGAAATCTGCGTTTCACACTTTGCGACGATAGATAGTTATTCTAACAAAACCTATTTATAGAAAACAAATGGCGGGTTTCGCAATATGTATGCCCTCAGAGAGCACTTAGTGTCTTTTAGGCCAATGCGCGACAGTAATTCGAAAGTAAGCCTTAGTAGCCAAGGTTACTATCTCTTAGAATGATAAATTTGATTGTCTGGCTTTTGCTTATGGGCCATTAAGCATCCAAACCTAATACAAAACAATGTTCTTTTTATAGATTAGGGTTAGTAAAAACGGATTGCACGGTCACTGAAGCCGTTTGAATTCATAATGAACATTTGTGATATGATTATCACGTTCCACCCCAGTTACTTTGCCCGTGTAACAAGTGGCGTTAATCATAGTTATTCTATGTAAATGGTAAGTTTAGTTACGACTTATCATTGAAGCTGAACGTTTGCTTGTAAACCTGAAACTTCGAACAGAAGATGGAAATATTACAAATAATCTGACTGCAGGCAACGTCTTGACAACCCTTCCATACGTTCAAGTATTAGATATCCAGTATGGTTTACCGTATAGTCATAGATTACTTCCTTAGTACAGAGCGACAACACTACATCCTTCTTGCATTGCCGATAGTGTCACACTCACGTTGGTTCTAATTATAACATTTTACAACATCCGGATTTCGATTTAGAGACTGATTCACTCATGGCCTTCTATGCGCCACAGATATAATATACATTTTTTTGGGAAATATTCCTCTTAGTTCAACTGGTGCCCTGGTTGATTTCCAGATTGAGAAGTTTGATATTTCTCTGATGATTATTGCTTCAAGTTCTTCGGGAGATGAAGGCATGTGGAACATACGGGAAATATGATCACGGCTTCTCTGTATGCATAAATTACTTACAAAAGGAATCATCTACTGGAACAACATGTCACCTATCGAAAAGTCCTTCCAAAAAGGGCAGACCAACATCTACTGCGAGTAGTATTACATTTCCAAATACCTGTTCAATGATCCGAAACAATGCAGATGTGATTCCTTTGTCAATCGTGGTTTGAAAATTGACTTTGAGATTACTAGCATTGTTTGACAGTCACGCTTTTGTCCGGCGCTCATTGTTGACAGATGTCTTCTGACTAGTAACGCGGCAGAACACTTGATCTGTACAACTTGCCGCGTCTAGAATTATGAGATAATTGAATGAGTCATATCACTTACCTGCCTCCTAGTCATCTCTTTGTCAAACTAGAGAGTAAGGTTTCTTTGTTTAACTCGGTTAAGGTTCATTGAATCACGAGATGAATAGAACCTCAAGTCAGAACTCTATGAACACTATACCGAACTATTTATACTGTGCCGTCGTGTCACAAAGCGATGGAAGTGAACTATTCCTCATATATCCACAGGTTCGTTTTTATGATCATGTTTAGTTGTTGGTAGAATAGCCCCCAACTATCAAGCGTCTAGCTTGGATGACAAACTTTTGACACGTCTATTTCACTGGAGGCCTTCAAAGCTAGTAGCCAATCAGGAACAACATTGATATTATTTTAATTTTATTTTCACATAGATTCTTTCAGTTCCAGTTAATTTCTCACCTGCCTCCACAACCGACATTAATGTATTTCCTATCCATACACGTAACGTATCCAGATGAATAGCTTTTCATTCCATTGGAATGCTGCTAATCAAACCAAGTAAATGGCAAATTAATAACTTGGGATCAGTTTTTGTATCCCGTTCATTTGTTCGTCAGCCATCGCATGTGGGATACTGACAGACACATCCGAGAGTAAATTTGTAGGATGTAAAAAACCAATCCTGTTGAAAGCGAACTGTACAACTGCTAGTTCATTAGAAACTACAAATGATTTCGCTTTGAATAGACCTTTTCTTACAGTCAGATTCTTCAGTTAAGTTTTTAAGAACCAGTCAAGTTTGCTGCATCGTACAGACTTTAGCGGTTAGTTAATCTAAAGCTTTTCTGTTGACATAAGTATTCGACGTAATTAATCTCGATACAGCTTATTGTTTACTTATTGATGGTGCTTGGTTGAGTTGCTATGGACATGACTGAATCGTTTGTATTCATCCACCTCCGTAGTTTTCGTTTCATTCTCCGGCGAAATAGTACCCTCTTCTCATTGTGTGAAAGGTTCCGTGGCTCCGTGGACGTATATCTGTTGAGATCGTAGATAGTGTTGGTTTAGGTATCTTCACTACCAACAGCAGGTTTCAGAATGCTAACGACAACCAATCGAGAGCGGTAGTCACCGAGTTAAACGTTGTAGCTATCTCCATCCCCATGCACTTTGTCATGAGCTGAATCGAGAGAAGTATGTACCTTGCCGTATTGAATTCCACCGGCGATAGCTGAACTTATCAAAGACATGCGGACAGAGTGAAAGATTGAGATCATTAGGATTAGGCATGCACAATATGGTTCGTGCTTCCAAACGTGGTGACTGTTACCAGTGAAAATATACACTCGAATGAAAATAAAAACCCACAAAACTACCCAGTAGGCTGGTATACCTTTGGAAACAGTATCCCCCACTCTGACCGGCAGTGTTCATGTCATTGGGAGGATAAGCAACTTATACTTTCCGGTGTTTGTCTCAATCCTGGCACCTTTTGAGTTGACATCAAAGATTGCCTAACTTTACAGAACTGTTTACCGTCCATTCACTGAATAACAAACTTCGAAGTTATTACTTACCGCGTACCATGGAAATAACACCCGAAATGTGACTTCTACAGGTGAACGCCGTTCTGCGCAGCATTAATACAGGATCGTGGTAAGTGAGAATTGTTTACCCGATTGAGTTCCAGTCGGTGTGCGGTTTACTGATGGATCAGCAAACCATTTAATTGTCCCGTTAATGGTATGTGAAAAGACCGTTCATGGTTTCAAAAATGGTCAGTTTACCGGCATGTCAGATTGTTGTAAACCCTCCAAAATGATACGCTGGTTCGATCTCGGAATAGTGGTGCACTCGATAAGATCGGATTCTCGTCCCGGTAGTAATTCACACGAAAATCTCGGTCCCGAATAGTACCGCGACTGTCCCGTATTC
>JTDE01000116.1:163418-185029 GCA_014338405.1 Paragonimus skrjabini miyazakii | reverse complement strand
CCAAGGCAAGCCAAAAGACGCGTTCAAAATAAGAGGCTTTGTTGCGCCACAAAACGGGGTGCCGCTAGGGCGACAGGTACAATGTATTTATAGGACACGTCATGAACACACATTCCCACCACATCATGAGAAAGAGTTAGGATCGCACATGTGCATAGCGGTATAAAAGTTCTCAACCGATTTGAACAGTTCCACTAGTTAGGACTGAGTCAACTGGTTTTTTTCTCCTTTCTCACGACGGAGGCGCCCTGGGACGGTCACAGGGTGGGCGCCCTAACACAGTTTTAGTTTTGAGATGGTAAGATTATTTAAAAAATCGAAAGAAGTCCTGAGAAGTTGTACTACTGATATGAATATAAAAGGTAGCTAAGAAAACAGTGGAAGGCCTTATTGATTAAAGCAGGAATCAAACAGCAAGCTGTTCCGAATATTTTCACACTGTACATTCTTATCGAACAGCGTGATAGACAATTTAGAGCGACCAAAGATTCGGACAACTGGACGAACGACTTCTTGGTTTTGTGGCCAACTCAAGAACAAGAGGATTGGGTTACATCGACGTCAAGTTAATTAGGTTTTCAAAGAGAAAACGCTGAAGTGAATGCAAACAAGTGGAAGCTCGTGTTTAGATGCCGATCAAGAATCAGGGTGCATTTAGAGAGATCCGAAGTGAAAGGGCGAGTTGTTATGTAGTGTTTCAGAGACAAAATGTCATACACCATATTGTGACGATAAAGGTTAAAACAACTCTATTATGAAACATTTCACTACAGCTTGACATATGCTTCAAGAATTTGATAAAATTTGCGAAACCGCTTCAAATAAAATCCCGAAAAAAAAATTAACACTGCATTCACCGAGGGACATAAAGGCGTAAGTAAGAAGCCTGGTTCTTTGATGTGGGATGATGAGAAAAGTTAAACGGGCAATGGTGAAAATATCACTAGTATCAAGTAACCGCACTCTGTCCTTACGATCAGTAGTCCTTAGATTACTGAGTGAAAGTGGTCGATGTAGATGTATATTAACTGCATGAAAGATTGAACAATTCTTAAAAAGTTCATAAACAAAAACAACACATGCAGTTGCATTCAGACTTAGTAACAGATAGATGGCGGGACTGTTGTTAACTTGGTATAATTCTCATCTTCTTCGTTGTAGGAAACATACGTGAAAAGCTTTGTCTCTTTCAACCAACCGTTATGGAACAGAATTACCCAGTCATGTATGAAGTATCACAATAGGAAGAGAAATTAAGTAGAACCTCTGTTCCACGGCTTGCGACATCAACGTTTTCAGTTTGAAGATCTGTCCGGTTCTCTCCTCTTGATGTGCATCAACCGGGACTGGACTGCTTAATTTGAGAATGTGCATAGAAAAGCATGTACGTAATCCTAACTCATCACTCAACACAGACAAGCTGAACAATCCCATGTATTTACTTGTCGGTATCGTTCAGTTTGTTCATCACCCGTTGAGTCGTTACTGGACCAGCTGTAATTTTGAAAACTAACCGGTTGTAGTTAAAACATTTTTTGTGTGTGACATCGGCAAGCGACCCATTGAACTCATCTGAGGTTACTGAATTCAGCCAGATCAATTATGGGATAAAATTTACTTTGAATAAAATAAAACAACCTGGTCCAGTGATATGATTGGGTGAATAGTTGTAGAGTGCTCTTCTGGAATCAGAGATACTTGTTATTGCTTGCCGTATGTGTGAATAAATCCAAACATGTACATTAAATACACTGAGCTTATATTGAATAAAGTCACCGGTTGGAGTTGAATTAACTGATTTTGTCGATACGCGCTTGTAGACTGAAGGAGTTAGAGCAAACCGAAACGGCATTAAAAGTGTCGACCTAAAACTGCTTGAAAAAAAGCATTTGTATCCAAATAGACACTGTGGTCGTTATTCCAACCTTTTACAAAGTCCCTTTCTTTATGGTACCTTCTTCAATTTCTGTGAAGACGACACATAAAAGGCGGCTTCCTTTCTCAGTTCACTGTCAGTTGAATGTGAACAATCTGAACTTAAACCACCAAGAAAGTGATTAACGTTTGCTTCTAGCCCTAATTTCATTTGCTAAATCGTTAGGAAGAGCTATGAACCTACCTGTATTATACTGCGAATCGCATTGCTGACGAATATTCCAGCACAATACTCTTGTCAATGGAAAAAAATATAAAATTTTCTTTCAACCGCGGAAGAATCTTCCCGAAGGTGACATTTCACTTCTGATATATTCAAACCATTGGAGAATGATTGATAGTAACAAATATTATTCTCGATTTTACTGTATCGAGATTTAAGTTTACAAGAACACGATCGACTTTTAGGTGGTCTACGTCTACAGTCCCTGACTTAGGAGACAACTTTGCACAAATTCACCTATCACAATGAAAAATGGCTCAGATCACACTTGGTAATATTGTGATATTTGTGAGAGGATTGTCATTGATATCACTTGTTAAATATGTGTTACAGGTGAGTTCTAATGACAGTTTCGAAGTAAAAATGAACACCAGTTCACAAATGAAATGGTCCGTTCTCCGAAAAAGCAGACAGATATAAGACAGCACGTTCCATGAGTAACGCAATTTGTACGATGTAACAAATTTGTATCTTTGCAACAAATAAAAGATCTTTCAGGTCTAAAAAATAGTTAGTTACTTAAAAATCAGTGTGTCGGATATAGTAGTTTGAGTGGAGTTGGAAATGTTGATTTTGCTTCTGCTGTCTAATCCTGTCACCATGCGGCTGGTTCACTACAAAGTCGTCGCAAGTGCATCAACCACTACTGGTGCTGTCTTTTTCTGATCTGAATCGTTCAAATTCTCATTGTCTTTCAAATGCTGTTGTTGAAGCCGGATTTCTGCAATACGATGACTAGCTTCACTTGCAGCAACCCTCATGCGAGCCACTTCCCAGTTCATTTTTGTGTCACGCCGTGGTCGTTGTAATGTCAACTGGTTTTCTTCTGTTAACGAATTGTCCACAGTGGCTCTGGATTCAACATCCTTGTCTTTGAAATAAGGCGGTTTTGTTTTTACATTGGGTGAGTACTTTCCAAGCGAACGTTCCGTTTCCCGTTGTTGTCTTAACTTTTGCTCTGTCAATCGATGATTTTCTTCAATCGCAGCCAAACGCGTTCTTGCGACTTCCAACGTAAACTCTGTGTTCCTTCGTCCACTATGTCTCTCAGCGGTAATGGTGGTCTGTTTGGTTGTACCATTTAATGTGGTTAAATTTCCTTCCGTTTGGTCTTCGAAAGACAGTGGGGCATCTTTGGTTGTGTTGGGTAAACTGTTCTCTCCTGTTTCCCATATACGTCGGATATCGAAAGACTGTTTTTGCAAGAACTCCCTGGTCGTCCCTTGCTTGACCCATCTGAGCATACTTTCGTATCTAGCGACTTCATCCTCGTAGATGCGAACGACAGAAATGGCCAGACATACACTGCTATGATAGCGAAAAAGCATAACCATAGGGAGAACCACACGAATAAATATGGTCAAGCCTTGCAAGCCGGAGGCTTCAACTGATTCAGCACTCTGTTTAAACAGGATGCTGTTGTTTTTCACCTGTGGAAATAAAAAGACAATAGATGTTGATAAGATGTGCATCTTGTTAGGTCGAGTTAATGTGGTAAACTTTGTGCAAGCAGAATGTTTCTAACACAGCGGTGTCGATATTTAATTACATCACCCGATTCCAAATTATTTAGACAGGTGCTTTTCAATATATGCGAGCTAAGTGTAGTTAAGACAACTCTATCCGAAACCGATCGTGCAGACCAAAAATAATCTTCCAAACAATTTTGAAGTTGCCAATTGATTGTGCTCTGACAAGCAATAATTTGCTATAAGTTCACGAAGATCGTTCGGGTATCTTTCGGTTATGATTTCAATATATCACTAGTAGTCTGTTTTTGGTAATAATAATCACAATTGTGTGCTAGAGGGAGGACACTACTTCAAATAGAATTGTCATTAATAACAAGCACTCAGCGAGAAAAACACCGGAAGCCGTCCATTCGAATTATGTCACAATAGCGTTATTTTGTTTCAAAAACTATTGGGTTCATTTTACGGGAATTTATGAGTTTCTATATGATCACAATTCTGTGTAACGGGGATTAATTTGTTCTTATTGATGATGAATAGATCATGCTGCGTATACCAAGACCATTGCAATAAACTCTGCGATTAACTGAGATCTATTATATGTGAAAAAATAAGCCGGTCTGAGAGTTGGCATCAATGAACACTGTGAATACCACTTCAACCCCTTGTGACCGTAGCTGGCGCCAACGGTCAATCCGAGGTGAACTGTGTTCACCCATACCAACAAGGCGTAAAAACCAATAATAAACGAATTAAAAATAGATTCCCCTTTCCCATTCGGTACCTCAGTTGACCACTGCTTGGGCTAGCGATTCGAAGAGTTGCCAGTTTGTCCCTCATTTAAACTACCTCTACTTGATGATACCAAACGAAGTTGAAACCGGTCGTGGAGTGTCATTTTATGGGTGAACGTCAGGGAACGTTTTAAGTTGACCAGCTTCGTTCTGTGGACAGTGAATATGGTCAAGTATTTCAGTTGGCCAGATTTGGAAGAAACCTGCTAACAATTCGTCTGTGGTCAACGAGAGGATGTCTGACAAAGTACTGACAGAAGAATTGGTAGACTTCTTGAAAAGATTTATCAAAAGCGTTTCAATATCTCGACGATTAACTTCTCTGCTATTACAATTCTGGCAAATTAAATCCAAGGAACTAATTGTCTTGACAGTTGAAACTTCTACAGTTCACGTTCAGGCACTTTGTAATCTCCGTAAGTGGGATTTGGGAAGCCAACAGGAGGGAAACCCGTTATTATGAAAAGCAGCAGGAAGCCGGTTGGTAACAAATTTATATTCACCACCGTTGATAACTACTATAAATCTTTCTTTCGATTATTAGTCTTCGTCCTCCGTTGAGAAGAAATGAAGAAAACCTATGTACCGGCACGATTAACAAAAGTTACCTATCCTGCTACGGGTGTATGTGAAAACCAATCAGAGCTATAGGAAATGTTGTGTTTTAGCCAACTTGGACAGTTGTGATGAAGGCTTAAATTTCTTTCTACTGTTTAATTCGGTAAAAATATTCAAAAAAATATAGCGTGTTTTTTCCGGAAGTGCGTTTGAAGGAGAAAGACTTTGTACCTAGAGGCGACGAGCCGCGAAAGTTGGGCAACCCTCAACTGAATCGTCATGTTTATGGAACGACCTAATAATTAACCTTACAAACAGCGTCGTCGGCATGGAGTTAAAAACGTTTCACAAAATTAATGTTAACCTATCAAAAATCGTCGTACTCCAATACGATGGGGTGGGATGTTGAAGGATTTTCTTACTCCATACTCATGTTTTTTTCATTCTTGCATTTTCTTGAGTGAAATAGATTATATAATCTTCACATTTAGGGCGGTATTGATGTTTATCAGCTATGTCACAACTTGTTAACAATCAAGTTATTTGTTTGACAATACGTTAGACAGAACTGAATAATAGAAAGCTTTCACAAAGTCTCTCCTTAACCTTAGGTGTCACTGACAATAGATGATTCGATAGACAGTGTGCCATGTTTGCTTGTGAATAGTGGTCGATCTTCACTTAACCCAGCCCCGATATTTTTCTTCTGTTCTTTTTTGGGCAGACAATGGAAGATCATCACTGTGAGGTGAAGCATTTGAGTGTTCAGACATTTATACCTTGCAGGATAGCGCAAGGACCTATTGACGTGAAGTGCATATGACAGAGATAGCGAAGATTTGAGTTGTTGCAAAAATGACACCGACGCTCTGAGCGAGGTATGTCATGTGGATTAAACTACGCTTCAGGAAGTTGACAGTGCATGTACATTCTACCGAACTGAGTTTCCGCACAGGACCCTGAGAAGCATACTGTGTGTTTTACTGCTGTTTACCGCAATGCCGTGTAGAGAACAGTATGACCAAATGGCATCACCTTTCTGGGTACATCTAAGGCCCACAGCTTGGTTGACATTTTCATTGTTTGTCATCTAACGACATACCATGAAGGGAGGACAAATTCAACTATGGCGCCTAGCTGTCTTTTAGTATGAAACGGACTGCCAGGCGTCCATGGACGTTACAAATTCGGTGCATAGGATACGGACACTTTTGTACCTCTTCTACCTTGGCATTGTGTATCCTATGAATCCGCCTGATTAACTTAACCCCATAGCTAAAACTCCCACACGAAGCGGATGCTACCGCAGCCTTCATTATGGAATTTATGATATTGTAAAGCATTTGAGACAAACATTACACACACAGGTTCCAGAGCAAGGTGATACTGCTTACGAAGGTTGTTTGTTATTGATCGCAACTTACTTCGCGTGAAGCGAATACTCAATGACAATCTACTGTAAAATGTGTCGTTGGACAGAAACTTCTACTAAGTAACCCATTTCACATTCAGTAGTACCTTTTGACTCACAAATCTGCCTGAACGATCGGCAGCAAAAACGCGTGACAAAATAGTTATTTTCAAGTTGATAACTCACAAATGATTGCAGCTATCGCATTTCCATAGACTTTCCAGTCGGCCCCTTTCGAAAAGAAGTACTACACTCGAATTTCGCTCTCATTAGGGCTCGTCAGATCATTACTCACAAGCGAAAGTAGTTGAGCGTCTACATACGATAAATTAGTCATGCCTAATATGAGGCCAATGACGCAGTGGTAAACACGGTTGCCTCATGAAAGTGTGGCCGGAGTTTTAGTTTTGACAGCGGCAAGGATATGCACTACTGACTAGCATTAATGAGAACGAATCTCGAGTCCAGTGCTTGTTTTCGAAAGTGGCCGAATAGAAATTCTATGGGAGTGTGACAGCTGCGACGGATTGTGGGTAATTTTCAACTTAGAACTAACCAAATCCCTGACTACTCGTCAGAGTGCGTATTTGACTAGGAGAAATAATGTGCTGACCACCTCCATAGATAGCCTAACCAGTGAAAACATGGGGCCATATAATCGTATCGCCCGTTGCTAGCTTGTCAGCCAACTTCTAGAAAAAGGAAAGATGGTGAAGATAAGAGAGCTGGTCATTACGAATCTACGATATTCACCTACACCCCAATAAGCCTTATGTTTCTCATTGCTAATCCGATCAGTCTACAATGCACTAACATTTCGTGATTCCCGTTGTCTATGCACAAAGCAGGATGTCGTCACATAAATATGAAGAAAGTGTGTTGGGGTTCCGTTCAAACCGCAAATTATCATTGACTGATTGAGCTTTGGCTAGGTATCAGCCGATATTCCCCGGAATGTGTAGAGATGCCGAAGGTTATTTTACCATCTTGAAATAAGACCACCACATTTCCTAAGAGAAATTCTGAAATACTGCACCTTCAAATTATACGATTCTTCCGTTGTTCACTTAAGAACGTGAAGCTCTTCAGCAAGAGTTGAAGAGAGCTCTCACTACATAGTCGCTTAAAAATACAGTGTACGTGTTATTACAGTTTGTCAAACTACGCCGGAAATGTTTTGCCAAATATGCTACTGACTGAGGGGACGTCAATAAACTCCTATGCCGACCGCAGATTGCTGGACAGCTTTTCAGTAAAACGGAAAATGTCTGGTAATTTTGAGGAATACAGCCGATACAACAAAAAGTAAAGTGAATATGTGACCAACACTACGTCCAAATTCTTTCGCACTTTTGAGAGACCATTGAGAGACTATTGTTGGAATAAGATTTAGTGGATATTTTTTTGTCATCAACCACTGGATGACTTAATTGGAATAAACATCACACTACTCGTGAGTAACTAAATCTAGTAACAAAATGTTTAAACCGGTTTGACCAATACCTGAAAACTGTATATCATCCACAGGGAAAAGTTCATTGCCGATAGAATTATTATCACAGCTCGCCCGGGTTTAGTCTGCTGATATACTTCATGATGACAACAGCGGTAGAACATGTCATGTATAAAATAAGTTTGTACGATCACCTGCATCAATTCAAGTAATATGCTCGTCAAATGTGCAGCAAAAATTGCTGTCATCTTGCTACCCAAGTTACCAATGGACAGGTACGCAATGCACAGTACTGTGGAGGCTGCCAAAAATGTCACAGTTAGAAAGAATGTCACAAGTAAAAGTTTTTCATCCAGTGCGTTTTTGGCAAAATTGACTGAGAACTTGAGTTTGCGCACAAATATTATTCCGGCGAGGCTCAACCCGAGGCTGATTACGTGAATGACGCTGATTTCACTCAGATGCACAATTTTGCGGTACTGATCAATCGATTTCCCAGTAGTTTCCAAGACTAAGATTATAGTCAATATGATGATAGATATTACGACTCCAAGTGCGATGTTGATATAACCTTTTTTATTTTCGTGTTTCTCTTCTGCTGCTTCGGAATGCTGAATAAATAAAGAAGTGAAGCATAGAAATACAATTAAATGAAATCATAATATGACCGTATGTTTTGTTTAGTAGGACTTTTACATGTACTATTGTTTCAATCTGGGCCAATGTCTTTCACCGGCAAACATTCACCCAAACCTAGATAAATGCATGATACAGCGTATGGTGAAATTCTACCAAACGTTTTTTAAAATATTCTTGACAGGTAACAAGCACATAACGAAGCATCTTACATATGAGTTCTCTAGTTGGATATCGAAAAAGACAACCGACTGTTACTACTTATGACAGTTTTATATGCTTCGAGGTGATTTGTATTTACGTTGAGGTGAACCTGTAATCCCTAATCAACTGAAAGCACTTCTAATCGTTCGCACATAATGTATAGTTTATTTTTAGAAGTGATGCCCATCGTCAACTTGATAGGACTGTTGTGACAAGTTCACTGGGGCCTATCGTGACAGACTTTTAAAATCAGAGTTTTGTAGATGACTCCTCAATCACAGCCAAAAGTAGAATCGATATCAACCGTCTATTTCTTCCGAAGAGTTCTGTGTACCGGAACATCAAACTCACGGTAGAATAGGGGTGATCAAACCTGATCCCCTCCTTGAACGCTCGATACAACGCAAAAACCGTGATTCACTTATACGGAGAGTCTACAGAAGACCAACACTGGCAGACAGATACGTTCGTTTCTTCAGTTTTCGCTTCATACACATAAAGCGAGATGATGTACCTGCCTTGTTTAACAGAGTTCGCCGAATATGTACAGAAGGTACTGGCATTAATAATGTAGCACTCATTTTTAAGGTTAAAGAAAAGTAATTACCGCAAACACCTCATCAAGAAACATCATGCTCAATGTTTGTATAGGATAAAAAACAACAGTTGGAAAGAAATTGTTTCACTTGGAAATCTCGTTTATAGTGACCAGTTTGCGAAGTAACTAAAAGATGTTTAAACTCAACTAATTTCGGAGCAGACTTAGCAGATTAGTAACATGCTGTGTACACAAATCATTTATTAAATGTGCTAAGAAGGATTAGCAGGAAGATTTTGTAAGGTCACATATGTTTGAACAAAACAGTTAGAACACGAAACATGGTAGATGAAAGCACTCCGTATTGATCCATCAGCACTAAAGTTGCGATGACGTGAATCGATTTTTATAGCATATAAGTGGGAGTGGGTGGTGGCAGCCGGTAATAGAACAGCAAGCTAAGAGAAAAGTCAGGTTTGCGAACAATT
Organism: Paragonimus skrjabini miyazakii; assembly: GCA_014338405.1. Lineage (NCBI taxonomy): Eukaryota > Metazoa > Platyhelminthes > Trematoda > Plagiorchiida > Troglotrematidae > Paragonimus > Paragonimus skrjabini miyazakii. Next base: position 175,317 of record JTDE01000116.1, on the reverse strand, counting down.
GTTTACAAACACACTGGTTGGAGTCTATTGATTGCATTCGCTTCAGGAAACTACAATAGTCTTGAATTGGAATGATGTAGCAGAAATTTGAATGTGCCAGCTCTACCGATAGCTCGACCGGTGGGCAGGACGTGTCTAACGATCGAGGAAACTGACTGTTTAAGTGTTTTAACAACGATACCATTCTCTTGTAACATGAATTTCCTCACCCACTTGTGCAAATGTTACTCCACACTGAGGATCAAGCTTCTCTCGGTTTTCCTTACATAGTTTTCTCCGCGGTTATGTATGGACTTTGTAAACACAATGTGAAGTGACACTGATAAAGTACTTTCCTTGACTTGAAGGCGCTGGTGGCTTCCGGGTTCAAGGGATTACACAAAGTTTAACTGCTCCAAATATTTGCTTAGTTGGAGGGTGATTACCTCATGCATCAAACAATGCAGTGGTTTAAAAATTCACCCAAACTCTTATGCAGTAAAGAAATGCTTTTCGTTTGTTAATGTTCACCTGGAGTCCAAAGGTCATCTCAGTCTTAGAATCTGCAATTAATTGTCCAGTACACCTACCACTGTATGTGCTGCCCTAGCAGTACATTAACTATGCAACACCTTCTATAGTGTCAACATTCTTGGATAGGCTCTTTGAGAGCAGAGAGTGTAGGCAGAAACAGCTGGAGGATCTGTAGTATTTTCTACTGTCATCTGAGATGTTTTAAAATCCGAAAACAGATTGATTTAGTTATCATTTCGTATTATGTTCTGCGTTAGCATTCCGACAATTGCTAATTATTGAACTGCCCATCACCCAAAATCCGCATTCTAGTGATCGAGTCCCATATTTCTAATGGACGTGAACCCATCTGAACACCTGAACTTAGACGCAAAAGATATCGTGGTTCAACAGTAAGGCCTGATTAACTTGTTTGTCGTTACCAAGACTTGAATCCAATTCTTCGAAGAGAATGACATTAACGAACGTAAAGGCTGACTAAATTTGCCTATGGTAAAAAATGGTTGACCCTCTCAGTACACGAAAAATACAGCATAGCGAACAAACTCGCCTTCAATGGTTTATCATCGGGTTAAATACTTCACATTTATATCGCACTTTTACGAAGGAATTGTTAACAGTGCGAATAGATTACGGCTGGTCAAGGGGGTCAGCGAACCTTAGAATATGTTAGATGTGTTTCTGTTCCATGTTTGCCCTCGAATAGTGTCAGAAGAAAGAAGCCACTAACATGACATTGTTACAAACTCCGACTAACACACATCAGACATGTCTGTTGAAGCAAACAGCCTCTTGGCGCGTCCACACTATGTATGCTTCACTCCGTGATAAGCGCACGCTTTCTGCAGATGAACTACGTGGTGAAGCAACGCCTCTGAGTTCTGAGCACTTTGCTCTCCCACAAAGCTAGCATATCAGTACCACTCCGTGTAGATTACAAACACTTGAAGTTCAAACATTAAACTCTAGCAGTACATTACCTCCAATTAGTTATTCTTTAACGTGTGTATGTATATACATTATGTCTGCTGTATTCCAGATTTTTGAAGTCACATTCTGATGTGTGTTCTATCGCAACAGCTTGACTGATATACAAGTAGTTAGTCCCTACTTATTTGACTTCGACAGTATGGTTTGTACCTTGCTTGTTTTAGAGCACCGCTTACTCTAAGCGTTTCCAGAATCCTTAGCTGCTCGGAAAATGCATAACTGGAACGAATATCGGATATTTTAATTCCAATCACATCAACATTTCCAACAGTATCGTATACTAAAAGCGTTGCATAATATCTGACTACCTAAATTGCTGAGGATATCGATTGCTCTCTTTTACTACTTCGTTCATTAGTCTTACGGCATTGTGATCAAACCTTGTTTTGAGATTTGAGCTGGTTCACTTGTTTACGGCATGTCACTCAACTTTCTCATAAAATGTCATACGTTGTCTCACATAGATTTTCGTACTGTCTTAACGTTGCTGATATCTCCGAAAAGCAGATAATGAACAAATGAACAAAATTGTGCTCTTGTTCACATGTTGGCTTATTGGAATAATTAAAGTAATCCACCACCTCAAGATGACACTGCAAGACAAACAGTTGAGAGAAGAACAAGAACAACACCGAGTTTCACCACGTTCCTAAGCTGATGAGAATGAAAATGAAGGCAACCTGGCTGAGTTAAACCTATGATCACATATGTGAGAGAACAAGTCACGTATGTGGGTTCCTTGAAGAATTTGGTTTGCGCTTAGATCCTATTACACTTCAGTTTCTATATTCGGTACCGATCAATTAGAAAGGAAGCTGTGCACTGGCCCATCTGTGTGTAAGCCTGACACTGCCAAAGGCAATGCATATTTAAATCCCCTGCCAACAGATAATACACTACATCGAAACGAGACTGACCGGTAAGGACCGATGGATTACTCAGCTTGTACAGTGATTTAAAAGATATGCTAGGAAGTCGATCGTCCAGTGTGTTGGGTCAGAGATTGCCGTTGACTATCACAGAACTTACTAGACAAATCTGGTTCTTTGCTCGATCTGTGTGAGATGGTCCACTATCAACTGTCAAACATGCCCATCTACATCGATATTCTGTCGCAACTCTTCCCATACGAAGGCCGAAGTCCTCTTTAGCACTGTGGCAGACAGAGATTATAAACGATCTAAACTTGAACAAATCCTAAAACATATTGTGAAGCTGTTATCTTTGAAATTAAACTACAAAAGGGTCGACACTATAAACCGTATTTTTGTATTGATACTTGGGTCGACGTTTGACCAACTGATAGAATTGATCTCGCGTTACGTAAGAATCGTACATGTTAAATATTACCAAGTAATTGATGATCACAAGCGGAAAATTTTGAAGAAAACACGTTCACATGAAATCAGTCAATGGAGCAAATTACTATAAGTGACCGTCCAATTGGAACAAGCCATGCGGCTACAGTTGACAGTGTTCAGTTTTATTGGGTCACCATTTCTTTACTAACAGTAATAATAATACTAGTTTAACAAAGATTTGCCTCTTCACAGTTATCACATACTGTTCAATTAAGCTTCTGTGGTTCTTAACACGATTACTCGAAATATAGTTGAACAAAATATACCACCTGATATGCACACGACTGGTCGTTTTAGCGGCAGCTTACGAAACCAATGAAAGCATTGTTAGATTGAAAGACGCATGAACCTTAAGACAAACAACTATACACAGTAAACACATCCATCTGCTACCGCTCAACTGCTTATATAATTCAACTGTCACGTCAGGTGAATATAGCGTGAGAAAGTTTCTAAACATGGAGCTAGTACATTACATGTTATCCGGTTATATTGGTTCCAGTCAGTTAAAAGTTGAATGACAAAATCTATCTTAACGCCAGCATCAAGCTACATTGTGTCTAACTGTGGATTAATTAACGGGTATTTAATGGTTTCTGTTTGTTTGCAAATAAAATCAGATTCAGCGAGGAAACCAAACAAACCTCGTGATCAGCTTCAAGCTGTTTTAATTGTCCGATTCTTTGGGTTATTTCATAAATCACTGCCGCTGCAATTGCACAATACTCCGGGATCGCGGGCAAAAAGTATCCAGTTGCTTTGATAGTATACTTGTGTTTGACCTTGGTCACGTTGCCTCCCGTGTAGTCGGTGGCCATGTTGTGTGAAATCTTCTCAATTGCTGACTCGACCCATATGCACAAATTCACAGTGAGCAGGTGGAGTAAAATGAAGCTGAACAGGCGCACGTTTGCTAAAAAGACCAACTGTAATCCAGGGTTTAAATTAGAATAACAGAAATACGATTGCTAACAAGTAGATTCCGGTGAGATACTGATTGTGAACAAGGTGATAAGAATGGCTTGCTAATTATCCCGAATGGATGATAAATTCCCGTTTTTCTGTTGTATTTCAGGAGTGTTCAATAACTAAAGTTTTATACTTGCACAATTTATTATAGTTATGAAAGACTGGAGAAAGTCAACTAGTACGGAATGTTATGCATTGGTTGTCAGCTGACAAAAGCAGGTTTTGAACAAAATTTTCAATGTAGACATTAAACAAGCGGAAGCCACAAAAATTGTTTTTCGGGAAAATCTTGTCTTTAAAAATGTTGATTGTGATCGTGAATAAAACCCATCTTTTTATCAACTGGACGGAGTATTCACTTGCGTTTAACCCCCTGTCACTATCCAGTGGATAATCTGTGATAGTTAATACCCAGCGCGGTAAAATAATCTTGGTTGCTTGCGATTTTTAAATCTTCTTCATTACGATTAAACGGTGTGCAGTACGATTCAGATGACTTGTGCTGCTCACGTACATCCCGCGTACTGACCACAGAGTTAGCTTCTCAGCTCAATAGATTAGCAAACACATTCTGACGGATCCTCCACGCTTAAAGAATCTACAACACTTGCATACGCTATTTCCACTACTGGAAGTTATACCACGTTGAATTACAACGTTATTCAAAAAATGCACTCTCACTGCAACGTGACCAAACGTCGGCACTAGCACTACACACCACTTTTCCTGCAGACAATTATTTCGATGTTAAAATGTTGTGCGCGAAAGGGTGCCTCAAAAGTGCTACGTTCAGTATTGATTAGTGCCACTCCTAGCTGGCTTTAGATATAAACACAGTGCATGTCACTTTGCTACTTGGGACCCCACTTTTCTGCATAGGCCCTGGCCTCGGATAAATCACATAGCTGTTAGTTAAACTTTGCGAGACACCGCGCTGGACGGCCGTTCTTATTCAAGCACATACATGTTTGCGGACCATGCGTTGATGTGTTACTGTTTTTTACGTAATTTCGCTCGAAAACCATTCTGTCTGCCACAACGGCTGGACTTCGAAAACATGACAACGCTGGCGGTGAAGCATAGGTAACAAACCTGCTTAGAATGAATGCTGATTCGGTAAATCATAACAGCGGATAGATCCAAATCATGCACGTATTATAGCATACAGCACAGCGAGTTGTAGGTTACGCAGATGTTGGATTTCAAGGAGGTTTATAGGGTCATTGGATATCACGGAACTATTCTTCATGTCAGTTCATATGGCATGTTTTGAAAGGATATCCGCGAAAAGCTGAGACTTAGTCTGGTTCTCAATCATGAAACTTGAGTAACTGGTAAAGCTGATGAGACGGAAGTAGATTTTGCCTTCGGAAACATTAGCCACTTTCGAAACTGTGGTCCGCAGTTGCATTCCGGCTCTCAAGCGTAATAGCGCTGATGGTCCAGATGGACTCGTGTCGGCACTTTTCAATGAAGTTCGGAAGCACTAGTAGAGGCCTTGAATCAGTAGTTTCAACTAACGTGGACGACGGAAATCTTCGCTCTTTGCTGTGGCTGCGTTATTTCCGTCGTTCAGGGAAAGTGTTAGAGGTTCTTGTAAAAATCATAAAAGGAGTAGGTTTTCTTCAGTAATAACTAAGACTCTGAAACCATTATACACTATCAGTTCAATGAGGTAAGCAGGCAGACTCTGAAGAAGAATGGACAGGGGTTCGCCTTAGATGAGGACTTTTTGCTCAGAGATTCAACAAATGTTTCACCAACGTCATTTATACGGCCGGCTAACAGTTTTGTTTCCACGAGTATAAAAAATGCGTTTGACCAAGTTGATAGGTTTACACTTTCAGAGTCGGCGAAACGCAGACGATATGTGAGCGTACTATCGACGATTTATTCCCACGCTTCAACTCAGGTTAGGCTTTACGGGGAACCTTCCAACAGCTTCATATCCGAGAGAGGCGTACGTCAAGACAAGCCCCTACAATCATTTCTTCCTATGTTTACAATGAGCAAAGTATTGGGGACGTCTACAATATGCATAAGGTGTTTGTGTGGACCTCCTAGCTGGTTGACTATTGATTGATTTTAATTGAACTGACTACAGTATTTCTGATTGGTCATTTTCAAACAGCACTGACAATGCTAGACGCTATTTCTTGTAAGGTAAAACATATCGAAGTGTTCTATGCTGCATCAAAATGCAAAAAAGCTTTCGTAAAATCACCATGACTGCATAGACTCACTGTTGGATAAGGAGGTAAGAAGGACTATTGACCAGTTCCTGTAGTTGATAGATTGCATCAACAGCAAAAGAGTTGTAGAGAATAAAATAGAGACTCGCATCTTCACGACCAAAGCGATAGTTGTTAACCTAAAAGTCCTCTGGCTTCAGGAAGGTATCTCTATCAGGTTTCAGGATCACTTGACAAGACAAATTAGAAAGCCTTTATGCTTCACGATTACCAAACCTAGTCCCTAAGACTGGAGGACGTAAACCATTTCCAAATATTTCGATGTCTGTCTTCAGTTGTACGCATCAAGCAACATCGATGGGTTAGGGAGCGACTGTTTGATAGTGAATGCTTAGATTAGTTCATTTGCTCACTCTACAAGTATGCACAAATTCAACCTGTGTTTTCCTATACTAGTGATATCCGCTAGTCATCTTCCACACTGACCTCTATTTGTCTATATCTTGACCTTTGGGTGTAAGCTGTGAAGTGAGCGGTCGATGACTTGAACTGAAATCAGTCAATCACTGTAAGTCAAATCCACCTCCCTGACGATCTTTAGGATAAGCAGATGGAATGGCAACCAATTAGGTTATTTGGCTGAGATGACTGTGAAATAAGCACAGTTAATGACGCGGGGCGGCAGAAACGGCAAGGAAGCTGATTTGTTGATAACACTCTGCTTTCAGTTAAAACAGTATTGTTTGATTGCAGGACATGTACAACTCACTGTCGAATGACGGAGATTAGACATATGTGTACTTTAATAATAAAGTTCTATCCATTTTCGTTCTTTTGTATCCCAGTTACAGCCTATTTCTTCTCTCCGTGGTCGTAAGACAGTTAGGAATTGAGGCGCATCACTGATCTACTTTTATGATGTTGATGACGTGCATCCTGTTGATCAGAAAATTATCGATATGCTTTGTGGAACTAGGTTAGGACACAAGAGTATAACTGCTTGTTTACGCAGTCACGACCTACAGTAAATGGATAGATTTCACATGTTCAGATGTTGTGAAAGCATAAATGGAAAGATAAAACGAACTGCCACCCTGATGAGAATATCGATGGCGTGAATGACAGAATATGTCAATGAGGTTTGTGAAAACTTGATGTTAAGTCGACCTCAACAGATAAAAACGAAAGTCCACTTTGTTCTAGTGACTTCTTTCACAATGCGACAATATCGTAGGATATCTGGTACGGTTTCATATTGTTCCTGTCTTAACCAGCCGCCCTTAGTATCAGACAATTTTAAGCGATGTCTCTTCTTCTAACGTTTTCTCGTATTTTTCCTGTTATAGGTGATGAGAATGTGTGATGGTGAATTCGTGAAAACTTTAGATATTCAGTATCCCTATTTATCTGACGTAAACAAAATAACTGTTTTTCATCCCCCTTAAAGGTTCATCGTGAGATGCGGTTATAACTGACAACTGAAAACAAAATGCAACTTTCTCAGTGTAGCCAAGACCACGTGTTAATGACTTTGCAAACTAGACATTCGGTAGAATTCATAGTAGCACACGTTCACGTTGAACTTCTTAAGAAATTTCAGAGGATTTTATCCAGACACTGTTCGGTGTATGAGGATAACAGTTAGCTTCAAAAGTGACAACATTTGGGCAAACGGCTGGCATCACCTACTAATTGTGTGATACAATGGAAATTGCGGTTTATGGTGAACAGCGTATTTCACTGTCAATCGAGGTCAATACCTTAGATCTCTTTTTTTTCTGTTTCCTCCAAATGCGAATGACTGTGAGGGGCATGTCATGAAATATAACTTCGAAAGTGAATAATTACTTGATATTTTCAGAATGTTTCATCAGTATAATCACCTGACCTGGTATGATTACTAGTCTGTTGAAAAATATCAGTTATGACTCATCCATTTTCATGCGATAGTTAACATCATAAACTTACTCGATGCAGTAAAAGCAAAAATATTGTTTGGACGATCACAAATAGAATTTTGCTGGCCGTATACGTAATGACTCCATCGAATTCTTTATAGACTTTGGTGACCTCATAGGCACGACACACAGAGAAGACAATGGCCATGATAGCAAAAACTAGGGTAAGGAACAAATTGAAAAACAAAGCGCAAACAATGTAACAATCAAATTGATTAGACAAACGAGAATTAACTCCTCAAACTCGATTTTACAAGGAAACTTTGGCAAAATATAAATGCATACACAGTACTTAGGAGAGGAAAACATCACACGAACACCGTTCAATGTTTTGATCTGATCAACTTTTTTTCTGTTAACTTTCCACATTGATTACATTTAATTTTTCTGTTGACTTCAGAGCATCATTGCTTTATCTCGCTATTCTTTTGTTTATATGTTTTTTTTACTGCATTGTGTATGTAGTATATGTACATCCTTGGTACAGTCATAAACCGAGCTTGTGCAAGTGTTGACAAGCAGTGGATACAACTGACACAAACATTTCAGTCACGTTTCAGTTATCATATCGTCAAGATAATAAACGTGAGTTCAAATGTCTCCAACGAAATGCATAAACCAGACAGGAAACACAATTAAGAAGTGTAATGAGGCGATCGTCGAGATAACCGTAAACATTAATGAATACGAATACGTTCAGCCCATCATACGCACATAAAATATCCTACTCAACTTCCGGATACACTCTGTCCAGGCACGTCAGGCAATATCACCACGACGGCTTTTCCGTACTCTCGTAATCATGCACACTAGCAATAGAGCTGAAACGGGATTAGTTTTTTTTATATCGTTAACAGTTTGCAATCCGGATGGAGCTAAATATGTGTATAAAATATGTCTGCTACTGAAAATTGAACTGTTAATTGATAACTGATACGTTTACATGGGCAGTAAAAGTTCAAATATTCCTGTAGAAGTGGTCGACTTTACATACTTATTGGCAGATCAGTTTGATGCCTGATGAAAATGGGAACCCTCTGCTTGTGATCGGATTCTGTTTGAGCTTAGTAAAGTTTTGTTTCGTGACAACGCTTGAACAACATAGTGGTTTTAGGTGGGCTTTCCTTTGCTATACTCAGTCTAACTGAGAAGCGTAGGAAAAGTCTGACTGGATTAAGTAATGAGGCGTTGCACTTGAAACACAATTGAGTGTTATCGAGTAACCTGCCGAAACGAATCACCTTTGAGGTTGTGAAATCCTGCTAGAAAATTATGCACAGGGATGATAGCCTTCATGCTTATGTGGTGCATTTCACACATAAACGTTTGTTAACCAGTGTAGCTGCGATTTGGTAGTCTGATATATTGTAGTTGATCAGCTACCAACATCATTTTGAGTAAACTTTAAAGGTAATATCAGCAAACGGTCACTGAGTTCGCTTATCTGTGTTTCCTACCAGTTTTGTGAATTTGGCACGATATTTTTGGGTTCGACATCTATATGTACTCAGAGTGGTTGAAGTACATCCTCCTGTTTCTCGTACGGTAATTCTTAATGTCTAGTTTCTTTCGCATAGTTGTTTGTGTTGTTAAATTGCTCGTTTCTTCAAAGTCATTTGATGAGTTTTCCCAAACTTTTGCTTGTAACGTGTAACATTTCTTTCAAGCTGCATGTATACAGTAGTATTCCTTTCGAGTACTCACCTGACGGGCCTTAACCCAGGTGGTCTCTTTTGAGGAATGGGGTTAAGGGAACCAAGGAGATATTAGCCCGAAACAAAAAGTATATTTAATCGTTTTCAAAAAATGTTCTTCACATCCATTTTTTACCGTGCATTTTCTTCAGAACAACATACAGTCACTGCATTTTCACATTTCGTTTTTATGTGGTTCCTGGTTTTTTGATATCAAATAAACTTGGTTACTCTACTTATTACATCACCCCCGAGAGTGTTTTTGATTCATGAGGCAGATGTTAAGAGTTGCACTGGATAAGTTAAGCCACTCACAGTTTCCGATGATGGAAGCCAGATGACTTCGTAATCCAGTAGAGAATTGTGGTTCAGAATAGAGCGTAGTGACAAACTGATACATTTTTCCAATACCACTAATGTTGTAAAGTCCGTTACATGAGATAAACTCATGCTTTTTCCCAGAGTTGTCAGATCAACCGTCTCACTCAAAATGAATTTCAAATTTCAATAAATAAATATGTAACGATTGACTCCGTGGTCTATCAACGCAGGTGTCGGACCAAATTAGGACTATAATTGCTGCCGTCCGTCATATTTATAGGGTAGGGGGAGTAATAGATGGCCTTTTTGGAAGGGTGGCCATTCTTCAATGCGAATTTTTTATGACAGTGCCATTTTATATACACGTATAGTTCTGTTTGACTATTGACACAGATTGCGTTATCCGTGCGACAACTAACTTAGCCTGACCCTAAGTTTCGTCTCTTAAAAGTCTATTCGAGTCTGAAAAAGCCTTAATACAGATGCTATTGGGTTTTTAAAACTTGCTCATTGTCTTACTTGAAATCTGTTGAATCTGGTACATTATTTTTCACTCAATTAATGTAACACTCGTTACGTGATGTTTATATAACCTGTCTCAACAAAAGCGCAACTGGTCAACAGTTCCTTGTGAATAGGTTTTTTCACAAGCCACAGCAGATGAATAACTGGGCCCCTCTTGCCATTTAGCCTGAGCAGCAAACAACCCATACATTCTTTACATCAGATTGAGTGAGTATTGTGGCGCTTTCTCTAATGCAGGTAACGATATAATCCCATTTCACATCATGTTCCTTATGGTACCGGCTAAGCTACATGAGAGTGCAGCAAACTGTGACAGGAGTTTTCGAAGCAACAATTTCCAGAATGCAGTCAACTGACCAAAATTTGTCTCAATGTTGAGGCAGCAGCGTGGCTACGTGACATACTCCACCATCAGCTGACTGATATCGGCGAACATCCAGTGTTCCCTTTGAGTTACTTGTTACCTTCAATCAAGTTATTGAATTGTAATGATGTCTCCTCTACAGTTCCACAGAATTCGCAAAACGTCAGCTGTGCAAATAGTTAAGGTTAGTCATTCTCGTCAAATTTCGCAGCTACATAAGACGTATATATTTGTATCGATTTTTTGACTTTAGTCATGGGAAAATCCGACCCTGTGCATTCCAACTCACCTGTTTTCGATTACTAATTTGACCCTGACCCAGATGTTTTCGTTTTATCGCATCAGTTTGATAGTTGTGCGAATAACCACTAACCTGTTATTGTACTTTAGTTGAGTGGTGTTTGTATCACCTTTTTGGAGCTCGGTTCGTTTTTGTTGTTTATAGACCTCTTGATTGCCTGGAAAAGCTCTGTTGAATATGAAAATCATATGTGGTTATAATTCATCTTTAGCCTTTCCAGCACCAAACTCTAGTCCATTTTCCGGATACGATTTGTCGATTGAAACTGTTGGGGTTGTTTACCTATTCCTTTCACTAATTTGTTCAATAGTATTGTTGCATTGTGATTCAATCTCGTTTTGGTTATTTGGGGGTAGTTTCCGTATCGCTACGCGTTGCTCAACGTTTTAGTGGGGGGTGGTACAATATTTTTTTATCTACTAATGCAGCGGTTTTAGTGAATAACTCGTTATAATGCGCGTAAATAAAAGATCTTATACAAATGTGTCAAGTGAAACAATTTTTTTCTGACATAGGTGTGATACGCCCTTACAACCGGTTTCTAAAAGCTCGGACAGCATCCCAACTACAATGATCCTGACATCTTATTTGTACGGAGTTTTCCTGCACGATATTCCGTGACGGAAGAGTACAGTGATATTTCTTTTACATGAGATCTATCACCGAGTACATCCTTTTGTTTGGTAGTGTGATAATATTCGGGGAACTAGT
>JTDE01000116.1:53456-163318 GCA_014338405.1 Paragonimus skrjabini miyazakii | reverse complement strand
AATATGGATGTCCATTTGTGTTCAGTCGTCTCGCCATACAGTTAAAGTCAACCTGTGAAAATGCTTTTTCGGTGTGTCCTGTGTGTTACTTTACGACACCAAATGCCAGCTAGCAAGATCGCACCTCATTCCGACTGGATGCAAACAATATATGGCACAAGCTTCTCCACAAACTCCATTATTTCATCCGAATTCCGGCATCAGCAGAATTAGGGAAATATTTTTTTAAACTTGATGAAAATTTTATGAGACTAGCAGTTAACCAAATACTTCTGAGCATTCATCTTGGTTGGGTTTGTAACACGGATTTACGACATAAAAGGTTATTCTTGTCCGGCTTTCCGAAATTTGGTGAACACATCGTGTGGCTTATATAGGACAGTGTGAAGAGTATCACAGTTATATTTTATAGCTGGCACCGAAGCAAGAGAAAACGACATTAGTGAGGCTAAACCAATGTACACGTTTGCATTATCTCCTTTCTATTTGTGATAGTTCAATTCTATAAACAGCACAGATTCTGATACAACTCGCCATCATATGCAACTATTATACGGTCTGAAAATATCAACTTTCGCTTCATTGGGGTGAGTCTCAGTAACCTGCCCTAATCGGAAGAAAGCAAGAGAAAATACAGAGTTAAAACAATCGATTGGAATTTTGCTTGAAAATCATATGTACATTAGTATGTACAGGTATCGATTAACTGCCTAGTGTATTTGTATAAGTGATTCACAAAATGTCGAGATGTGCACAAGTTTTGTGGTTAAACACTGGAAGTGAGCACAAGCCAGACCGGAAAACGGATGCGTCATACCGATTTAAAACAGTTGGCCTTCTTCAAAAGCCTGAACACGAAAGTCGATATTTAAGAAGTGGCAAATGAACGGTCAGTGCCATATATGAAGGACCAATTGCTTTGGTTACTGATGAGTAGTAGGGGATTTTGGCTTTCATACAACTTATACATCACCCTAGAGTGATCGCAGCTATCGCATTCCTATAGACTTGCTAGTCGGAGGGGGCTGACGGAAAAGTCTATGGGAATGCAACAGGTGCGATTGATTGAAGATGATGCTCGGTTTGTGTTAGTTTTGTTTATTGCAAAGAGTCAAGGGGTGAAAAATCGATTGGACGGCCACTAAGTGCAGAGCAGAGGAAGGTTCACAAACAGGTTTTTGGAAACACTTGAGGGTTTTTGATTCAATCCTGACAGGGCGCTGTCCAGCAAACTTTGGAGAGTGGCAGTGAACATAGATGGATCCGCTCGTTGTCAAAGCCCGACCGCTTGGCCTCCTGGCTGTCCGCCGTGCTGTCAAACTGAGCCACCATTGCCTCCTTTGCAGCGGCTCACTCCATCTTTGCAGGATCTTGTTGCGCTATGTCCAGCACCGCCTTCGCTCTGCCTTTCACCAGCGTCTGCAGGAAAGCCAGCTTCCCACGGTCGGTCTTGACTCCGACCACTTCGGTCACGTCCTCGAAGTCCTCCAGGAATGTTCGGACGTGTCCAACTTCGGGCGGCTGCAGCCAGAATGTCTTCATTTTTGCGTTCGTCACGGCACCAATCATTATGACCGCAAAAGACGCCCGGCGTGCAAATTCGTTTATTGCACGAGAAGCTGTTAGCTGTGGCTATTCATCGACCTTATCTTAACGCCACATCAAGACTAACCCAATGTTTGTTCACTGGCTTTTGGAATTCTGAAGGGTCTGGGAGCACATTTAAGAATTCTCAGGTTTGATTGCCACGGCAAAACGAGTTCAAAGTCATGAGCACTTTTTACTCAGAATTGCCTGACTTCAAGCTGGGTGTTTCTTAACAGTTAACAGAAAGTTAAAACCCACGAATTTATGAATTTGGCTTGAAGCGATTGGCTGTTTGAAGTTAGACCCTACGGTTACATAAACAATCGTTCAACCGTAGAACTAATTGACCATTTGACCATATCCAACGTAGGACCTCATAAACTTTGTATACAACACAAAATCGGTATCAGTGAACAGATTTATTGCTAGTTTTCATCCTGCTTGGCGTATGTTACACTCTATCAGCTAGGCAAACAGGTTTTATGGAAGTACAGCTGTTTGACGATAAGGACTTGTGTGATTCGCATATAACGTAAGGCCAAACAGAACTACAACAACGGATATCCGGTAATTATAGGTTTCAGCTAGGGACCATGTGATTTGTATTTGCCTGCATCACAAAGGGCTTTGTAATACCTGTTCAGAATCATTCACAGTTATTCTGAACACATGAACCTTGCATTAATGTAGTTTGAGGAACTGGTTGATTATGTTCGCTCACTCCCATAGAAGTCCGGGAATCAGCATGCGTCCAAATCAAAAGCAGCATGATAGTCAACCTTCCTAATGTGTTCTACACCATTCTCTTCGTTAGGCATTCATTCCAACATAACAATAGATGTAAATCATTGGCGTATCCAGAAAGTTTATTCGGATAACCAAATCGAAGTAAAAATGTGTGTTGAGTGAACATTCTACCGGAAAATGTTTGTTGAAATAGCCTTGTTTATTGAGCGTAAAGTAGCCAAAGAGTGATGGTTACTTAGGTGACTTTCTGTTGGTGTGTTTGAAAAAATGAGCAAACTTTTGATACTAGCACAAATAGTAGGTCAGTACGGAAAACGTGTTTACATCCAGTTATCCGTGTTGGACAGAACAAATTTGTGGCCATTGACTTCTATTTAACTTGATTACTTTTGAGATCGTTTGTAAGGAAATAACTTCATCTGTGAGAAACTGGTGTTTTCTAAACCACCTTCAACTGCTTTTAAAAATGCTGGAAAGCAAACCAAAGTCCGGTTTTGCCGTAAAGTATACCAATCTGACTGGCTTGCAGTAGCAATTGGTACTAGTGACATTAGTTGAATGTGCACAGAAAAGAAAAATTTCTGGAGTAAAATTATTCGCAGATGACAGTTTTTGAGAATCTTTATTGATTGGGCATAGAAATGACGCTGAAAATGTTTTACAGAAAACACAGCTAGGTATTGTACGCGCCAGTCTACTGTTGTTGATATTCACAACTTTAAATCATTGGGTTACCTTAATCCATTTAGTCAAAACAGAGAGAAGACATATCGTGAGATAATAACATTTCGATTTACTCTCAGCAGTCGCCAACGTAAAACTAGCCATTTTTATACAAACTGCGTATAGCAACAACAACTACACGAACCAACCACATAGTTCTGACCTTTCACGTGCTAATAGTTCAATCAATTCCACGGTAGGGAGATTCATTGCGTCAGCGCCTTCTGTGCACACAAAACTGGCCGATGTTGTTTGATTAGCATTGCATCGCTAATCGCTAACAGTTTCGGGTTGCGATTGTGTGAAAATATCTTGAACGATTTGACAGGGTCAACTAGGTGACCGGTTGCTAAAATGTGTTTGGCGATCGATGAAGCCGGGATCTTCGAGCTTGTTACAATCAACAGGTCGCTTTTTGAGATTGCAGTTGATAACCACTAAAGAATGTGATCCACCATGCGCTGATGCAAACGCCGATCTGTCCTGCCTATGTTGACGTCATTGCAACTGCAATTGAACCGGTAGATTACGTGGGAGACAGAGTGATCTGTTGAGTGTGAATCACCGCTATAAAGAGCCAAACCCATAGTGCTTAGCAGGATGCGTAGTTGGGCAGCTGGATAGGTGGGTGTGACTAATGTTGTTAGTCAAGTGGTCACCTTTGAATTGAATTCGCAGAAATATGTTCTTTTTTTTGTGCAATGCAGCTTACCACTTTTGGTTCTTTCATCATACTGTGGATATCCACAAACTTTTCAGGGTAGCCGTTATCCATCAGCGTTTCCCTAATAAACTCTTCTTCTTTCTCCAGTCGACCTGCTGTGCAAATCATTCTGGCTCTGTGGAATAACGTTTTCACTAGCCCTCGTTTATAAGCAATGGGTGCGAAGCTGCGGAACTACAAACATTGTCCACTTCAAGTTGGCTTGCGATAAACAGATCGTTGTAATTTACCATCTTGACGTCTGGTTATAAGAATGTCTAAGAACGGCAAGCAATTATTAACTTCCACCTCATAAGATACAGAGAGGTTTGGGTGAAGGGAGTTCAAACAATTAATTGCTGCCCGAGTGGCACAATCTATTTTTTTAAACCATTTGGCATGTACTGTATTGGAAGCAAAGCGAAACCGTATACTATCAGTGCTACAGGTTTCGAATTTCAATATATTTATCGCACTCGGGAGGATAGCAGACAACTTGTTGCATGTATTTTCTGGAAATCAAAGTTCCCCGAATTTTAAAAACATTATTTGGAAATATCTGATAGTTGGTTATAGTACACTTCTTGATTAATAATCGTGCATATATTATACTACTCAAAGTTACACCATTTCGGAGTAGTATTTGGTTTATATTTACACGGATATTTCGAATATATCACATTACATAAAATATTATTTTTGGATCCCCCAACTTTCAACAGTTTTTCGAACATTAGTTCAAGAATTCTTTCCTACTAATTATAAATATATCTCCACAATTTTATTGGATTATATCAACAAAAATGTAGCTCCAGAAATCAATTGTCGTTTAGATATAAAATAGAGCAAATGAATCACAATGAAAGCATAATCGTAATAATTAGAGCTATAAATAACAAAAATAAAAGATGAAAAATAAAAAAAGCAACTAATGGCGTGCAGAAACAAAAATTTCGAAAATTCTGTTTCATGCAATAGACACCCTAGTTTCTAGTCTGTTGTTGATCCCCATTATCTTCGGTCGATGATTGGCATTCGTCAGCCAGGTAACACTTGAAAATGTTTCATAAGAATCAGTTTTTAGTCTCCTTTGAATAGTTTTTAGTAAGCAATTTAACTCAAGACTATATACTTACAAAATCACTTTCATGTTTGTGCTACTAAACTGAAACAATCTTAAAAGAAAACCAGCAGTTGTTTAATTAGCTCGTTTTTCAAGAGTTAATTCATACAACTAGTTAAACTTCTCTTGGTTTTCAGTTAGGGTTTGATTCCACAAAGTCCTCATAAGTTAATGCATGAATCAAACGGTTTATAGAAATGTTTGGCTGCATCCAGTTTTGAAGATGCCAACTAAACTGCTTGTACATGATTAATCACGTGGTTTATATGGTAAATGGCGCAGTCCTTCGGTTTCCTCAAACCAGTTTGAAAGCCCACTTGTAGATGACAAACTTCAAACGGTGGCTAAGGCAACTGTTATTATAGGGGAAAATGTTTTTAAAATCGCATTAAAGGTTAACGGAAGAACACACTTAAAACAACTCCTTTTACCCCTTACTGGACAGTAAAATGACATCACCTGCTACCGTCACAAAACTAATTTATTACGTGTAAAACGTATTCCAAAGCAAATTGACTACAAAAATCAGGTAATAGCAACAAAATGATGGCAAGTTTCAACAGTAATTACGAAATAATAGCGAACAGTAAACTGTTACTTTCAAATATGTCTCAGTTCTGTAAATAATTGTGCAAACGAATATATATATATTCTAAAATGTTATTTCCATATTCGGATATAAGGCAAGAGGCTGTAAGAAATGCTAGATATTATGCTACAAATTTAGGCTTACGCTGTAATTTAAAACATACATTTGTTTGGGATAAATGCAAGGCCCTTTCTAAGTGTTCACATCCAAAACTTCACGTACGATGGATGTGTAGATGTCTGGTTAGGTAATCATGTAACAAAGCTATACTGATGACGGACATCACTAGAAGATGAAGCATTCTACTTAGTTGCACGATTAAAACAATGATTCACTTTGAGACTTACGTTGCACGAAATGATGCAACACCTGTGTTTATACGTTCTACCATTATGGTACATCACGTTTGGAAATTTGTTTCCTCACTTGTTTCTATTAAAGGCTACTTGGAGCTTAATCACAAAATACATGAACGTTATTTTCGTAAGCATCACGTCTTTGTAACCACTGTCACTTGTAAAGTGCTAGTTACTTTGCTTAAATGTCTCATACTATTCTGATTCTCAGTTCTCTGGACACAAAAGTTGTCATTAACCTCGGTGCATAAATCGTTCTTCTCGATTTAGACCATACAGTCAGTTCATTAGAGTCACTGAGTAATGTGCAACAATAAATGAGTTGAAACAGTTACGACTTATACAATCAAGTTCTGTATGCTTCCTAAGCGATTCTACTACACAAATAAAGCTACTAAACTTGGAAATTTTGTCTCTTTGCTACGAGTGAAATCAGACAGCTTGGGTAAACAAAGCCCGATAACAGATGCGATAATGAAACCCTTCCGTGCATGTTCAAAAGAACGAGCAACAGACAAGTCAGCTTGATGCAACGGTTCTGTTAGTTTGGATTGCTTGAGGAGGTGATTGAGTTCAGTTGCATATTACATCTAATGGTAAATAACACTGACATCGGAGATACTTACTGCAAAGCCCAATGCGTAGGTACAAACTGACTGGTTCCCCTCGCATTGAGAACAAAATTCTCGATGCGGAGAGATCTCCGTTTTGTATAGCCTCAATGCTGGCATGACGATTTCGATAGATGTAGAACAGTATGTACAACATTCCGACGATTGAGCTCAAGTACATGGAGATGAAAAACCACTGAAATGCAAAGATGTGACCGCTGTATCGCTTTAATTGGAGGAATAAGTGTAGTGGAATTAAGTTGAAGTCAAACAAAATAAAGTCAACTGTGAACAAGTACACGCATACGAATTTCGGTCTATGTGGACCAAAGTGTATCGGTAGTTCTTTTGGTTGTTTCTAAATGTAAACCAGTCTAATTAAGTTTGAAACGCGGATGAAACCAATTAGGGAACAGGAACTGATTAATCCAGAATTTTGAAGTCGAATGCGTACAGTGGTAAACAATGGTCCATTCGTTTGAAAAATTACTCTATCAAGACGGATCTAATTATCATGTTGTTAACAGGAACTGGCGGAAAACTAATTGAACACTGAATGAAACTGTGTTCGAATAAAATCCTGGAGCTGAAATAATTCATTGAAATTAGGTATCGCTTATTAATAGTGTTTCAAGTTACATGAATCAGATGAAGCCCGATTGCAAAATCTGAGGTTTGAACCGGCAATGGAAACAATGTGCCCAAACGACGCAAGCGCTCTACCAGCTGAGTTAACAAACTACGCTGGAAGTCCAGAGCCCTCGCAGTTGTGACGTCCGAATCCAAACGAAGGCCATATTTTTAGCAGTTGGAGTTCATATGCAATTATATAGTCAAGGGTTGCATTATTCCATTTAATATCTTATTGTTGGTCACGTACTTAGTTTGCGTAACGCGTGCTTTCAAGGTTGTGTTATCGTTTCAAGGAGAACGGTTCTTCATCTTGAGTGACAAACTTGTAAATAGGACAAGCGAGTAAATTGCCAAAACTGGCGTCTTGTCATAGTTCAATCACGGAAAACTTTAGCATGCAAATTTAGTTCAGTTCAATAAAGTCTAAATGTTCTTTCTGTTCTTGGGCATATTGTGCAATCGATCATCGGGCTACCAGGCTGACACACACAAAAAATGGGTGCTCACCACAAACGCTTGTTCATTTTCAGCAGTTCTATGGGGTGAGGTGCAGTACAGAGTGAGTGACAAACCAATAGCCAAAATTCCGATGCAATAAAGCATGGCAATCACCCGTTGTCCATGATTTCTGGAAAGAAGAAAGGAATTAACAGTAGCGCAGAGTAAATGGTGTCATATGAATATGTACCAGATATGCACTCATAACGGTTAAAATCTATGTAAATGCAAATTATTCATCAGATGAAGCCTACCAGATGAAGTTAGTACACTTGGATTGCCGTCAACTAGTAAATCATGGAAGTATAACATAAATAATGTGCTGGATTATATCGCACGCGAAATTATATTTTAACAGAAGGAATTTAATGTAATTTTACACATTGATCACATACAGCCAAATTCATTGAACAGTTTGTCTGATGAAATGTGGGATTTTCTGGGGAAATCGCGAGGGCGAATGCACCCAAACACAGGTGACCGCCTAACCGAGATCGTGGTGTTTATAGCACTTATTTGGATCCAGCCAGACACGATGTGATAATTGCCACAGGAATTTAACCAACATCGGGTGTGTACATGAATTGCAGTGGAACGTGTTCATTACTAAAGTATGGTCTATTGAAGGGTTTTGTGAACATGTTGTGCCTCTCCTACTGTTAGTTTTTGGCCAAGAACTGGTGACTTATTTTGGAGAGCTGATGAATTCTATGTACTGGAGATTTTGTAAATAGGCTACTCTTATTTATTTTTACTCTCTATCTCTCTCTGTACTCTCACCGACCCAACAGAGTACTGTTAAAATTCATACTATTGGAGATTTTGCGGTATGGTTCCAAACAAATAGATTTTTGTCTAAAATAAAGGAAACGCCATCTAACTAGTGGTGTCACATCGTATATTACTCAAAAGGCTAGTCCGCATTACGTAAGGATTGACTATTAGACTGAAGTGCATTATCGTAAATGTTGTGTGAATGAAATGGAAGTTACGAGTCTTATGTTTTGAATTGACAGGTTAAATAAATAATATATACTCACCTGGCCATCGCAACATAAGTTTGACTTATGTGACTCATCTAACATGAATTTCATAAGTCGGAGTTGGTTCATTCAAACTCTCCTGCTGTACCGTTAAAGAACCCCATGTATTATCTTCCTGAAACTTCTTTTTGTTTGGAGGAATTGACTTGTTTTGCAACACTTAAGGTGTAAGCTCGTTTTGTTATCGCCTCAGAAAAAATGCATCAATTTTTCTGGTTATTTTCCCATGGTGAGTGACATCCGTGCAATGAAATCTTTTGTTGGCCTTTATCAGTTTAGAATTATCTTTCATTCAGCGTCTAGGCGTTATAATTTTAGAAGCCTGTTGATCAAATTACTGTGGTAACTTTAGGGTACACGTGTCCCAAGTGCGCTATATATGGCAGAAGGATGTGTAAAACCAGCAGGCTCCTAACGTGTTTTCTATGAATAACTCAAATCAAACCGAACGACCGGATTTCGACCCAGTTCTTCAATACTAGTAAAAACAGCCTAACCCAGAATGTCAGGTTTGTCTGCCGATTCTGTTAGTTACATTGACCTCGGAGGAGGGCCATAGGAGACTGTTGAGCTTTTCCTGAGGCGCACTTAAGCAGTATTCGTATGAATCACGTACAAGGCAACGCATGATTATCGCAGATATTCCATCCAGCTGGTGAGCTATGCTTATCAAAGTGGGTAAGATTGTTCAACGTCTCAAAAAGACTGTATGCAACAAAAAACGTTTGGCTAGGATTTATCAGTCTTGCAGTGGTAATTTGAACAATAAAGACGTGCAGTCTATTTTATGCAGACCATACCTGTTAATTGCCCAAATCAGCGCTGCTTGCAGCCTACTGACGTAACCAACGAACAGAACAATGTCGTGCGCGTCGGTATTCTCCAAGGTCACGAGACAGATCAACGCTATACACAATTCCGTCAGTGATAACGGGGAACACGAGGGAAATTATGGAATACCTCCGGCAAAAATCACTCAAACTGGCGAGCCCCCAAGAGTGCTGTATGTAAACGTTCTACCTGCTCCCTGAACGAGCTGATAATTTGTTCAGTAGACCCACACATTGCAATGAGATTCATTGATGTGGAGAGTGTACTTTGGAATGTTACCAACATCAAACCGAAGATGGCTTCCAAGTCTAAAACTATCATTATCTTTGATTTCCTGTAAGAACACTGAGGCTTCAGGACCTGTTCCGAAATACAGGTGGCATCAAAACAAGGCGTAATATTTCATGGATTTGGTGGACTGATAAAATCACAGGCTTCTGCATAGTTTGGATTTGGAACCGATGTCAATATAGCCATCATATAGAATTCAGGTCCCCTTTGCAAACGAAATAATCGTTACTGGACACCAATCAGTCTGGAGTACCATTGTCGGGTCTTGGTCAACTGATACATGCCATTTAGAAAACAACAGGTGGAGGGATGTCCAAATCTATAACGGATCAATAGGTTGAACTTCATACCAAATGGCGTTTTCGATTGAGGGACGTGCGGCAAGCAATTAACGACCAGTTTAGTCCCACTCTCTGTATGCAGTATTAAGAATATAAAAGCATCTTCGAGTACTTATCTTTTCTAGCATTCTCAATTCTTTGGGCACAAACATCATACATCCTGGTTGCTTCTCCTCCAGAGTAAGATGCTCAAGTCTGACATTCAGATCACATGTTAGTACGATGAAATCTGACAGTTTGACAGACGAGGACGTCATATGAAGTATATGAAGCCTCAGAACAGCTGGTTATAACCACCGTTGTAAACCTGACAGCAAACAAACGACTGTTCAGATATATATATATATATATATATACATATATATTTGACGCAGTTTTAATTCTCGTGTTCCACTGCAAAATTCCGCTTTATCATCACCCAAAAGAGTTTCGAAGAAGCAATATAAATCCAGCTTCAGACACACTAGACTACCAAAGGGAAAGACCATAGGTTGCAACATCAAAAGTTGACATTTATTGTTTTATCAGCTTTCGAAAAAATTGGTTAGCATGATAGGTTGAGAGTAAAAAGACGGAGAAACTGCTGGACGAAAACAACGTCTACAGTTTGCTACTATCAATGTCACGAAGCTTTCGGTGGCTGTCGGTCCTCCATACAGCGTGTGGAGCTAAATTGGTAGACCCTATGAAGAACCTCTGACTCGAAATCAGAACTGCAGGACGGTGAAAGACAGTTCCCTTGGATGAACTTGTCTGTCGTCACTACCTTTTAGTTCTAATTTATATGGTGTTGCTCGTTCAAACCAAGAACGCACTCAATATAGCTACGATGTCTGAACGCACATAAGATGACGTATACTGTACATAGCCGAGTCATGTTGATAAATATTGCGACGGTCAAGGTTATAGAGCAAACTTTATAAACCCTGCTGCCTTATTTGATGGACACCAGCGTTGCAACATCAAATATAGTTCCGGTTTGAGCCCAACGGATTAAGCCACACAACCTAAACGCCAATACATGATCAGCAATTTTACATTCAGTTTATCCGTTTGTTTTTCGTCCGTCTATACTTCCTAGACTGTATTGCTTAATTTTATCTCGTAGGACCAACGTTTGAGTCAGCATAGTTCCCCAGATCGGCTCACTAGACGAGCTCGTCCACATAAAGTGGCAGACATGTCACAATATGAGAAAAAAGTTAATGTATAAGGTGGAAGGGAAAAAATTGTAGTGGGGTAAGGAAGAAAAAGTACGACTTATTATTATTTGTCACCGTATCATACAACGTTCTCAACCGAAGGTGTTCAGTGTCCTTCGGACTACAGTCAAAAAGCCAACTGCACCCTACTGAAGAAAGCTTCACAGTTTCTTCAAGCCCTACCGTAAAGCAGCAGAAAAGGTAAGGAAAAACGGTGTTCACGACCCATCAGCAACGGCATTCATTCTGTGTAGCTGTAAACATGGGGCAGTTTTGGGCACGTGGTTCGAAAGCTGTCTTATTTGTCCAAGCCGTCTGCTTAAAATCGCACGTTTGTAGCAGTGGCACCGCATATACTACAATATGATTGACAATGGGTTTTGAAACGGTTGATTTAAGCATGTCATTTAGCGTATCAGTCCGTTTACACGGGCTTCGAAGGTTTCAAACGTCTCAAGAAAAACAGCTCAATGTTTTACTGACAATTAATTTTGTAGATTGATGATTTTGGATGAGACCCAACTGTTTATCGCATCGCACACTTTGTGTATGACTTATTTTAAACTGACGCGGCAGCTGGGAGTCAGTGAAGAGTATAAGCCAGGGCAATCAGCGCTTTAACACCAATGTATAAGTTCTGAAACAGTATAAGACTCCCATCTAATACTCTAATATCGTATATTTTGTAGATATCGCGTTGGAAGCGTTTAAGTTGAAAACGCCTATCATGTTGTTGATTTCGACAGATCCAGAAGAGTACTCCATTGAGGAAATGGTATATTAAGTCGAATTCAGAGGACGAATCAATGCGAAACGAAACGCTCGAACCAATCATTTCAAAATTTAGTGCACGCGTTTGTTTTCAACTGTTCTAGTTTGGCTCGTTGTTAACTGTTTATATGAATCGTGCCGCAAACTGCATTTAAAATACTGTCCAAAGCACGACAGATTTAATGAATGAATTAAATTTGCATTGCAAAAGTGGATGAGCTTGTAGATGTGCAAAACAAGTGAACTTTTATACTTCCGCATGTCATGTCACATAAAATCTAAAATGAACAGCAAAGATTTCAGTTGAATGAAGCCAACGTTCGAATTTAACCAGGCACATTTTAGAGACCCAAATGCTGTTTTGATTCTTTACATAATGGAGTTTTGAACAGCTACGTATATGAGAACTGATGTAAGCAGTAGCGCGCCGGTTGAATACGATCTCCTTCTCAAGAATGTATACACGGGGAGGTTAAAATCAATTAAGGTATAACGATTGTAACGGTATTTTAAGTACACATTGTTTTATTACATGTCAAGCCGTTTGTTTGTAACGGTTCCAATAGCTTATTTTAAGCTGTAGCTAGAGAATGGTTTGTAGTAGATAGTAGTTAAAATGTGATTTAAGTTGATGATGAGTTATACATCAGATCGACACAGTTCATCCCCAGACAGGTATACCAACAATAATAATAATAACAGACGATAGAGTTGTTGACCATAAAGTTATACAAATGCGGGAGTTTCAAATCTATGTTTGGTTTGAACAAATAACAGAAATTCCACACACATGTTCCGTCATTTGATTTAAGAAGCCACGTAGGAGTTTTTATGCATCTCCCATTCTGTCATTACTCATTTAACTCTCAATAATGTTGGTATCCACTGAATGGCTACTGGAATGGAAAACACACACGGTTTTTACAACCATTTTCACTGGGAAGTAGCAATACAAAATGAATTTGTTGTGATTGGCACCCGAAAAAATGTTATACAGAAATGAAATGATACAGAAAAAGTTTGTGTCACGTGAATAGTAGTGTCTAACTGAGCACATTTTCAATCCGATGATAGATCTGTACTGGTGGTAGTTGAGTAACTACAGTCCCGCTAACCTCCTTTTGTTGGATGATGTTTCTTCACATGTTTGTGGCTAAGGATGATGGTTTTGTGTTTGCTTTTTTATCAGGCTTATCATTTACGTTGCTAAATTCTCATCACCAAACATATCGACATCATCAATGCATGAGAACATAAGCGTATAGGTTCGAATATTGTGGTTGGTGGATACTGATGAATACCAGTCTTTATATCTTTCGATAGGATGACCTTTCTAACTGATATCTGATTGGTTACTTATTGTTTCCCTTGTCTAGTAACTATGACTGTCTGACTTGAACTATGATTGTTTATTGTTGCTTTCTTTAATTGGAATGTTTTGGCTTGTGATTCTTTTGACTTTCCATTTGCTTACTTGCTGCTGAACTTTGAAATGATCATGTTCAGTTGTTCAACTCAGGTTGAATACTTAGTAAAATCTATCCAAGCTTCACGATCCGAGATTCTCGGAACCTCCAAATGATTACCTAATCATATTAAAATGGAACAGTCAGACACCGTTTCAAGCACTATTTGATGTAGAAAAAGCTTGAGATAGTTACCTTTAAATACTCATTCCGTACTTGTAGTGGACACATCAAGATTTCAACGAGTTAACATATTTCATTCTAATTCCTTATGGTAGGGCCAGTCAAAAGCATGTAGAACAATCAAGCTGATAATAAATTTAGTAGAGATCCATTTGCGAAAAATCTGGACTTCGGCTGGATTCGAACCAGCGACAGAAACACCATGCCATACTTATCAGTAATCAATTTGGTGTTATACACCACGACCGTTATTTAGGGTCAAGGATGTCGATTCTTCAATGACGACATGACTGGTCGAAAAAGTGAGAAATAACAAGGCTGTCACATAGTTGACTGTGACGGGCCTGAGGAGGGCTTTCATATTGAGAGGGACTGCAAATCAATCGACGCGATACATTTAAAATCATTCTTTGGTCCATTTCGGCTCAGCTGATTTCAGGTCACAAGATGTGATGTCTATTGCCGTCAACTGTCCAGTTCCTTGCACGTGTAGTTTGTTTGATATTGGCATGCGGCAACAGTTTGTAAACATGGAATATTCACTTGAGTTAAAACTGCAGTGAAAAGCTTGACTGCACTACTGCGCATAATCGTTAGCCGCTGGTGTAGTGGGACACGAAATTTATTTATACCGAGCGTACTGTTTGGATGGTCCCACCTACTCGAATTGCTTTTAGCACCAGAAAGCAATACTGTAATTAGAAATACATCATCGGCAACCCGAAATCAAACCAGTCTCGTGAAACTGCTAGATAGGTTACATAACGGAAGATTAATAAAACAGACTCTACTTGTTATTACAGTGGTGCGTGCATCAGCGTTGAGTGATTAACATCCGAGATGTAATTCCGTATAAAATTATGTATAAGTTTTTAGTTCATCAACCTGTTCGTTCGATACTTTCGTGCGATCTGAATTTCATATAGTTCTGCTTTTCGCAGTTCTGGAGTTTATATTTTTTCGGCTGGCATCCAATCTCCAGTAGGACTTTCAGTTGAATATCCACAGGCTAACTTTCAATGAAGCGAGCTGAGGGCGAGGGTCAGTCTGACGTAGTAAAAACAATAATCTCTTCTGGACACGTAGTTTGGAGATGCAACGTTTTATTTGATTTCAACAACTAAACTGATGCTATGTTTTGGAAGTGAACTAAGCACCACGGTCCGATTAACCAATCGACTGTAACGACGGAATACGATGTTATTTAACCAGAATCGTGAACGCTAAACCTTTTAAACAGAATGTTCCGGTCTGGTTTCTGCAATAGCTAGTCTCATTGCAAAATTGAAGGTAAAGCCATATGGAGAAGTACAGTGGCAGTAAATTCCCTAGTGAACGTTAACAAATTTTTTTAGATCGCCAATTGCACACTAGGTATACCAGAGTTAAGACACCCTGTAATAAGGGGGTTTCACTCGGGGATTCTTGGCCTTAATCGCACAAAAACGGTGGGTCGCGCTATGCCATTTGACCAGAAACCGGCTAGAATGAAAAATCTCTCTAATTGATAAGAACCTTTTAACAACGACTTAACTTCAGCTAAGGTATTGCGTAAATCATTTCTGAAGGTAAGCAACTCGTGGGACTGTATTATGCATTCCGAAACATGTCCACTTGGATATAGCTACCATCAAAGTGGTCCCCTCTTACAGGAAAGGACGTTAGCATTTAAATTCTTTCAATCTACGGCGTGTTTCCTCGGTTTACATTTCGAAAACTTCTTCTGCCACAGAAACAGTTTGAATTATTTTCAGCGGGAATTAATGGTTGTCAGATTTGAAGTGGATTTCGGTAGACGCTAGCATCCCCCAATCGTCAATAGTTCAGTCGCCAAGATAACCCTATACAACTTTAAGGACATAGGAACTATGAAATGTATTCGGCATTTGTTTGAATACTTGCCAGTTGACACTTAATACAAGAGTTTAACGACAACCGCCTTCAGGAGGCCACTTACTGAAAACAATTATTTTGCATTTCGCTAGACGTAATATGGTCAGAACATTATCAACAGTGCAAACTCCACTGCTGAAATTTCAACGTAATCCACTAACAGGATGCATGTTCAATGTACTTCAGACCTGGTGGTATGTAGAATTGACGTTTCAGTACTACTGAGTGATAACACTAGTACGTACATATTTGAGAAATCTGTCTTTTACTAAATAACGACCTCAGTATACTCACTTAAACCACGCCATTGCATCATGGATGAGCTAATTCAACCGTAATTAACAATCTAATTGGATGATATGCTGTTTATTGATATGAATATTAATAAAGTCGTACAGTTCCTTTTTCTTTCCATTGGAAGTTTGTAGTATTATTGTAGCGAAAAGGCGTCCAATAAAGCACAATCTTTATTGTCCAACACGCTAGTTCACATGCTACGCGCGCGCTCGCGTTTATGAGTCAGCATTCAAGTCCACAACACCCCCAGGTTTCCGTTCACGCGTCGTGTGCACTTCTGCCCGGTTTATGTGTGTGATCGGCGCCGTCTATCGGGGGGTTTTCCGCCTACCATTCTTCGTCTGTTGGTCCGATTCCGTTGAGCGACGGCTCGTCCGGTCGCTCGTATTGTTCTCCATCTATCCCCGGAGGGCTTTGATCGTATTCCACGGTGGTGTCGAGATATTCCCCCGAGTGTTGGAATAATCGAGCCTCCGATTTCATCGTTCATTCTATTTTGCCTGCCATGTCTCGCCCGTTGGTCCGATCCGGTCGAGCGATGACTCATCCGACTGCCCCCGTTGTCCGCCATCCGATCGTTGAGGGTTTGTGGACGTGCCTGCCTTCCGCGTTGAGGTACTCCGCCGAATGTTTGAATAGTCGCACCTCCGACCTGGCAATCCACCACACTATGGCTTCGGTTAGGGAATAACCACACAGTTTTCTTTGTAATTATTACTACTTTGGTGGATCATCGAATAGGAGATTCGGGTATGCCATTTTTCGGTGGAATACCTCAACGCAGCAGCGAGTTGCGTCCAAAAGCCAATAGCTACACCAGCATTGCTTATTTCACGAAATCGTACTTAGTTTCTTCCAACATTTTCTTAATTTTGTCTGCGTCTATGTTTGTGAATTGATTTCCGTTTGATTGACAACTAATTAGCGAGGCCTGCATTGGGATAATTCATTTTGGTCCAGAGAATTGTGTAGTCCTCACGTGTTTTGACCGCTGTTTTTCGACATCTTTCTGACTTGACAAACAGCCACACCCACGTGATCAATTTTATTTAAACAGTATCATCATCATCATCATCATCATGATTACCATCAGCCTGACCAGGAGGTACAGTAGCTTGGCCTGCCGCTCACCTCAGCAGTGACGTGGAATATCCCAGAAGACTTTACTTAGAAGGTTGAAAATTAATAAAAGAAGACTAAACGGAAGGTTAAAAAGTGGTGTGGATTTAGGTACTCTATTAACTGCGTCAAATCGGTATCTCGAATAATGTTTCTAACCAGCGATTTGAGTGACCACGAGGACCACATCCAGGCAGGCGACACCTACCCACCTTGCTTAGTGTGGCAGTCGGGGTCTTCATGTTTAGTGACCACGTTATTGCTTGACCACCATGCGGTTTCATCCAACTGTTGGTGATCTCATTACGGTAAGCGATCATATGGCATACGGAGTAGTTGACCAATTGATTGCGCATCCTGAGCGTTCCCGATAGTCGTCTTCTAAGGCCAAGATATCGCGTAAATATTGGCGCCTTCAATGTCCACGCTCCATGGCAAGTTGCTCTAGCAAGTGCAGTCTGAAGTCTGGTGTTTGATGTGTGCTGCATGTTGGAGACGCGAGTCTACGATTCTGGCATCACTATTTACTTGGGCTCACCTCTAAATAACTGCCGATCCAAGCACTTCCCTCTCAGTGTTTCTGGTGACGCCGAAGCTGAATCTCGTGGAGTGGGAATCACACTGAGTCTCAGAGCTCGATTGGATCCCAATGAAGTATCGCCTGTACATTATCAGACTGAATATATTGGTTAAGGTCTTTCAACGCAAATCAGATAGACGTTGTGTTTTCATCATTTCGGTGTATCCTCCAAAGGACAGCAGTTCGGATGCTACCAAAGATGCACTATCGTTGACCTTCTAGAGCAGGCTTAGTACTCAGATATCATGCTCAGCTTGGTGGTCTCTCTCCTGAAGAGAAGTGACTGGGAGGTACGTTTGGTTTCTGCACACAATGCATCGACAATGGCGAAAGATTGATGCAGCTGTGCGCATCTCATGGTCTCTGTATTTCTAGCACCACATTCCAACAAAGGAAGAGGCACTGTGCTACATGCGGACCTATGTATGCTTCTCAACTGTGAAAATAACTCGATCATATAACAGTCAGTTGCAGGTGGCGCCACTCTGTTAAGGACAGTTGGACATTTTGGAGTAGCCACCTTGACTCGGACCATGCTGTCGTGCTGTCGTTTTGTTTTATCATTTGCCAAAGGAAGTACGTTCATAAATGCAAGATACTTAATTGGCGTTCGATTGAGAAAAGTGTGAATAACGCTTACCAGGCAGCGTCAGTTAAACATCAGACCAGTTCGAATCAGGTGAAAAATCCTAACAAACACTGGAAACAAATCGCCTAAGCTATGAAACCATGCTGTGAAGAGGTATGTTCTTAAGGAGCTGTGCAGTTGTGACAGAACTGAATTTCTGTCACGTTGATAAACCTCATGAACAAGCGCCGCTCGCTTCCACCTAGTTCTAAATATAATGACGACTGCTGAGAACTTACACGCAAGCTGAATAAAAGCTCACACAAAGACCGTCAGAACCACTAGGTCGAACAGTCAAGAGAGATGGGAAAGACTTTTTTTATCTGGGAACTGCAGAAGGAATTCTCCCTGCTTCCTGGTTGTACTTGTCGCATATTGGGTTAACCAATCGAGAATATCAGAACAGGAATCTGAGCGACACTAAGCAATCCAAATTTATCAGAAAAACAGCACCTTTTTATAAATGTTTTTCGACGGTTAAGGTCAACCGTTGGATGATTGGAGTGCTTCGTTTGAGGGTACCTTTTCTAACCCACTTATTCCTGATACGGAAGACAACAGTGCCGCAATTATATAAAAAGTTCTGCTGTATGCCCATAGATTCGTGCATCGCTACCTAAGCATCTCTAAGTGGTCACTAGTGTGACGTATACTCTGATCAGTGTAACTGCTTTTCATCTGATTGCTCCTCCTTGACCTGTCTGACAAAATTGCACTTGGGAGGGCCGAATTCCTTGTCAGCTTAGCCCACCGGATCAAAACAGCGCACAAGTCCAACCACCACGTCAAGGTAGCAGTATAAGCCAGGCTTATTTAAACAAAGGGATGGGTTTTCGCCATTACCATCATCAATGTCATATAGAATAATGTATTAATGGTTTTCTGTTGTGCTTAGCTGCCACACAATCGTAGCACAGAAAAGGAGAGGAAATGAGGAGTTGAGGTACATAAGGTAACCAGTCTACTAAACAACTATGTCTATACCTAACCACTGAACGTCAAGTTTCCCGAACCTTGGTGGAAGCCACATCTAAGCTGTTACAAACTGTGAAATATTTCCGACGACACAGGCCCATTGCTCACGTTGCATGGAGATGGGTACTTCGGACACATCTCGATAATGCAAACTACCAACTTCCTGGGTTGCTTTAAACACTGCAGCCCTGTGTTCGAAGGCCAGTCACCCGTGTAAAAAGCGACGATCTTAAAATTGAGGTTGAATGGTACCCAGTATTATTCTTAGGTGCTCCGTTGTTCGCCAAGCTTACCATTTTGATGTCAGATGGTACACTACGAAACGATGGGAAAGCATTGGTGCTAGGTTTTCCTAACGTGTTCGGGAACGGAAAAAATATCATCTTTAAATGTCACTACCCGCGCTGTGTATTCGCCGTGTACACTTTCAAATTACCAGTTTTTTCACGTTCATTCAACAATTCGAAAGTTTACTGGGAGTAAGAAGTAAGATGTCATGCGCGTGGTAATACGTTCTCATAATCGGTTGATTATCTACACATCATAATGTACATTACTCAACATGATTTGAACTGTACCTCCATAAATTTTAAAACCCAATATTAACAGACTAGGTTGAACTTAGGGAGCGAAACTGTTGCCGTTAGACTCGTATCAATAGATCTGTTAATCACCATGTTCTCCCTGTATCCTAGCCCACGTTTCCGTCCCTTCTTTCAACGTGTCAGACAGTTACTGTCTTTGCATATTGGGTAGCTCCTGTGTTTTGCTGTCGTTCGCTGGAACATTTGGACTTCTGAAACACAACAACGTTTAGTTAAAAGGTGTCTATTTTCGACTCGGCTGGTCACTGAAAATAAAGCACCATCCTAGCTGATTTATCACGGCAAATATTTTCAGATATTATTTCAAGACACAAATGACGTAACTAGCTGCAAACTTACTGCGGTCTCACTGTCAATACACAATTTGTCGTCTATAACACAATAGCTGTAACCAACTGGACTGGCTACTTTGTACTACTTCAGAATGAAGAGAATACGAAGTTATGTGTGCGTTTAATAATTAACTTATTTCTTTTATTAGTTGAATAATAGATTACAAACATTTACGTATAACTTATTGTTTACAGGCAACCTGTTTTCGATAGGGACGCAATCAATCTCTAGTGATCAGAAGTCACACGCTATCACAATAACCAAATGAAAATCGACCATATCAACCGAAAGAATCCAGACTTCGTAAACAGCCGGTTAACATTTGTAAAATTTATTTTGTTAATATAATTTGGTGTGTGCCATCATTGTCCTGCCAACTCAGTTTAACGCGCACTTGAAAAATCCGCCTACACACCATGCGGCAGGACTACGGGTGGGGGTTCGATCACCATAAAGTCGATGATTTAACGTGCTATTACGGTGCCCAACTTCTGAAGTGGTTAATTATCGCACGTTTGGTCATGAAATCTCAGCTTTTGTACCGACAAAGTATGGTTTCTGACAGAAGTTTGGGGACTGAGACTATTTGAAATTGAACACAACCCACAGTTGACCATAACTATTGCATCCAAATAACTCTTCGGTTAGGTCACTTCAAAAGTAAGCATTGCAGACCAGTTGCGCTCTTGTTAGAGGTCATCACTTCAATTTAAAATAATCTTAATGTCCGAACTTCTGTCAATACTGAAGTCATGTTCAGTTAGTTTAACGAATACAGTGGTTTCAAGATAACCGATGTCAGTTACAGAGTTTTCGCTTTGATTGAACAGAATGAGTTTGTTTATTCAATATGCTCAGGCAAGCCTACCATTATTCACAGAAGGTTGTGGTTATGTGTTTGTGCATGATTAGTCGGTCACGTTCTTTTAAAGCTTACAGCGTTATGGTTGACACCTCAGTCTCATAAACACCGTGACCAAAATGCAAATTGCTGTCCGCACTTAGACTTGTGCTACTGACGAGCTCTGATAAGAGCGAACCTCGAGTCTAGTGCTTACTTTTGAACTGGGCCAACCGGGATGGTTTACCTGAATGAGATGCCTGTGATCACGTGTGAGTTTTATTCTGAAAAAAGGTTTGACTTAAATGGTAACATTGAAACTGCATAAAACTAATACCGTTTTTCTGGTTAGAACGCTCAAAAATAAGGTAACTGTAGGGTATTGTGCATATTTTCATATTTCGCGTTATTTTTATATACGGTCTACATCAGTTAACTTTGAACACTACTTGTTTGAATTGAATCGACTTGACAATACAGTTTTTAGGGCGCGCCTCTCGTCCCCTTGGTTCTCTTGCTCCGCCTAGATCGGGATTACCTATAGTAAGCCATTCAGCGACAGCATTTTGAATTGACTATTTATGTTCACACCTTTGTATAGAGCTAGTTCTCTACATATGTCGCAAATGAAGACAGGTTAAATTACTCCAAATAAAGTCTCCTAATATCTCAATACTACTGAACAGTTACAATATGCTAATAGCCAAAATGGGTTTTATGCATACAGAATGTGAACAACTTAGAATCAAAACAATCGTGGTACGTAGTCTATTAGTATTGTAAATTATTTAAGTTTAACCAAGAGATTGAAGCTCTTGAGTTGATACAACAAACCCAGGGAATAAAATAGTGGCGCACATATGAGATGGAGATGTTATTCCGAGGCCAAAGTTGGACGGTTGTCATTTATGAGATCAAAGTAATCTGATACTTATTCTGAAAAGGCTGGTAAACTAAAGGCAACCAAACAGAGAGATTCACTGGGGTGTCTCCTCGTTTGTCGCCACTTATTAAAAATCAGAAGATGGTCTGTTGAACAATCTGTCTTCGGTTACTTATAATTTAGCCCGTCAAGTAGCACGCCCGTATCATCATGATTGCCATGTGAGCATATCCAAGAGCAATTTGTCACTTAATTACGTCCTACGGCTTCGAATTGTAAAGCAAGTAGATGACTATTTTGACTTCCGGAGTTGTCAGACGTGTATCAAACTTGTTAGATGGTCTGCTGTCACAAGTAACATATATAACACTAAGTTTATTCAGACAACTACCGATAATTTTAAAAAATCTTATAAAGTTAAAAAAACTTTTATTTTTGAAACACAATGCATCGTGTTTTACTTCGTGAGTGGTATGTTTCTGTGACTGTTTAGTTTGATTCTAGTGCATAGTATACCAGAAAATTCATCAGATCGTACAAGAAAAAAAACGTTTTCTAACCGGCATCCATCAACTCTTAGCTGAGTTTTCAAAGGAAGGTCTCCTAACTTTAAACGTAACGACGCTAAATTGAATTATCTAAACGGACTAATACACAAACCTTTGCATTTCGTGATTAATCGTTTCACATCCGATTACATTATTTATTAAACATAACATAAGCTAATAGTCTTAACAAACGTGCTAACCAAACCGGTGGACAACTCCATATGTTTCAAACTACATAACTAGTACTGTACAAATCACGACTGAGTTATCAGGGAGTGATGCATTTTCTTAACACAGAAAATCATGTGATTTCTTCAAGGCATTACTAAAATGGGTGTAAAGAGGGAATGCAATGAGTGAGCGACATTTATACTGCTTAAAAAAATACAGAACAAGTTCCTGAAACATTCTTATTACGTAGTGAACTCAATTGAATTCCATGTTGTGTGAGTTTCTATACTGGGTATACATGCATGTGAGCTTCTATGCTTTACTTCTCACATTTCCATAGCTGTTGATATTCTCTACTGGGAAGTTTCACAACTCAACCAGGATACAGGATATCAGAAAGTGGTGGGTTGTGTAGCGTTATTAACTGACACGACATAGCCAGCGGATCTCGCAGTCGCTATTATGCTGGTATTCCGCTTCGTGAGACTGACTGGAAACCAATAGTGACAGACTATGATTACAGTCTGCAATGTAAGAGGAGGTCAAAATATCCAGCCAGTTATACATCGAAAGCCATCGTACTTTTGCAATTTGTGCAGCAGGGCTATTTTCATTCATTTATAACAAGGTTTTGGGAATTCCAGCGAATCAATGAAATTTCAC
Source organism: Paragonimus skrjabini miyazakii (assembly GCA_014338405.1). Classification (NCBI taxonomy): domain Eukaryota; kingdom Metazoa; phylum Platyhelminthes; class Trematoda; order Plagiorchiida; family Troglotrematidae; genus Paragonimus; species Paragonimus skrjabini miyazakii. Next base: position 140,084 of record JTDE01000116.1, on the reverse strand, counting down.
CTTGAATGACCATCAACGAAACGTCTAAGGTCATTATATTAAATTATGCTTAACTGAGTGAAGCTTATGCCAAGTTTGGGCAAACACTGTCCATAATGTGAAATTGTAAATTTCGATAAGACAAACAACATTTCAAGGTAGCTCAGTTTGCAAGGTTGGTTGCCAAACGTCGGGGTTGAGTAACCTAGGCAAAAGTGGCCATTGTAGAGCCACAAGCTATTTGTTTCATCCATAGGTTATTAAATTGACCAGTATTCTAAAGTACTCCTAAAACAAAAGCAGCCTCCAACTTAAAAATGCCTAAACTACTGTGAGCGCGCTAAACTGAAATAGCTGACATTGCTAGAAATTATTTAGTGCGATTCCAAACAAACGATTCCTGTTGGTCCGACTATCGGTGCTGTCACTTGTCCTAACGAATGCCTCAAAGCTTGTAGTCCACACAGAAAGGAATGTCATCCGGCGAAAATGTAGTCATCAACTAGTTATTCAGAACAGCACTCCTAAAACACTGACTATCTAAGATGTTTTGTCAGCAAGATATTTGGGACTACCAAAATGTCATGGGCCAAGCAGGCCAATGAATGTCTCTTCAATTTAGCGTACGGCTAGTCTGCGAAAGTGAACCAATCAAATACAAGTAGATCGTGCACATTCTGAAGAATACACCCAAGTTAGTGGTCTGTGCCTCAAATGTCCACGTCACGGTTGATGGTATATCTATATACACCGAGTTTAAAGTCGTTAAAGTCATAAAGACTATTTATAGCAGTGCCGCAAGTAGAGATCACCGTGCAAAGTATGAAGTACTCAGACTATTGAAAGTGTATATATTTAGCGTTCTATCTGTTGCCTTATTCTGTAGACGATGATTAACGTTGAACTGTCAGATCTATAGAAAATAATTTTCCTCGTTATACATATGAAAGACTATGAATACACAGATTCAAGAAATTATCAGTTTACAAACGGGTTTTTGAGAGATTTGTCATATTCAGGAGCCACCATCTAGCGAAGTCAGATGAAGCTATTCTGGATTTGGCTTACAGTCTAATTAACTTCAGAACACAGGAAGTGAAGTTGACAGCATTCGAGGGAGTAGTAGTCATATCAAACCAAAACAACATTCAGGTGACAGGGGTGGTGTTTGTTTATGCATACAGAGGAGATGGTGAAGTGTTTCACATTTTCTTGACATTCGTATATCTTTTGGTTATGTCTATTTCTTTCTGTTGACATCCTCCAACCTATTGAGATCTTAATTGAAAAGACTAATGCATCACCGGCTTAAATGTTCGTCAGTTTTTTTTACTCCAAGTTGCTTGCGTGTACTAACTTATTGATAGTACTCGTCGGTTTTGTGCGTCCCTTCTACCTAATGTAAAGAGTCGCAGCAGTCCATTCATTGTTTTTTGCCTTTCCAGTGTTTTTTTCTATTGCATCCGGTATGTTGCGCTACACTTCTGTGTGAACTTGTTCATCGCAATTGTCAGACAGCTAAATCAAACGTGACGAGATCATTTCGGCGTTGTATCCGTACATTTATATTATTTACTGACTATACTAAGTGAATTAACGCTAAATTATTAATAGAATGGGATAACTTATTTTTCCCTCATGAAACTACCCAGTTAATCACGAATTTGTTCTGACAATATCCCATTATAATATATGTTTTCACTATACTGACATGACTACAATCTTCTATTAGAAGGAACATTTAGTAAATGACTTGGATTAGTTTAGTTGACGAAGTTGCAGACAGACTAGGCCAGCTTAAAAGGTAATATAATAATACTTGACATAAGTGATCATTTTTATCTTCCCGGTCAACCTTGTAGAGATCAAACACTAGCTGAAAACATCCTGTCCGAATGTTTCTTAATCAAGCTCTATCGCAAGCTTTAAACGGTGTGAAGTTCTCAAGGATATATTACCACTCTCCCATTACACTAAAACACCTGAAGAACCTGTTCACTATCTAGGAGGTATTTGAGAATGATTCCGGATTGATTAAATGTGGAAATAAACGAGATCGTTGTATTCAAAACCACTCACAAATGATGATGGTACTGATTCTTGAGTCATTGACGCTTGTGATTCTAAAAGTGTGGACACGATAGAAGGAGTTAAAGGGGACTGAAGGGTTTAGGTTATGGATGTCATGGAGCCTGCACAAGTGTTAAGGTAACGCACATTGGGACATTGCTTAGAACTCACATTGGCGGCTGAAACTTTACTAAATAGTTTACAACTACCTACAGCAACAGCACAGATTTGAACACTGCTCTAAAGATACTTAGAAGTAACAAACAGTGTTTATGATATATATCTATTGACTTTTCTTCGTGGTACTTGCACCCAATATGCCTGTGAACAAAAAACAAGGAATTGGTAGCAAATGTTTGGCAGGACAATCAGTTTAAACACTTGATTGTTCCGAAATCCAAAAAATCTTTGTACTCAAGCACATCGACTGAACCAGTTTTGGTGATACTGGTGCACACTGAGCAGGCTTATTGATTTCTTGCGCAAATTGCGACATTGTATCAGCATCAGAGCCAAGGAAACGTTTGTGCATTCTTTGCGTGAACATTTAACGTGGATGTTCAATTAGAGTGAAAAAGCCCTTGCACAACACTAGCAGTTTGGTTTCAAATGTGAATCACAGTCATATAGTCGAAACTAGGAGATGACTGAGTTGTCGTAAGATTTCGCTTATAAAAATGACAGTTTGTGTTACTAGTACGTTAAATAAGTGCCAGTACATCGAAGCGGATTGGTAAATAGTAGAGAATCAGAATACAGATCATCCTCTTATCACATTTGTTGTATGCGAGCAATCTTTTAGAATTACCAAACACGACCCAGCGTGTACAGGAATTGTGTTCTAGTGGTTTCATCAATGGTATAATAACTTGCACAATGAGTGCAGTGAAAAAGAGCATATGTGGTTACAAGACTATGATGCGGATTAGTCAATACTATAGGGCATAAAACTTAAAATATAGTCTTATCGTCTTTCAAAAGGGCAGTTACCACATGATAACCAGGTTAGGTTTTTGGCTAAATAACTCTCGAATAACCACATGCGAAAATACTGTAATGATAAACGAAAAGGAAGCTGCAATCCGTAGGAGAACTGTAATTATAATGATTCCTAACGAAATGAACACATCATCCCGAAGCTTACAGATGCATAGGACGATAGACTGAATAGAACACTAGTTGACTAAATCTAAAAAACCGTTCCGCAAAAGCGAGTGAGAGTTCGAAGAATGGGACTAGCTTTTGGCTAGCACATCATCAACGTATTCGTAAAAAACGTGTTAAACAGAAAGAGGATTTATGTGTGCAGACAGAAACAGCGGGAAAAATTTACCCTTAGTGGAAGTTTGAATTAAATTGCACACAGGAAGACGTTTGTTCCAGAAAGGTAAACTGTGTTCTAAAAGCAATGTACTTACAGGTGAGTAGGAAAATAAAATGATTAACACCATTGCTCTCAGAAGGTGGCAGAAGGATCCTGTCAAAGCTGCAGTGAGCACCGCTACAATTCAGTTTTGTCTATGGGATGTCAGAAATGTATGATCTGCAATTGAGTCAAGAGGTATGCCTGACTGATGGGACGCAATCGGAGACCGTCCATTAAGGTTAATGACACACACAACATGGCATGATTACTACTTTCAGTTACACTTTTAACATCGTTAGTGTGCACTCTGTTTGCTATTTCACATCACCTTGCAGCAAGAACACTTATCCAACACTCACGGATTTTACCAAAGCTTATGTAGTGGCTATCCAGATGGCTGGAAAGCTCACAGAAGAGCCCAGTACATCCTTCAGAACTTACAGTCGATAGTCCGTTTGCTCATCTTGTGTCGTTTGAATTTAAAGGTCTCAGTCGGTTGTAGACTGTTGACAACAACATCTGGATAGTGGGGTCTAGTGTTATACATACATCCAGAACAAAACAGTTGTCAGCAGGCACATATGTAAAACGTGTGTTCACAATTTTGAAAGAAATTGTCCAGAACAAAACTGCCTGTAAGTTGACCATACCATCTGATTTTACAGATACCTTCAAAAATAACGTCGATGAGAAATATTTTGATGAACTTGACCAACTTCCCAAATTTTATTGGCTCTGGTTAGACCCCATCAACGTGATAACAGAAAAAATCGATTGAAACCATTTTGTATCACTTAGATGGAATCGATCTCCCACACGCATGGGCTATTGCACCGGAACTGGACCGTATCCGTCGACCGTTTCATAATTGTTCAATTCATATAATTGTATAGTACCTCAAACCCACTATTTATCTCGAAGCCGCATGTTCAGTATAATATGACATCAGTCTACGCAAATTAAACAACTTTATACCAGCACAACGTATTCAATACTCCCTAGAATTGCGTCCGATCAGCGATTGGCATAAAAAGCGGAGCACTGACTACACTAATTACCAAAGGTTGCTTAACAGATTTCTGGCAGGAAAAGTGTTCAGGGAGTACAAAGTCAGTCAGGTCTCCACGCAACGAAGATACATCGCAGGTCATTTATGGAGTTTCGAACTAAACAAGTGCTAGAACAGTTTTTTTCAAACAAAGACAATAATGTTCAATCTTGCTACGTCTTGTTGAGAGTATTGTTACTTGCGTATATAGATTAAAAACAAGTTCCGTCTGAATATTTGAATATAAAACACCGTGTGAATAATCATAGGTGTAAAAAATGGGCAGCAAAGTCAGAGTACAAAACCAAACCGAAATGAATCTGAGCATCAAGTCATGCTCAGGAATTATTCAGTTTGCGCGATTTGTATCAATTATAACAATGCGCAGGTTACCGAAGGACGGCAGAAAAAAAGTTGTGCGTCGACTGCTGCTTTGACTCCGACATTTGGCAACCGGTCTTTAATTGATCACGACGACATGTAAATGACCAGGTATTCCGTCCACTTAATCGTATCAGCCGGTTTTCCGTTGTTTTAAAAAGTGGGTGGTTTTTTAAATAACCAGTCTATCATTCTTACATATACGCAACGTTTGGAAATCACTAACTCGTGTACAATATTGACCACTGTCTACACTCACCTATTGCCTTCAGATCTATTCAGTTACCTATACTTAGTCAGTGTTAAATGCCGAAAAATGTTACGGGTTGGCCTGTTGTGAAAATTCTTTCGCGCGAATTTGGTATATGATTGATCTAAAACTCATCAGCAAAGCGTTAGACTACTGGTTCAATCGTACTATGTCTCATCAGCATCACACGAGCAGAAAACTCGAAAGAAAAACACTTGAACAAGTGTCAGGATAGTAGACCCGACGGTCATTTACCAGACCACGGGGGAGGCATACGAGTCACTCCGCTTTGCTCTTACACTTCCTTACCTGTTTAAAAAACTCTTTCTAAGGTAGTCGTAGATGTGGTTGAACTGTAAATCGCTGATCGATTAAAGTCTATAAGAAAGGGAAGGACAATGGTTCAGAGAGTGCTCGATGCCTAACTATCTACAAGTTGTTCCAGTCTAGTTGTTCCATGTGGAAGATATTTCTTTACATAGTTATATAAAATGTACTGTTAATCTCACAATTACCTACGTTGCCGTTGTACCCCACTGATGCCTTAGATACATTCAACTAAATGTAGACGAGGCACAAAGAAAAAACTGACGTTTAGTATCGTCTGCTTGCGCTTTGTTCACTAATGTAATTAAGACAAAGCTTATGCAAATAATAATCCTGCATGATAAACCTCAGGTACTGTGAAAACTTACTTTGCCTTTCTAGCCGCATTGGCCGAAACTTTAAGCTCATCTTGCTTTTGCGATTTGAACTTCTTGGCCGGCGAACTTTGACTTTTATTGGTTATCCGATTCGACGCGTTACGTATGGCTAATTTCATTAGCGAACTTGCTCTGAAGTTACAGTCTCAAGCTGACAAAGCTGATGCTGCTGTGAGTAGATTAAGTTTACCGGGAAGTCCTCGAGTTACGCTCATTTTGGTGCGTACCACTGTATTTGTGATGGGTCGGTTGAAAAGGACTTCGAGCAATGTGTGCGCGTAGTTTGTCCAATCATCTTGTTACGTTGGGCTCAAAGATCAACTTAATCAGATGATATTAGCTGCTGAAACGCAAATACCGTCAAACAACGTATACGTTGTTTGCGTGTTTACAGCGCCTACTTGCTAATCTGGTGTGTGCGTGCGCACAGATTTGAGGTGGACTTGTGCTATTCGTTGAACGAATTTTTCATCAGATATGATCAGGTTTCGATTAGGCGATAAGATTGTCTGTCCAGAGATGGTTCAGGATTGAAATTGAATGGTTTGTTTGTCTATTTGTATATGGTAACGACATGTGCATGTGTCAACGGCAACATGTTGAACTCTTTAATCAAACTCATAACTTTTGTGAATGAGACGAAGATATTTCTTGTTACTTCTCAAATGAACGAAACTAAATCAAGAAAGCCTGATTTCTAAGTTCTGCTATTGGACTGCTTGGAGTCATAAAACTGAAGCTTTATAACTAAACAATTTTTATCATGATAGGCTTTGTTTAAATGTGGCACCAATAAAATTGAGGTTTTAATTTCGATACACAAGGGACAATCTTTTAAATAATGAAACACACTAAGTAGTTCGCTGTACCAACGCAGCTATGGTGTACTGTTTTCTGATAAAAAGCATTCTTATGGAGTTTCGACATATACCAGTTGAACGATACGGGTGTGTTCATTTTGTCTCAACGCCTCTATGTACGAGTGATCAGTAGTCTGTACTCTGAACTGTGATGAGCCATCTAGTATGTGGTAACTGATAGCGGGTTTTCGTACACCATGTTGTGTTCGCCTGGTCTAGTTATAATACAACTTCGGACTTATTACCGTTCGACCTAACCCTACACTTTGTGCGTCCAACAGGTAGGATTAGTAGACATTTATCAGTCAGTATATTGTATCCGAATTGAGACAATCAGTTTAAGATTAAGCCGGCATGCAGCTATAAGTGTAAATGTTTTTTTTCGGTCTGTTCTGCGGTATGAATTGTCAGCCTATTAAAGTCACCATAATAGATAAGATTGTCAATACTGTTGAGTTGTGAGAGAAAGATCACTTACATGTAGCCTCCTGGCTCGAGGTTGAAGAGAAACATGCATTTTTCGAACAGTCCTTAAATGTAAAATGTCGTCCTTAATTTCCGTAAAAGAATAGTAAACGTGAAGGTGACTTAACAGTTCGCAGCTTCTAAACGTCTGATAGTTAAACATTTTGAAGCAGCACACTGATACAGTGGACAATAACACAACCAGGTAGACTGACGAGAAGAGCAAGGAGGTACATATCCAGGCACGTCTTTCGCATTCGACACTAAAATAAATTGCGATATCGTTTACTTCTGCGTATGTGTCGATCAAACAGAGATGTTGAGCAGTTCGACCATGCCAGTTGTGTCAACAGAGTCAGCCAATGTGCTTTAAAATAATCAAATCTTAATTAAGAGGAAGTTCGGCATGCCAAATGGGGCTGTCTATATGAAACTCAAATTTGAACGAATAGCCCCGTAATCGTTTTTCATGGTTAGTAAAAAGATGCTTGCCAGGTGATAGTCACATTTTTGAAGAACCTCGTAAGCTTCCGTTTGAACGTTTGTACTTTAGTGAGAAGAAATTCAACGCCGACAGCATACCTGGATAGTAGTTGAAACTCCGCCAAATTATTGTCGGGGCATCCTGACTTTGGGAACTTTCATTAAATACCTTGCGTTTTTCAGGTATTGACGATGGGACTCGGTTCATTTTCATGCTGTATTTGTATAAACTAGGCGGACAATTTGGGGTTTGTGGTATGCAATCGACATGAAATATTTTACACATTCTTCCTAGCAGACTGGGTTTTTTGTTTTGCTTCTCGCAACTTTAGTAGTTGTTATACTTCAAACCTGTGGATAGCCATGCTAACAAGATCGGTTGTGATGGTAAGTATACGTTAATTTGGTTTCTATTAATAATGAATGACAAACGAACTACTAAGTAAACGGATGTACTCGGTTTTAAAGTGCAGTTACATCCTACACATATTGTGTAGAGCACCAAATCAGTGTAGAATGACATCCGTCATTTTTCGATGCTTAGTAACTGAAGGACAAATAAAACGAATTGACCGTTGCACAGCTTTTTTGACAACTACAAACATAAGGAGATTGACTGTTTGATTTTGAATTTGAGCCTAATTTCATCGTGGTACTCTTGAAACCGATCACGGGGCCATATTTGTTGAGATTTTGCAGCAAGGTAATTTGTCCATATCTTTGAGACATTCAGAGAGATGACAGTTATGATCACTTTTTTGTTACCAGGTTTGGTCCATCAATCAGTTGCCAAGTTTGCGATACTTTTGTGTTTTACGAAACCCATGTTGTATTTTAGTAGAGCAGTACTCCCGTCATTTTCATCTTTGGAGAGATCGAGCAACCCTTCAGTCACTTGTGGATATCCGGAAATTGACGGTTCGACTGATAGCTTGTAGGGGGCAGTTTGAACCAAAAATTTAAGACAGGAGTAATCTATAAATTCATTTCAAACCTACAGGTTGCGACCGGTTGGCAGTGAATGGCTGAACAGAAACATTAAAGATTAAGCTATTTCGGTAGTACATTTTTTCAGCATAGCAAACAATAGTGAACGTGAACCCGGTGACCCATCTATCGTAATCATCTTTCATTTGACGTTCAGCGGTTGCAATGAGGGTTGGAAAGTATCAGTTGACATAACTTTTGTTAGTTCATTAAACACGTGTAATGTGCAATTGTGTACATTTTGTACATTGCCAACCAGAATGTTCGTGGTTTTCGCATCTTTGTTAGTATGTACGTCAGATGTTGGCAACTGTGGTGAAGCAGACGGCTAAACTTGGCCTTTTGTTTTGTTTATGATTCGACCTCAGAACGATAGTTCAGTTTCTGTTAAAGTTATGGTGACCTTGTTGTTTAACTTACGGTGAACCGTTTCCGAAATGAGCATTCTAGTCTGAGATCAACCCTACACAAACACCCGTTTGTAATTTTAGAGCGTGTAATCGTGCATGAGCCTATACATTTATGTCTGAAAATGGTTGAGCAAAATAAACGGCAAATCTGTTCTCACATCGGAAACAGCTTGATAGAATTCATCAGCATTACGCATGTCGGAACATATTCCACTATGAGCTTTCGCTGATTCATCGGCCAGTTCAACTTAAATGTGCTCTTGTGTCCACGTATTGTAGTCTCGTCTTTAAAATTGTCTTGAGTTCAACAATTCTAGTCCATTTACATTATTCATGGATAAAACTGGTCTTTGAAATTAATCAACCAGAAATGATAATTATAATTAATCGAATTCGTATGAGGTGGCCAACTTCTTGGATTTACGAGCAGAATATTTTTCGGAAAGCTTATGCACTTTGTTCTAGTCCAATATCCCTTCACAGACTTAAAATACATGACAAAAATTAGTACAGCCTTAAAAAAACATCGGGAAAAATGAATCCCACATACAATTTAATTTCCCTTTTTTTGGACGACTATTTCGACTAGTAAAAATAAACCTTTTTCACATATGTTGAGAATGTCGCTAGTTTTAAGAGTAGAAATTATTTTCAGACTTTGATTTCTCTTTATCCGGTTTAGCAGGATAATACAAAAGCATAAATTGCGAGATGCATACACTTCTTTTATTTTAACTGATTGATTACTTGAAATATCCATTTTTATAGGTTTAGAGTATGGTGACAAGACAGCCAACCAAACGAAGGTCATTTGAGTACAGAATAGTATGGAATACACTGATTCAATTCCATGGCAGCCAGACTGATTAAGTCAGCACATTTTGTCAGTATAGGGCAGGCTTGTAAGTTCTGAGTAATAATGCTTTAGAAAACGCTGATAGCTTGGGCTTGCGACTTCGAAATAGAACCACAAACACAATGACAGGATGCACGACATGACTTGCTGCGAGTGCCTCGCGACCGAAGATGCCGGACTTATTTGGAAGTTTGAGTACTCACTTGCACTGAGTCTTGGCCCACATTGGCCATTTGGGGATGTGCTCTGTCTTTTTCTGTCCCATGTTCCGGAACTTTCTGCTGATGTATGCACCACAATAACTGCTGACAACTTTGGCAGATTACACGAGGGACGAGGTTTTTCAGCAAATAACAATCACGCAATGAAGAGTAATACTGTGGTTGGGAATTGACGGATGCAATTGCGTTGCGGACACCTACGATGAGTAGTAGATTTCAACTTCCATGTTTATAACTTCAGAACTGTGTTCTTCTACGTAAGAAAGGTGATGAGAACCTGCTTCTTCGGTGCTGATTGTAGATGAAAGTTGGTCTATCGCTCCTTACACTGAGCTTGAACAAATTTGACCGGAGCCAATTTGTGAGCAGAACCCGCTTCAGAAGACCTATGCAGTCGGTTCTGCGTAATTTCTTTGCTTTCTAAAGAAGCGTTTACATTAAACCACGACAGCAAGCGATAGGCCAAAATAAATAAAAAACTATTCTAAGTGCATTCTGATCGATGTGGCTTCCGATAGACCGATGGGTTGAGAATTTCATCCGAGCACCCAGAAATTGGAATATTCAGGAACTACAACAAGTAATCTAACTCTGCAAGCGACAGAGAAGTTTACGTTATGAGAGTTAGATAAAAGAAACAGATTTAGTATACATTCACAATCAACATATATTAAGATACTACCAACACAACGTTAGTAAGTCAAAGGGAGACTAATGTAATCAGATAGTGCACCTCTTGGCCCTTTTACTGAATCCTATATCCGAATGCAAAGTTCCCTTGGTCCTTCCATTCCTCTCTTTTGTCTCAATCACGTGACTCTCCCTCAATTTTCCTGGTGACTTTCCACGGTCATCACAACTCTTCCGTTCGGATTTCCTATCTAAAGTGTGTTTGCTAAACATATCTTGGTGACTTTTCAGGTTCAAACAATACCTACCTGTTTTATGATCCAATACGTCATCATACAAACTCCAGTCTGCCTGTTACCACCCACCCTCCTTCAATTATGTTTTTCCTTTTGGCTGATCCATAGGTATTCGGTGCACATAAAAGCACCTCCCGGAAGCATCGATGTGTCAGTCCCGTATTTGCTTGCTAGTCTTGACCGACGGTTCCTTGTTGCTTGCATTCATGGACCTGGGTGGCCCATTTAGTGGTTATTGGTGTTGTATTCTCTGTGAACATGAATAACTAAGGTTCGTTGTATCAATGATTTCATTGAGCACGCTGTCAGTAGTATCGTATTATCCGGTCAAACTTGGGATTCGGTTTGTCTACCTGTCTTTCAGCGTCTTTTGGATGACAATATGGTATCGGTTGAAACTAAGCATCAAGTAACCACCCAAAGAAAAATATCAGCTAATAGTTAATCCGCTTGACTGACCACATATAGGCAATCAACCAAATTATGAGCACGTCCGTCAAACTCGAGACAAAAAAAATTTATTCGCTAATGAGTTAGTTACTTAAGGTAATCCGTGAAAATAGAAACAGAATTACTATGGGGAAAAATTAAGTTACATAAAATGCCGTGTCTCCAGTGAAGGAACATTTGTGAGTAGCAAAAACACCGTCGGTTGACTAGGAAATTTGTGACGAATTCAACTAAATGTTCTCTAAAATATCACATACATGTAAAGAGTTTCTCACGAAACTGGAGCTATGGGTGTGATGGATGTGCACTAAAGGCAGAACTAACCATGCAGTAAGCCTGCGATTTGTTGAAACACTTACGGCAAGAACACAGCACAGTTTATTGTCGTTTCTGGTATACTGCTACTTACGTTGGGATTTCCAGTCGAATATCCACTATCTACAAGCGGTCTACACCAAAAGATTGATGTGATCGTATAGCTGTACGATTCGAATACCTTTCGCGTTTCGTAACGCGTGCATTTGGCTGAAACCGATTATTAAGGCGATATAACAGTGATACTGGCCGTATTTGGACACTGGTTTCAGTTTCAGTTTGTCAATGATAAAAGGTACCTTAATTATGAAACCACGATGTAGTTGAGCGTTGACGATCAGTGAAAACTTAGCCCACGCGCATTAGCTGTCACTTGACTAGCATCAGTTTGGCATCGATTTCATCAAGCCACCTGTGCATAGAGATACCTCAACACAAGCCCACAGGAAAATTGTAGGGTTCAGTATACTGACCAGCTGTCTCAGAGAGATGTGTAAATAATGTACATGAAAAGTTTAAAACACCTGAGATGGTGTACACTGGATATAGCATTGTACGAGTTTTTCAATGAACAACGTTATATAAAGTGGGTGAAATTATTTCACAGCTTATGTGAGTGAATTTACGCAGCATATTCACAACTGTTGTGTATGGCCTAACTGTATTCTCAAGTTAGAGCTTTTCTATTAGATGCAATTTATTTCATTCCCATACATTCAGTGGTGTGTATTGTTTCACCTGCGTAAGTTCAAACGTACTGTTTTGTCGGGTTGTACTGAGAATTTTTAAGGTTATGAAAGAGCGGTTGTTTTCTGCAAAGGTATGTGAATAAAATTTGTCTGATGGTGGTAGATTCGAGTCGAGAGTAGGGCAAGGATATGCACTGTTGACGAGTTCTAATGTGAAAAAACCTTGAATCTAATGCTTCTGCTGTTTGGAAGGGGCCAACTGGAAAGTCTATGGGGATGCGACACCTGCAATCCATCGTGGATGAACTACGATCATCCTATAAAAAAGCAGGTAAGCTCCAAGACCATAGAATTATCTGAAAAATATATGGATGTTAAAATAACGCGCGGACTTTGGTTTGCAAGTACAGAAGGAATGTGAATAGTTTACGGAATATACTGCAAGATAATGTTCGCTGGAAAACTGGTTTACAATGGTGAAAACCAACCATGAAAGTAGTGTAAGTTCAAACGCGTTCCAACTATGGAAGACGATGTGATAAAGTTGAGTCGTTTGAACAACAACTCATTCTGCATGCTGAGATGGATTGAATACTGTCCGAATAAATATACTATGGTATTTTTGTAACGTAACCTAAAAAATTATTCTGTTTCATCTATTGTTTTTGGTGAGTAACCTTTTGAACGAAGCAGAGTAGTAATTATACCAGAAAATGAACGGAACTGTATAGGAGTGGCTAGTTTGTTGATGATCTTCGCTAACAAATACATGATAATAATTTGTCGGTGATGAGTTCAGGCGATCACCTAGTTAGACAAGATATAATAAGATTCGTGAGCGGAATTTTGAACCACGGAGAAGCCAAAAATTCAGCCACTGAAAGAAAAGCTCTAAGGGAGGCAACAAACGCTGCTAGGGGCTCATTTAATGAAAACGACGGAAAACTAGAGGACTTTAAGAAGTAAGCCAATATTTTATCACGTGCTTCATAGCCAGCCTCTACAATGGGAAAACACGTTCCGTTTCTGCACATCAATTTCAACGAATACCGTAACTTCCAAGAAATTATAACGTGTTTAAAAATTATTCAGAAAATTCTTATCACGGAATTTGTGATAGATTTCATTGTAAACTGAGTCTTGAAGGGCGATAGTTATGAGAAGGCTACTGACCCGATTGTCAAGTAAGACATTCAAACAGTTTACACGAAATCAGGTAGAGGTGACCCTGTTAACCTGCAGCTGTTCAATACGATTGAAAAGTTACTTTTATTGACTAACTCGTTTTTGGCATACTCGAACAACTGTTTCATGTTGTCTGTCACCTTTAAGCTGTACTATTTTACGCTCAGGATTGTTTCTTTCCTTATTGGCCGAAGACAGGTTAACAATCATAACGCTGAATCAACTGGTACGAATTATCACTGGAGCTAAATGAATACACTTAGAAACATTCCGTAATCTCCTCTCATTGAATCATTTTGTGGCGAGTTTAAATGATGTCAATGCGATAAGCTTGAAACTTTTGAATGTCATATTTCACAATTCGCATGGTCGGTATACATCCGCCTGATTGATCCATAACTCGATTGCAAAAGTTGTGACACTTACAAATGAAGGATTAAGTGGAAAAATCAAGTGAACGCCACGATTATGTTCCTTTCCGTTTTTCTTTTAACAAACAGTATCAGAAGATGGCTTGTCGTTCCTTTTTCTACAATTTTTTGAACTACGAAAGTATTCATTAAAACTAATTTCTGAGAAGATTCGACTGTTATACTGAAATAGTGTTCTTGGTTTTGTTGAATTTGAGGTCCGTGTTTCTGCATAGTTATTATTGCTATTGATCATAGAAAGCCAAGAAAGTTTACTACAACAATGTAGAATGTGTAGTCAAGTCTTAATTTATAAAATATCGTAAACAGAATTGTTAAACATGAACAGGATATCAATAAGTGCACGTTTAACTGAACCTGGTGAAGATTAAACTTGCCTTAAGAAAGTAGTTCGGTGGTACAAAATGGCGAGTTAGCTTAACCTGGTGAACTGAACTAAGGTTTATCAATTTGATGTAGATTGAACATCACCCACAATTGTTTACAGCTGTCGCATTCCCATAGACTTTCCAGTCGACTCCTTTCGAACAGCAGAAGCGCTGGACTCCAGATTCGTTCTCATTAGAGCTCGTCAGTAGTGTATACCTTTGCCACTGCCGGGACTAGAACTCCGGCCACGCTGTTCATGAGATAACCGTGTTTAACACCGTGCCATTGACCCCAACCTATGAATCATACATGATTTTAACAGTAGTAAAGTGCACACACATACTCCTTCTCAGCGATGCTACTGATAGATACAAGAATTCAGTATAATCGCTCAGTTTTTGATATTCCTAAGTTTCCTTACACCAGATATCCATTGACCTTTTTTTCGAAACGGGCCGACTGGAAAGTCTATGGAAATGCGACACCTGCGATCAATTGTAGGTGATAGTCAATCTATATGGAAATCAAAATCCTCTACTATTCATCAGTTTATCACCTTTTTGAGTAAACTAAAGTGTCGAGGATGTGTTAAATACCGTATGCCACGGCGAAAAACTCAATAGCTGAAGTGGACATGTGCACGTTTGAAGGCCCGAGAAACATAGACGAGTTTGTGGGAAAAGGAAGGAAACATGTGTATAACGTATCACTGGGTTCAGGTCATTTTGCTCTCTGTTGTAGCGGATCGCGCTGACCGGGTTCAGTGTTTGTCTCTTGTCCGCTCACCTCTGGTTGCATGTCGTGGTTTGCGACATTTCACAGGTGTAAGCTTCCATTGCCAATCCATCGCCGTTTCCTGCGATCGGATAGTGCCTGTCCCACTGTCAAGCTGAGGTCTTACACACTAAGTTAAATTCTGAATGTTGATCACTGGGTAATCGTGTCTAAATTATGGAACTGATGGACGTTGGTAAAGCAGAGTTGATTGTGTTGAATTCTTTGGGCTTGAGTTTGCGAAGTACGTGCGGGCACTAGCTAGAGCGAAACTCGATTATGATGCGTGTTGTCAAAAAAGGCTGGCTAGAAAGTCTACGCGAGTTCGGCAATGGCAATCAGCCGTGAAAGAGATGCAACAGTTAGTTCCGTATTTCACTCGTTGCTTTTTTAAACTAAGACCGCTTTCAACAGGATTTAGCGTGACTCAAAATCACAAGTGATTCATTCAAGTGTAGACAATTGTATTCCGACATATTTAGTGTCGACAACTGTCTTTTGTATGAATTAGATCAGAAGCCGGCTTGATATGATACTGGTATGTCATCGGTGTATCATGAACACAATGTTGACAAAACGTTGCCCACAAAACGTAAGTGTTCAGGTTGAAGTGAATATTGTAAATGGGAAGTTGGGAAGATGGATCGAGGTTTGTTTACTGACATAGAGACAGAAGTCCCGGCGTTTGAGAATCTGGCGTAGAACAGTCTATCGGAGACTCCGCCTATCCTGTAACCTGTATCAGGTGTTAGAAAAGCAGTATCCCACCCATTCGAACACCAGAGGTTATCGGCCTATACATTCTCTTCCGTATGATGTCTTCCTTGAAACTAGTGTACGCGTGCGTTTGTCTAGGGTGCATATATTTTAATTCCGCAATCACCTTGAAGTGACTGAAAAGATACATTAAAAATAATTAGTAAACCACATCGTGTAGCCCTAGAAACGGTTGTTTTGCGCTTTTTGGAGAGAAACTGTAAAAACATTAGTTAAAATTTCTCACGTCATTTTCTATTTCCGGTTGAATTCAACGTGTTTTGCTCCAATCCATTTTTTTTCGGCTTGCTCACTAAGGATGTCCTGACAGGATGTTTTTTTAGTTCCACTCAGTTCACTTATGGAATGGGGTTGCGGATTGCAAACCATAAATTTCAGTTTACTCCATAGAAAAAAACTAACGGAGTTAGATCAAGTGATCCTGCAGGTCACTTCACAGACATAATCTAACCGAATCACCTCTGAGGGAGTGTTTAATTCAACCATGGGCAGAAATACTTTAAATAATGAGCTGAAGCACTGTCTTCTCGGAAGTAAAGTTGACTGCGTCTTTCGGAATTTAATTCTTAAGGTGTTGACAGAGAAACTCAGAAAGAAGTCCCACATACCGCATTTATCCTGCCGTCAAAGAAGCATCACCCCAACAGGTTGATGTGCATATATAAATTAAGAAGAACTCCTCGATTAAAGCAGTGGCAAACTTACTTTATTATGTGTAAGTTTTCCTGGGTCAAGTAAATCCTATGTTTCATACCCAGGGTACCATGAATGTAAGAAACAGTTTCATCGGTGATCAGAGTACAGCTTTTTGGAAGCACTGCACCAAGTCCGATCACTTTTGTCAGTCATTTTCTTTTGAAAGTAAACGAAAGTTCCTATTTTATGAAAATGCTTATCACACCATTCAACACGTTTCCAATGGCGTAACGACATATCTTAATATGAACTCTACTCCATATGGCGGGAAAAATATGTACTGTCAACAGCATCATTAAAGAAAACAAATTCCGAGGAACGTTTCACTTATCTACAATCATCCAGAGGAGTTTATAAAAGTCCATAACGAACAACAGCTGACAAAAATTCTCATTGAGATTGCTTTCCAGGAACAACATTAAATTGTTTTCAAGATTGTTCGCCATGAAACCGATGTAAGCTAAAGGTTACGATTGACTTTTAATCGTACCTACCCAGCTACTGAGTTGTGACTATTGTTCTCCATTCGAAATATCTCATTCTATGTTCCTGACCGTGATCCGGCGAACCGTTATACTTTTTGTCAAAAGTTCCGGTGCATTTATAGTTGAGGTGACAAGTATTTTGGTAGAACGTACAAAAGTATGCGACAGCGGATAGTGGAGCACATCCCTGAATGGTTATTCAACGCAGTGACGACTAACCCATAACCCGGTGTCTTCAATGGATGAACACATGTTGAGTACAGGTCACTTGGTTTATCCATCAATATCGGTCACTCTATCGTTACGTGATCCAAACATGGATCTGTTGGACTTACGAAAACTTTGCTGATCAGACAAAATCGAGCGCTTTTCTGTGCCTGAAAGGTGCTGACTCATTTAACATTATCTCTGTGGACTAGACCATGATTGTATTATTATACATCACGGTAAACTGCTGTTCTTGTTGTCACGTGCGTGTTTTATATAATCAGTGGATTTGTTTATGTAACCAGCGAGAATAAGCGAATTGTTAACATTCTGTTATGTTGATGAACTGGATCCTGAGAATTCGTTTAAAATATTTTTTTTATAGACAATTTTCTCCTTTTATCTACTCTGCCAACTGATGCTCACAAACCGGTTATATTGCAACAGCTAAACTACGACTGTGAGAATGAATTCAGTAACGTCCATGAAAAGGCTTCGGATTAGTTTGATTGAATCAATCTTGAACGCAATCGGTTCCTACATAGTTAAAAATAACCATCGAATTAGGTCGGACGATACCTCGGAATTACTTTAAAGGTCTGTGAAACTCACTTTAGACAGGTCACCTTAAAACGATTATCAACAATTGTAGCAATCACTATCAGACCCGATGTTTGGTGTCTTCGTGTGCAGAATCCATGTGTACATATTATTTACCTCCCTTGGCCATCCATCTCATACCAAGTATTTAAACAGTCAAGGTGTTTCAGGTATGTGGTACAGTTTCAACTTTCAGTTACCGTAATGTTGCTTTTTATCGATTCAGGCTTACATACGCTCTGTAAACATCAGTGATAAGATCACAATTATGAAAGACATGAACAGTTTCAAAACTGATTCAAGCATATCGAAAATCTCGAGTTTAGAGCAGTTTGACATGATTTCGTTCGATCTCTTGATAGAAAACTGCCGAAACTAGAAATGGTTCTTTGAACAGTTTTAGCCTTTGCATTTTTGCTTTTTTGAGGTGGGTTACAGATATGTAATAACCTATTACGGTGCGAAACCAAAACGGCTGGTTGGTTACTCATTTAAAAATGATTTGCTTTTATTCTCTGATAAATAAATTGATACTAACAAAAAACATTACGTTGCCTTTCATTATGTTTCCATTTCAGTCGATCAAACCAGGAAGTGCACCAGTACCTATTTATATGCGGCCAATGCTTGAGAATACCACACGTAATTGATTTTCAAGGTAACTGCAAAAGTTAAAATTTTTATTTTTGGAAAGTGTCGGTGACTCCTTTTTTAGTGAATACATTAACGCAAAATTCTGAATAGCTTAAAATTAAGAAGTTCAAGTGTGAAGTACTTTTTATCTTTGATGATCACGATTTCACGCGGCATGTTTCACTTGATGTTCTTTTCACTGACCATGAAAAAAATGCAAATATGCATTTCTGCATAGGTAATAAGAATGTACCGGTGACCTTGCCACGTGCGAATTTCCATCGAACTGGTGAAATTAAAAGTCATCAATTCGTGTTTACTCATTTGCCAACGAATGAATTTTGTGCTTATACAGTTCTCAGTTGAGGGAAGTTTTAAATCATTTATGTTTTGTAAGGTTGTACACCAGACCGTAATGTAGGACCCAGAAGTTTAACTGAATAGTATCACATTTCCTGCAATCGAGAAGATTTCAAGGAACCAAACGGGTCGCGATGAAATAGTACCAAAATATAGGATCCACTTATGAATAATGGAGGATATCGGTTTTTCACATACATCAAACAACACTTACAATCAGTCGAAGCTGTTGCATTTTCAATGACTTTTCATTCGAACGTTCATTATCTACAAGCGGTCTACACTGAAAAATTGATGATTAATGTAACCGTATAGCTGTAAGATTGGAATACCTTTCGCGTTTCGTAACGCCTGCCTTCGGCTGAAACCGATTATTAAGGCGATATGACAGTAATACTAGCCGTATTCAGATACTGGTTTCCGTTTCAGTTTGTCAATGATAAAAGGTATCTTTAGTATGAAACCGCGATTTAGTTGAGCGTCCGCGATCAGTGAAAACCTAGCCCACGCGTATTAGCTGTCACTTGACGAGCATTAGTTTGGCATCGATTCCATCAAGTCACCTGTGCATAGAGATACCTCAACACAAGCCCACAGGAGAATTGTAGGGTTCAGTATACTGACCAACTGCCTCAGAGAGATGTGTAAATAATGTTCGTGAAGGGTTTAAAACACCTGAGATGGTGTACACTGGATATAGGATTACATGAGTTTTTCAGTGAACAATGTGATATATAGTGTGTAAAATTATTTCACAGCCTGTGTGAGTGTATTTATGCAGCATATTCACAACTGTTGTGTATGGCCTAACGGTATTCTCAAGTTGAAGCTTTTCTATCAGACACAACTTATTTCATTCCCATACATTCAGTGGTGTGTATTGTTTCACCTGCGTGAGTTCAAACGTACTGTTTTGTCGGGTTATTTTGAGAATTTTTAAGGTTATGAAAGAGTGGTTGTTTTCTGCAAAAGTATGTGAGTAAAATTTATCTGATGATGGTAGACTCGAGTCAAGAATAAGGCAAGGATATGCACTGTTGACGAGTTTTAGCGAGAGAAAACTTGAGCCTAATGTTTCTGCTGTTCGGAAGGGGCCAACTGGAAAGTCTATGGGAATGCGAATGCTGAGATCAATTTTGGGCGGTGTTCAAGGTACATTGGATCTGATGTGCATCCTTTGACGTTTGTTGGTGTAAGGTTCCTTAGCGATTTGTATGATTTAGCAGACCAGGAGAAATTTCATATGTTGACTACAAGCTACTAGATTTTATAATTGACGTTCGCAGTTTCATGAACAAGTATTTCATAACAAGTTTTATTGAAACGGTTCAACTCCTCTTGTGAAGCACATTCTGTACGTTCTCTGTTGTCTGCTGGACAAGGTACTATACAGTCAGTCTATCTTTTAACAGTATCTCTTGTGCTACCAATTAACAGCCAAAATTATTGGGAAACTGTAAACGGAGTTTTATTTGAATGGCTTTTATTGGAATTGACTGATGCATAAAGTTCAAAGACAGTCATCACGAAATGTTTCGAACAGTTATGTATCTGATGAGACATTCAGTCTGCTGCCGTGATTCAAAGTATACTGATCACATAAGCTTGTTCAACCAGTCAGATTGATGTGATCAGTTGGTTGACATTTGCCTGTCTGTATTTCCAATGATGTAGGCATGAAGTAATCATCAAGTGATCAAACCTCAAGCGACCAATATTTCATTCTGCACAAGTTTTGTCCATATCACGCCAGGAACATGATAGTTGTTCGACTGGAAAACCGGGGAGACTTTAGACGTCCAGAAGATGCAACCGAACCTGTCTGAATAGAGTAGCCTGCACATTGTGAATTGCGATTTGAATTGCACCAACACAACGATGGGGTAGAACAAGAAGTAGCTGGTCGACCTACCGGATTCCTTAACTGGGCTAAATTTGAACGCAACATTCCAACCAAGGTCGGTTTCAATCGACCTTGAAGTCATGTGCATCCTATCAAACGTAACCGAGATAAACTCAGATGCATGAAAACTGCTCGACCTAACTGGCCTCAACAAGCGTCGGTTTCTTTTCTCAGACTTGCCAAAAGACTAAATCCGTCTTGCCCTATTCCAGACGTTTCTACGCTCTGAGTTGACAGAAACTCTTGTCTCTTACTGTCAACGCAACCAGCACTTTCAAGGTAAGCGTGATCTTGAAGGTCCAGTCCCGAAAATTGATCACTGTGTGCGGTTTGCTCGATTAGTCCAAAAAGCGGCAATCCCACTCATGTTTAACAGCGAGGTCTCTGTACAGAGCGGTGAACTATTAGCAGTTACTCGTGGATTTCATCCTGACATTTTCAAGATGGTAGAAGCAAAGTCATTATTAAGTATGCGTGCCTCGTAAAGCTCTCCGCACGGCCTGAGAGTGGTCACTCAACGGTATGCTGCCGTTGAGAACCTACGCAACACGGAAGAAAATAAGAAAAGACCCATTGCGCATCTATTCATAAATTGTACCACAAAAAGCAGTAAACAAATAGCGTTTGCAGTTATTTTCCGGGATCTGGAGAGTTGCCTACAAGTCAAACCGCAGGCTTCTGAATGAACCTAACTGGTTCTGATCTGACGAATCAACGGCTGAGCTGCACATGGGTGAGCAACGGTCTTGCAGGCATCCGACTCCCGATTACTCCCTGGCTGATCAGTTCACGAGTGAAAAAACATCACGCACTTTGAAATGCATGGAAAACATTGCTGTTGATTTAGGTAAACTGTTGTCCAGTCAGTTTAGGAACATAAATAATGATACCCTAACAGGGTATTTTAAACGCTTTCTGCTGATCAAAGTTTGTCCTATCCACCTATACCGCTTCCAATTCACACTTGTCCATAAAATGAATTACTCACTTCCTCCTAAGGATCGGAGAATAATTGTCAAATTCTCAACGTTGGTACGTCGTTTGCACTAGATAGTAGTTGATCGTTGAAATAATCACTTGCAACTGCTCGTTTTTCAAATCACATTACTACACTGTGATGTTCGCATTCACGTAACCTTATTACATTACATGCTGCGTTGAAGCTCATGCGCAACCTCCTTCAGCCTCTGTACAGCTTTTATCGATATGTCAAAACGGTTTACTTCCAATTCGCACGATTCGAACATCAGATCAGTCCATGTTTCTCCACATTTTATGCGCTGCAACGTTGATTTTTACTGCGACACGTTCACCACGTTCCAAAAATTTGTCCTCTTGTCCCAGCACGGTGTTCATCTGGGTAACTTGTTATCTTCCTTGTCATTCATTCTGTTAATCAAGGAAGTGCTAGTCCTATCGCAAGCAAAGCCGGACGACCGGTTTTACAAAGTGGTGGTCGGCGGTTTCACCTACGCTGGTGCCCTGATCCTGCTAACAGCGCTCGGAGAAACTTACATCAGCAGCCAGTTCTTTGGAGCTATCCGGAGTAAACTCATGGTCATCTGTGACGACCACACAACAGCCATCGCTGACGAGTCTAACAAATTTGGCCCTAGCATTATCTACTTGCTAAGCGCCTCTGGCACGGTGACTCATCTCGGTATCCCGTTCATTTGAAAAGTTTAAGCATTCACCAATCACCGACTGCAGCTTCGTACAAAGGTGGAAGAAACAATCTTAGCATATCTGAAACTGTAATAATACCTCTAACTTCTGAGACAGCATCTGGTCCTCAAGACAAATCGTCTGTTAGTCTTGAGCCGAGTCCACCGAAACACGCTCAAAGCAATGGACTGTATACTTCGCTAGTTTTTGTTTGGCAATGGCTCCGCTTTCCCAATGACACACCAAACAACTACACTGACACTTCAGTTTGGTTAGGTGGTCTGGGCATTTCGAGTTTTTCCATTGCTGTTCCTATCTGCGCAAATCACGAGTGGAGAGAGTGTTGTCCAGTCAATGAACAGTTCCAAAGAGCGTGGTCAAAGATGATCCATCTGCCTCTATCACGAGGGACGTCAAAATCTCGGTGTGCGTTCGGAGCGTGGTAGTGACGAACAAAGAAGAGGCCCATGCGACGTGTATGGATAAGCCTTAGTATACGCTAGATAGCCGTAATCTTTAGGAAATGGTTCGCTGTCCACTTGTTAAGGAGTCCATTATATATGTCCAAAACCACCTCCGTCCTCGATAAAAACGATTGATCCGATCAGAATTAGCGGAACTGTCCGGAACAGTCGGGAGGTGACCTTAGTTATTTTTCACCTGTCCGACCTTTATTCCGCTATACTCGTTGGTGGCTTGGTGACCCCTACTATTTTTTTGGAAACCATCCTTCTATTTTCTGATTCGAGAATGTTCTTAGTTAACTACGCACCATATAAATACCTTGTATTTTTTGCCTTGTTGCACACGTTTTTGGACGGAGCAAGCCGGTTTTTACACGTGTCTTTTGGTTTGCTTTGGGAGCAAAATACGCGGTATTTTCGGGACCAAGATTTTCCGTGTTAATTATTACTAGGAGGAGAATCCGATTTTTGACATGCGCACCGCTATATCGAAGACGAATTAGCTTATCCTTTCGAGAGTTTACAACACCACTCCCCAATCCTTGCCTGATGAATCTAGATGGCGTTTTCCACAGGAGCCTTTATCGCGTCACCCAGATCCGATGTAGTCTTCTTCGGACTAAGGTCCGGAATTCCTGAGGTTCCCGAAGTGACCACACCGTTCTCTGTAGTGCCAACTTTGGTCAACCAGAAAACTCCACCCATATTATCCAATCGTACTGGGACACTCACAAAGTGCGTTGTGCTCGGCACAACAGCGCGGCCAAAGATTTGGCGTAATGACTACGCAATCCATACTACGCAGCCTTCGAAAAGTTACGAGTATCAACGTTTGGCTCGTTCGTCACACTTTCACCTTATCGCGGTTTATGATGGCACTGCTGTAGCACTGAACGGCAGTACAGTGGACGAGTACCGAAGCTTATTGGCCTAGATGGATAAGGCTGTGAAGTACGGGCCCGACTCTCATAATGCCGTCATTCAAGTCGGTCCTCTATACCACGGACTGTGGTGTGAACTCATTTACTAGTGACCGACCCTTTTCTTGGTATCATATAGCCATTTTGTTGTATTGTGATGCTTCAAGTGGGACTGACTGTTCTAGGTCCCGTGAAAATCCAGGACATACTTGTGCGGGAAAGCTCGCGGTGACTGCTGCTACCTTCAGATGGTGGTTTCACTATGAAAGACATCTCTTGGTTTGTATACGTGAGTCTTCACCGTGATAGCAATCGAGTAAACTGAACAGCTTTTTGAGTTTTAGAGATATCTTTTGTATTTTTGTCTATTTTCTTTGCTAACACATCATACAAGTGAATTTCATTCGATGACTAGAATTATTGTCGTTTGCTACTCTGGTGTTGTTAACCATGCAAAACCCTACATTTTACAGGTAACTTACTTTGCATTTCCCTGTTTTGTTTGTAACTTTTTGTTACCCAAATTTTGACATTACCGCTTGCCATCTGTTTGAATGAAATTATGCGAATTGCTTCTCAAAATCAAGGATAAATGTTAGTAGTATCCGGTGTACTGAACCATCTACTCGTGGTGCCATTTGAGCATTCTCGATACAAACTTTGATTGGTTAGGCGTTCATAAACTTTAGATAAAGCCAACCACTCTATCTAGTTTCAGTATACTGGTTACGATCAATCATGCAGATGCGAATCCCACCAAGCCTTCTCACCGGCATCCACCAGTACACAGAACGGACGAGCGGAGTACATCTGTACAGAAGGTGGCCAGATACGTGAATTGAACGGTGGTTTATCGGCGCATTTTCGCATGCATACGGAGATGGTACAGAACAGGAAGTAGGTGCTCAGAATCCTCCAATCTTTGACTGCGTCAACTGTGACCGCAGCTTTCGGAACAAAATTGGTCTCAGACAACATTAGAGACATAGGCATTCAGTAGGATGCAACCGCGAGAAACTGAGTTGCATGAACGTTGCGGGATCAACTTGATCTCATCAAGAATTGGTCTCTCTTGTCAGACTTGCCAATGAGCTAGCTCCATCGTGCTCCACTTGATTCGAACTTCATCATCGGCTCCTATCACATTTTCCCGGCCGTACTTTGGAGGGCTTAGGAGGCGTCTATATGCTGTGAATTGGCAGGAACATACTGTCTCTACTGACAATGCAACTACCGCCTCACAGACAAACATGATGTTGGGTATTGAGTCCCTAACTGCTGAACACTCCGAGTGGTTTTCCTGTTTGACCCAAACAGCGGCAACCCTACTGCAGTCTAACAACGAAGCTTTCTTACACAACGATTGATTTTTAACAATTGCCCGAGGCTTTCATGCAGGCATTTTCACTATGGTAGAGAAAAATTACTGTCAAACATGCGGGCCTCACACGTTTTTCCGTACAACCGGATATTTCAACATCCTCCAACTAACCGAAGATTGACCAATTCTTCTGTCCCGCTTTCGTATAACGCTTGTTCCGAAAGTCACTAACTGTTCCTCTTTCTATGAACTGATACTTATTGCCATATCTTCAATGTTCGTACGTTGATTTAACAAGATATTGGCTGATCGTTGGAATACGCGTTTGCAACTGCCCGTTCTTCAATTCGCATTCCTATACCGTAATGGTTGCCTCAAGACGACCTCACTACTCCATGCACTGCTCCGGAACTCATGCATCACGTTTTCCAGTATGTTTGCTAACTTCACTGACGTGTCTAAGCCGTTTGATTCTATCTCACACGATTCGACTATGAGGTCGACCGAAGCTTTCGGTGCTCCTCCTCTTCGCTAATATTCTGCAATCATGTTGGATCATTCATGATGTGCACAATTGGATAGGTCAATTAATCTGGGATGCCAGTGTCAGTGGAACCGGAAGGATGCTCGAGAGTCGTAAACTATACGGATGTCACATGTTTAATTAAACAAATTAACATTGCGAGCAATACAGACTTGAAACCTCAATGCCTGTGAGTGATGCTGTTACATGTTAATGAATGGACGTTGCTGCAATCCATACAATTTAGTGTGTCGTGTAAAGAATAGAATGGTTACTTTTCTAACACAATGCAGGTAGCCATCTGTGTGAGTAGAGCGTTTGCAAATGTCCCGTCCGTAATTTTGTGGTATTTCCAGTTATGCGTCTGCACTATGTTTTATACAGTTGTGATGATCCAAACCTTGGTTTAATCTACGCCAATTTTCCCGCAACGGTTCCAATTTCTGAAACTATTAGGCTCGTAGCTGTGACCTTCTAGCTTACAATTAGCAGGTTTCTTTATCGTCTATTAAAGTTCAAGAACAACACTGACTGTGTTCAGTCTTGCTCAGCTCATTATATCAACACTAGACAAAACAAACAAAGTCATAAATATGTGTTTCTTGGATTACACTAATACCTTCAACTGTGTAAAACGAGGAACACCATATAGACTACCATAAGGCTAAAACATAAATGGTGACCTAGTTAGTTTATTAGTTCAACACTTTATCAATTATACATGATTTATGTTTTTCAACAGGATTCCATCCTCTCACTTAACGACCACTCCGGTGTTCTCTGATTCACCATCTTAAATTTCCCGTTCTTAGCTCACACGGCCGAAATACCATCAGAAGAAAGAAACATACTTTCAGTGTAGGCAAGCAACATTTTTTATGGGGTATCTCCTTCAAACGGTTTAATTCAATTTTGTCGCAGTATAGTTTGCTTATGAATGGTCATAGAACCTTTCACAAATACATCAGCATGGACATGTTTCATGTTTACCTTTTAATAACAGTTGGCATCAGCACGAGACTTCACATATTCAGGGTATGTCCATTATCAGAGAGCTATCATTCAAATATTTGGGAGTAGGTATATTCCACAATATACTCGAGTCCTTGTATCCATATATTTTTCATAAAGTTCGCGATATTAACTATCCATATGGTTTGTCCCAAATCATTTCCTATCCATCATTATTTCGTTTACGAGTTTAGTTAACGTTCATTTCATTTTATCGTTCCTGTGCGATTTCTCATCATCCTATAGTCATTTCTGGTTTGTTTAACAGATTCGTGACGTGTTTGACTTGACTTAACGACATCCCATATGTACATCATCAACGTTATTGCTGAACCGCATGTCGGCAGTTTGCTGCAGAAATCCATCATTCCTAGGTCTGTTACAGTCTTTGTCTAATCGTATAATGCAACCAGAAGCCTTTGTACGCGCATACCATAGTGAATTCTATTTGATCCTTAACCTAGTTCATTAAAGCCCATTGAGAGACTGACTGATTGTCAAAATCGAACACTGTTTCTACTATGATTGTACATCATTGGACACAAAAGCTTGCAGTTCTTTTTTATCAAAACTACTTTCGTTCATGTTTTGGTTTTTCAAGTCTGTTATCATTGAGAAACATGTGATGGTATTGGTAATTGGCATTTCATTGCTGAAGTATAAAACAAATGCTTGACTTCATCTACCTGTCTAAAAAATAAACGATCATACGTATGATTGTCTCGGTAGTTTTGCGGTGGTTACGGAAAATGTAGCAGTATTATAGTATTTTTTAATAATTCCGCATGGATAAATCAATGAAAATGGCAACGAACCCATCGTTATGTGAAATCAACCAAATGATCGCATGACTAGTTGACTGTGTTGTTTGTAATACTTGGAGTGTGTCGTGTAAACAGAGTGGAATGACTTCTTGTACATAGTTTTCTGTTTCCCAGATGTAAGGCATATATATATATGGGAACAGTTATACAAACAAAGGGAAGTGTTTAATCAATTATTGGTGGGCTCAGCAATTATGGGAATGATGGCCGTTTACGGATGATATTTCGCAAATGAATGTTCAACGCACTATCTTGTGAAGCCAAATTTAGTCGAAAGTTCCGGTACATCCGATTAAATCCATGGACCGACAAACTAACACAAACCTACGTAATCCCCGACGTTTACAAAAATGGTTGTTATGTTAGCTGGTGTTTTCGTAATTTAGATTCAATCATTCGATGAGCTACCTCACTGGCCACCACACGGACTCGCGCCATTTCCATGTTAACCGTTGTATCGCGTCGACCACGGTTCCGGTTTTGTTCAAACTTCTCCAAATCTGTTTGACTTCCAATGTCTGACCCTTCGGAATATCCGGCATGATTACCACCACATTTCGGAACAGATTGCTGTGGCTCATAAGGGGATTCCTCGTGCATCTTACGTGCGTGTACTGGAACACTCACGTCATGTGATTGCAATAGTGAAACACCTTCGACAGCTTTGATGAACGGATGCCGTAGGTTGATTGATTGTTTGTGCAAAAAGTCCTTGATTGTGCCCTGTTTCACCCATCGTAACATACTTTCATAGCGTTCTACTTCGTCCTCGTATATGCGAACCGCGCAAACGGCCAGACAAACGCTGCTATGGTAGCGATAAAGCATTGTCATTGGTAGGGTAACGCTAATGAATATATGTAGTCCCTGAACCCCAGTCAAGTCGAGAGGTTCCACATTTTTTGTGAACAAGACGTCGTTATTTTTCATCTGCAATGGTAAGAAACCAATAGGAAGTAAATACACTCGACAGGATGTATCATTCACTCAGACTGAAGGACTGCATCAATCTGATAAATTCATTGGTAACACCCATGAGCTAAACGTACATTTGTTACCTTGGTAGGCTATTTGTGGAGGTCAGATCATGAAGATTTCTTTCTCGAAAGACACGATTTAGTCGAGCGCTGACAATACAATTTTTTACTGGCAGATTGATATAAAAACGCAAGGAATTGATCATCGGATAAATTGAACAGTGTACCTTATCCTGTCCTGATGCACGGCTCTATTGGCTTGGCAATTTCGAATCAGTAAAGACCGTTGATGGCAGTACTAGATCAGTTTGACAGATGTAGTTATGAAAGTCTCCTCGTAGTTCCCATTAGTTTGCATCCGCGGGTTTCCTATTCAGTAGGCAGACCGTAGCTTGCACTGTACAGTAATACCTCTTCCGAGGTTAGCACCCGAATAAGTAATTATGATTTAGTTACATGCGTGGACAAGTCAATCATTTCCAAACAAGCATAATATACCTGAAGAATTCGGATGATGCCACGCAATAGTAAAGTATGCTTAAAACGCTGTAGCCAAACATGTTTACTTATTCAGCTAGAGAGACAGGAATGCTAGCGATATAACTGTGTTTGTGCGCGTGAAAAGCTAATTAGCCATTCACGTGGTTACACCCAATCAGCCTAACCGGATATGTCTGTCTACATTTAGTACATAAATCGGATTGGGCAAGCTTAATGTAATCAGGGCAGCTGAGCCATTCTGCTCAACTTATCACACATGAGGGAGCGAGAAATCCGGAATAAGGCCATGGTCGGTAGATTAACGAGTGCCAGAAAATGGTGTCGTACACACGTTTTCGTAACTGAATCGTTTGACTAGGCACATGCACCGTAAAACAGACAACCAATAAAACCATCATCATTTGAGCCAACTTTAATTGTGTCAATATCTGGTCATATATTCTACAACATTTTCATGAAGAGCTCAATAGAAATTAGTTTCCAGAAACAGAGTGGACTGATCAAGCCCAACAACTCAGCACGATAAAAAGACCTTCAGTGTCTTGGATGCCAACAGAATTAATGAAATTGGGAGTGAACTGGATGAAGCCCAACAAACCTGGCGGCAAACTACATCTGACGGAACAACAAGTGAAAGGAAGCAACGTTTGCCCATCCATATTTTTGGTCTTTACGATTTGTAGGATTATTGTCAGTATGGTAAGAGCAGTGGTTGTAAACTGTGCTATTTTGGCTTTCTTTGCTGTTACATTCGTGTGTCCATAGTGATATGTAAAGGGTATGTTGTATGCATTTGTAAAGAAACAGCGAAGTTGTTACCTATTGTTTCTGTTTAGTTACCAGTAGTCATAGGAAAAATCCCTATTTGACCAATTCTTTTAAAACTTCCCAACCAAATAAGCCATACTTAACGCATACAAAATTCAGTTCGAATTTGTCCGATGGTCTCAGGATTCATTCTCGATGTTGACTATTCTTGTTTAGTTCTATTTCGTTAAAACTAGCCAAATTAGAAAGTAAGATAAGTTTCAATCCAATAAATTTCCAAAGTTCTCACTTTATGTGAAACGTCGTCATTTTCAGACAAAATTTACAGAGCGGAAGTCATGACTTAAGGACAATCCGGTGGGTATGGTAATATATGGCATTGTGTTGACCCTGTAACTGTTTACAATAGTGTTCATGCTCTCAAATTAACTAGTGAACATGACAGGATGTCCTTAGGCGACTTTGCCACGTTTTAATCGGGTAATCTTCTACGCGACGAGGGATGAAAGCATCACACGGAAGTATAAAGACAAATGTGAAACTGACTTCACAAATTAGCATCTATGATGAAGTTTCTGGGGTACAAGAAAAAGGTCTAAACAGTGGCTTCACGTGAACGGGCCTTCCCGAAAGGCATACTAATGTAAAATTCCAGTCGAATACCTCAGTTGGTCAACTGATTAATTTAGTGCGTTGGTCTGTAGTATAGTGCAACTGTTACAAAATACGTGTAGAGAATGAAGCAAATGTGGTTAACTAAAAACTGCCAACGTAACCAACGGCTGTGATCAACCGATGAGGTTCAATACTTTTGTGAGGTAATGCTAGGCGAAAATTACAGAAATAACGCTTAACTATCTGTTATAAGTGTATGTTGAAACACTGCCTCACAGGAAGATAAAACTGTTATGTTTTTCCTTCGGAGAATCGCTTCTGAAAATACCTTCACACTGAAACTGGTACTGAATAGTTACTGGTGGCTGATAGCACAACATATTACAAAAGTTATTGTCGCACGCTGACGAAAACGTCCTGAAACTGTTGGTGATTAATATATAAAAAAAGCAAAATTTCGATCGAACTGTGTCCTCTTAAAGTCTCCAGAAGAATAATTTCTGTTTTACTATCAACTGAGTCCGTCCTGAATCTCATATTGCTAAGCTGCCATAGTTTACAGGCCTAGCAAATCTAGTTGAGAGTTGTTAGGAAGTAAAGCTGCTAGATGTTTCTTTTAAATAATGTCGAGGAGAAGCTGCAGTTCGCTTACTAACGATATGGATTGTCTTGAGTTAATTGAACACAGTTGTGAAAAGAGGAGTGAAAATTTTTACAACAAACTACTTTGTTGCATAACAAGATCATCAAGAAACAGTGCAATTCCGCAGCCTGTGTTGTGGAATATTTCGATTCTTCACTCCATTTAAAGTTTTGAGAAACGGCATAAAATTGTAAAGCTCAAGTGTCTAAGCTTTTTAATTGTTACAAAGAAGCACGACAACCACACAATATGTGGTAGTAAACACTGCAAATTCCCTCACAAATGGAGGTAAACGTTAATGAGCCGTGTCTGACATTTTCTTGAACGAATAATGTTCACAGTTAGTGTGATGTTTCTAGTAACAATCACCATTAAACTTTTATTAATTTAAGTTTTTTTTAAAAAGTAAAATCTACATCATGATAAAAATCCTCGAGGTTAACTGAAGCGTATAAGACCAACTTAAGAACCATCATAATCAGTGGATGTGATGCTTAATCATTGAAGCTAGATGAATAATGTCTGCATGTAATCGTACTGATAAACTGAGATGAACTAATCGACATCAGATGTGGTAAAATAATTTTCTCAATAGTGAGATTCAAATAAATTCTTTCAAGTAGACTTCAGTCGTATAAACATTTGACGGTTTTGACCATATCTTGATAATGTTAATCCATCATCCAACCGGTTTGTTTGTCTAAAATGCAAGATAGCGACTGATGAATGGAGAAGTAGATCCGGAAATGGCCTAATAAAAGTTCAGAATTTCCGATTGTTTGAGTCTGCCTGGTTGGGGTTGCAGTGAACAAACTAGCTTACGGCCAATGACGTTGGGAGAAATATTGTTCACTTAGATTGAGTAACGTTAATCTGGGTTTCGGTTCTACAGCGTGTACAGCAACCAGAAACCATTTAGAAAGCAAGATTGTGAGACAGAAACGAAAGCTTACTTAGACAAGTTGACCTTGTTCTCATTATTGCATGCTACTCAAGATGCGTAACACATTGACTTTGGCCGTTTCCGTGCAACTGTAAGGCTTTTGTGCGTAAGGTGGTCTTGCTCTATTATCTTCCTCTCTACTTCTACTAAAGACTCACTTGTCTATTCATTTATGTTTTGGGGACCCTTTTGCCCACTAGTTTAATATTGCTGCAATCGGCCGTCACTGTACAACCACTGGTGAGAATTACACCAATGACGATGATTGAGTTAGTGGCTTGTTGATTTCGATGGTGGCAGCAGAACCGTTCTATATAGTTGAAGTTCTTGAAGTGAATATCCGTGAGGCAAATATTCTTGACTTTTATATGATGAAGATACCATAGACTATAAATTCTGGTTGAATTTGTTGTTTTATTTAGTTCGGTGAGGAAAACACTTGTGCTTTTTAAAAATTACTGTGAATGGTCGAAACCTTCTATGGAGCTCATAAGACACTCAATGTATGCAACAAAGTATGCGCAGTGGTTCTTCGAAAATAAACACCAGTAGAAGGCAGCCGCTGGTTAATACCAAGTGGTATGGGGATTTCAAAAATCCGTCCGCAGTTAACTACTCATGAGTAGGCAGAAAGTTTACTATAATATTATACTTTAGTTGGAGGTCTGCTGATCACATGAGCATTCGCACGTTCAGTGTATGACCATGTTTGTAAATGCCCGTAAATAAGTCGTTTTGAATGTGTTCAAGAACATAAGTACGGATCATATGATGATACCTTGTGAGATCTCAGATGTCATCATTAAAATCTGGTTTGCAACAGACGGCACTACATTCAGAAGTGCCCGAGGATGCACAGTTCGTCCATCAAATATATCGGAAACGCAGTATTTCCAGGTTTTCAGATAAATGAACTAAGAAGCGTTTACTTCCTGTTAAGTCAAGCTGAGCTAGCTGGGAAGCGCGCGACGACGATGGACACTACAGAATATGAAGGATATCTAAGGTGAAAGTGCACTGTAGTCATGAGTTAACTCACCTGAAAGCTGTAGATCATCCACAAGGAAAAGTTGAATGCAGCTAACAGAATAATCGAAGACCTGCCAGGTTTGTCCCTTTGAAAGCATTCATGATGACAGCATCGGTAGAACATATCATGAATGAAGTAGGTTTGCACAACTACCTGAAATAGTTCTGCGACAATCCCAGCAAGCTGGGCAGACATGAGCACAACGGCTTCTCTGTTCGGCATCTCGTGAGATAAATACAAGATACATAGTACGATAGACGCTATTAAAAACTGTATCTTGATGAAGAATGTGACCAACAGTAGTTTCTCATCAATAGAATTTTTTGCGAAGTTCACAGTGAATTTTAATGGTCTCACAAGACGTATTCCGATGACGCACAGACTGAGAGCAGTCAGGTGAATAAATCCCATCTCGACGAGATGAATTATTGTACGAATTTGGTCTATCCTTTCGCCTGCAGTTTCCAGAAAAAGAATCACAGCCAGAATACAAATACAAATGGCAAGGGCAAATCCCATCCCACATTTCTGCTGCATGGTCCATCTGTGTTCGTAGTGTTCTGGTGTCTGGTGTAGGGATATTGATGATGCCATTTTAGAACATTTTGAAACATTTTGCCAATGAATCACGTAGAAATGAATAGGACTCAAAAAATATATGTTTTTGACTTTTATGTGTGGTTTTGTCAGTTAATTAATAAACCATTGTATTCATTTCACTTTGTTCACAAGTCCTTGCTATATCGCTTAAAATACACTAGTGAAAAGTTATACACAACTTCGTCATTTACTGTACAGTGTGAGATCATAGATCTCAATAATAACCCAGTCCTGACCGTAATGCTGTCGATTACTCAACTGAGAAAATCCGTTGCAGTTATTAGCATTTCTTATCTGACTCATCACTTTGAAGCTTGTTCTCTATGTCTATATCGTTACGGAACTAATTTGTTGTGAATCGGTTGTGGTGCATTTATCTCTTTTTCATCTGTCACGAGGGTTCGCTTTTAAAGCTACCGGCTCCGTTCAGTACTCTGTAATTTCGATTTGTGAGACTGCCTTCCTGAGCCAACGATGTGTGCTCGTTGTAATTTCTTCTGCAATCACTTGGTAGCACCGTATGTATCTTTCAGATGCTACTTGCTTTCGGGAATGCTTTTTGGAATGCTGGTAACTTAACGATCAAACCTGAGTGGTTACATTCATCTACGAAATAAAGGCTATCATGGAATCTTCATGTGCAGCTCATGGAAAAGTTGGAATAGAAACAAACAATCGACGATAAAAAACGCTTGTTTGATGTTCACGCTTGGTTGATTCGTGAATTTCTGGAAAAAACATTTTATTTTAAAATGTCATTCTTCTCAAGTAGTACTGGCACATCCAACTTGTTATTGAAGAGGATAACAAGATGGCAAACACTCGGCTATTAAAAGAGATACAATGTTACGTGGTGTCCGTGCACTGGACTGATTTACTGTACTTGCTGGTCAAAATCTAAGCGGAAGATCTGTTTGTCATTGTGCGTAAAATGTTGTATTTACCGTCCTTGTGAGTTTACATGTAATAGTTTCAGCTAGCCTGCCGCCCAAGAAGAATAATCCGCTAGTTGCAGCTGATCCCTCTCACTCCGCTGTTACATAGTTCTGTCTATTAACCTCTTCGAATAACCACTTCGTACGAATATTGTACGGATGGAAGTCAACTCTTCAGCAATAGTGTTATCCGTGCAAATTCTTACGGCTCTGTCCGTGAAACAATTGATTAGATTTCTTTTATGGGGCGAGTAGTACAAAACTGTTGAAATGAATATACTGACCATTCATATATTCTTTTTGCGCATCGCACGCTGAATTGAATCATCAGCGCGGCGAGGTAAACGTACATACAAAAAGACTAATTGACTATTCACTTTGGTCTGCAACGAAAATTCCAAATTTTGGTGTGCGGAGTTGAACCTGTCCAAGATTTCGTTCAGATTTACGAATACACAAAGGATGTCGTCAACATACCTCCTATAAAAGTTACAGTGGCCTACCGCTGAACCTAGCCGTTCGTCTGTATATACTCATTCGCTTGTTTCTGTGGAATCAGTTACGTTGGCAACACGATGAGACACTTATCTGAACGTGAACACGACCCAGCTTGGCCCAACAATGGAATGACGAAATCTGTCAACAGTGCCGTACTGCCGCACCTGGTGGATTCGAATCACCCTGTCAGTGTGACGGACGCCTTTCGCCCTGTCGAGGACAATTAGATGTAGGATTCAGTCCATACCTAAAGCCATTGGGATTCACTTGTACAACCCACTCCTGTGCTCCCGGACACACTTTGTTCAGGCTTTGAATCTACCCTGATCAATGTCACACCATGTTAGTCTGTCAAGACCCACTGTTCAAGTGGGTACTTGATTGCAGCGTGATATTGAACTGACTGACCTCATTAACCACCCGTTCCCCGTCTATTCCCTCAATGAGTCCCCTTTAAAATTTGTGATATAACTGTGATGTATTTAGCCTGATAACGAATCATTGAAAACGAGCTATACAGTATTTTTCATGACCACGTTAGGAATTTTTGCGCGAATATATGAACTGTTTCTGAATCAGATTAGTATATGGGGATGTTAATCAAATTGTTGGATTTTGCTTAAGGATAATATAATTATATCTTGGGATCGAATTGCAGACCAGAACGCACGTTAAGCCGAACATGGTGCACGCCAGAGTAAAGCCCAGTTTGACTTGCCTCGGACTGGTTAGGCTGCACGTTTTACAAACTTCGAAACATTGGCGGCGTTTTATGGCGTGCAACTGTTCTGGTTTAAGAGTGACGTGAAGGTGATTATCGCAAATGAGATAGTTGAGAACAAAACTTCGCTATTTGTTCTTTCAAGCACAAAACATTTTGGTAGCAATGGTTAATGGGTATTTGTGAATTTTAACGATAAATTCATGCCGACAATATATTAAGCGGAAATGTTAGAATAGAAACAATTCTATGTGAGAAACAAAGTTATTTGGAATATAATCGGTAAAATGAGGACCATGTTAAAAAACATAAAGATCATCATGAACAGTCTTGTACAACTTTGTCAAGTGAGTGAGCTAACGGTGCATTGTAAATTATGAGACTAATCTATACCAGAATTTGTATGGCTTGGTACGTAAAACATAAAATATAAATTACTTGATCGTGTAACCTGCAGTTCACCTCGTTAATTTGCGACCGAATTGTGAATGATCCTGAATGTTTCTTATGATTACATTGTCTGAGTTGTTTAGCACAAAAATGCCATTAGAAAATTTAAGTGGAATAAAAATGGGGTAACAGATAACACCCTACAAGATGTCAGCACTGTTCAAAAGATCTGCAAACTGTCTATTCATAAAAAATTCATCCAGCTAAACAAACGAATAAATAAGTGAACAATACAAGATTTAGAGAGCAGCCACAGAGAGGTCTCATCAGAAAAATGGACATATCAACACATCCCAAAAAGCATATCCAAACATCCCTGTATCTGTGACAGCAGATCAAGTGTAACATTTTACGGAAGCATCAATAGCTGAAATAAGTACTCGTGAAATCAAAGTGTCTCTTTATCTCACCAAACATCTTCGCTGATATGTTTGGTGCGAAATACTTCAGCATCGTCGAACAACAGGTAACGGATGCATAACATTGAAAATCGACGAACATAATTTGCTTCAGTCAAAATAAAGAAACATTCTTTCAAAAGTAAAAGAAATGTTCACCCGAGCGAAACCGGTTTCAACATTTTAAGGAGTATCATCCGTAACCCAAATCACATGTAGTTCAAATGTGAAACAAAGTTGTGTTGTGGTTACCGTTTAGTAGAATGTTAGTAGACTGATAAAACGAATTTTGTAGCAGCAACAATATGAACAAGTAAAGAACACTGAATCCGGCTTAAGGCAGTAAGTACATTGTGAACAAGAGACTTTGTAGGATTAGTTCCCACAATCGATAAGATGACCAATTTAACAACTTATTGATAGACACGTAACATAGCGCTTGTGGATCAGACAATGACACATCACGCGTACATATTACGTTGATCCCGTATAAACTCGTAGAGCGCACAGACCGTTGTATAAAATATAATGCTTAAAGCATTGTGTAGTTTTGTTTTCAGTTACATACGCGAAATGAACTACAAGCATTTGGACCTGTTAGATCCAACGAGCAGAATTTTCAGTGCCTAACCGTCGTTTAATCACGTGATCGAAATTAGTGAAAACAGACACAGATGTAGATGAAGATTTGAGATGGAGACAATTACTGAGAATATTAAGCCTCTTATCTTTTGCCTCATTAATGTACAGTTTTTATTCAATGGACGTTTTTATCGTCAGCCAGATAGCGTAGCCATGAGTAGTCCCCTTGTACCGGTGTTAGCCAGTAATTTTATGGCTTCTGTTAGTTAACAAACACAACATATTCTCAGTGCATTCTTGCACGATTATCTATACGTTCTAGAAATGGTTCGGTTACGAGATATCCGACAAATCAAGTTATCCGCTAAGTAATACACACGAAAACCTATCAACAGAGACATCACTGATTCGCATTATTTGACTCACCTCAGATAATTTAGTCTATTAGGTTAAATAGCAATATGGTTATATCGTGCGTAGTGTATGATTAATTAGCACATACCCGGGAAGTATTCTGAATTTGCTTCGCTTGTCCGATACGTAACGTCATTTCGTAGATTATAGCTGCAGCAATTGCACAATACTCTGACACAGCAGGTAGACAATAATTCGTAGCTTTCACAGCGGGGTGGTGTTTCGGAAGTATGGTTTGATTTACATCTGATTCGTGCGGAAAGTCCGCCGTTTTGGACACTTTTTCGATTGCTGAGTCCATCCAAATACACAAGTTCACCGTAAGCAAATGCAACAGTAGAAAGCGGAACCAAAGCAGTTTGGCCAGCACGACCAACTTTTGAGAAAGATTAGGATGGAATCACAAAAAATTGCTTTCAGATTCAATTCATTATGTCACTATATAACAATTAATCAGCTCAATTCGTGTAGTAATACATCTCAGTTAGATACTGGCTGAGGAAAGTATAAATAACGTAAAACATCGACGGACAATTATAGCATAGCTTGACAGACTTCCCTTTATCAATTTTCATATATACTATAAAATATATTGAATCCTTAAATCATACCGCCACGTTGTAGTAAGTTTTAGATCTCATTTTCATAATGTTGGAGCATAGCCATCGTTGGGAATTTTCTGGTTCATCACTTGCTGCAGTTCCAAAAGGTTTTTGATTAGTGATTTTAATAAGACCATAACTGGAGTTTAGTCGTTTACTGTTCAAAGGCTTTATGGACTCAACATAGCTTTCTGATAAAATTTTGAAGGTCAGTTGAACACGATTGAATTAATGTTTTATATGATTTGTTTATCGACTAATTGATTACATACAGCTGGAATACTTGAACTGACGTACCCGGTGCAACAGCAGTAGAAAAATGGTTTGTACTATATAGAAGGAAATTCGACTGGCGGTGTAGGGTGCAATCCGACCAATCTGGACATCAATCGAAACAACTTGTAATGCACGGTAAACCGAAAACACAATTGACATTGATGCAAACACTGGAAAGGGTAACAAAAGATAGAAAAGTTTATCATTGTTTGAGGCTATCGGCAGAGTTAGTCTTTGATCTGGACATTTTCTGAAGAATATATATATATAGTTTGTAACAGTATCTGCTTCCAATTTGCTTTCGCATCCATTTGTTTATGGTAGTTGTACACAAAATACAGTGTAACTAAGCAATGGGTTGTCAAGTATTCTAATGCAGACACACAAATGAACGAAACCAAACACCAAATCTGGAAGAACCTTCGACTAACAACATGAACATTTACACCAGTCGCATTCACAGTGACGGCATCCCATTACCCTGAGCATGGTAACTGCCAGGATGCCAGCAGCTCACGGACAGGCAGACTCCCGATAATCTTGCAATTTCTTTCAACTATCAGCAGCTTCATCGAACAGTACACTAATTAGTGAACGTTCCGTTGGCTTGTGGAAAGTATGACTGAACTAGCGTAACCTGAATTTTGTCACCCGATTGTCATTTACCGTGCTACACTACATAACCTTTCATGCGTTTAAGCTAGTTTGTTACAAATCGACACGCTGATCTACATCTATGAAGTGCCAGTAAGCAGTATAGACGAATGTTCGGAATGTCGAATGGTTCATTAAATCCAGATAGAGCTAACCGGTTTGTTCGGTTTCAAGTCACTCGTTATAAGTTATTCTGAAAATATAGATGCAGACAACGCTTATGCTCGGGTGTTTGCTTGCATACAGTAGAGCCTGGTTATGGATGTTTGCAATAAGTTACACATGTTTTACAGATCTGTTGTTCGTCTATCGGTTCATATTTCTATGCCGCAATGTGACGACTATTTAGAACAGAACGTAGACGCTTGGCAGTTCACATATTTTGACTGATCCGGTTGTGACCACGTACGTCTGAATGCGCTGGCCGGCTTTAATTTTATTTACGAAGTCCTTCATCCATTCGTATCCGGGCAAGTTTATATGCATAAGACCTTATTGAATAGTCTTCTATATTACTATAGAAACCCTTCTTTCTAGGTCAAAGACGACATTGCACGTGGAGTCTGAG
This sequence comes from Paragonimus skrjabini miyazakii, assembly GCA_014338405.1. NCBI lineage: Eukaryota > Metazoa > Platyhelminthes > Trematoda > Plagiorchiida > Troglotrematidae > Paragonimus > Paragonimus skrjabini miyazakii. The sequence goes on along the minus strand of JTDE01000116.1, from coordinate 100,301 downwards.
TCAGCGGTATACACCGAATAAGTCACTAGTATGACTTGGACCAAGGTACTGCATTAAAGGGAAATAGACACATTTCCCTCATTGGAAATAAGACCACTGCCCATTTCCGAGATCTTCCTGAGTCCAGACTGAAAATATCATGGGCATAATCAATAACGAACATGCATGGGATTCCGTTAGTTCTACACATGTGACAACCTACCTATTGAAGGCGCACTCTTCTGACAACCGTGACCCATAACAACCAAAATTAGAAATAACTGGCCAGCAGAGCCACTGATACACCACACTATAGCACCACTGAAAAGAAGCTACCATCCTGGCACTTTTTCTTAGGAAAAAGTGCCAGGATGGTACCTTCTTTGCGAGTTAATCGTATTCTTGTGATTAATTGCTACTGGCATCAAACTGGTACATCATCGGCTCTACAACGCGTTACTAACAAGTCTGTGTATTTTATATTCAATTTGTTCGCTGATTGATGCGGCTATCAGAGCAGGAAGTTGTTCTTACTTCTAAGAAATTTTGCTCTTCGACTGCAAATTTCACTGCCCCTCCCTAAGTGCGGCTAACTGTAAAATCTCTGTGAACACAAACACCACAACAAAATGTGTGTTGTTCCGTTTATGGTAAATGAACACCATTTCAACTTAACAGATAAATCCTATTGGTTGGCCGTTGAGTCAGCAGGACACTTACTTTTTCTTTTCGTCGACCAGTAAGACATTTTGAGCATTATTCACAAGTGAATTTGGCCGAGTAGTTTGATAGGGTAATTCGGATGTGTATAACATGAAGTCAGTAGCACAGTGGTCAAAGTGGTTTCATGGCGAGAATACAACTACAAGGCCGACAACAATGTGTACCATGGAGTGGTTCTCGTAGAAACTAAACCCGAGCGCAGCGCTCTTCATGAAAATGTCAAGTTGATTGGTCAATCTGACTGTAAAGTTGCAACTACCTGCTGGTGTAAAAACCCCTTATGCAGATGAATGCACATGTCTTGATAGACTTCTTCATTATCCTGGCACCAGTGTACCGTGGTTTTCTGTGTTTGGGTCAATAACCCAACACTGCTTGACGAAATGAGTCTTGATGCCTTGTCTTAAGAGTCAACTCTTTCCTTTCACAAAATACTAGTAGCCCGTTGGATCACACATTTACAAATTATGAGTCCTCACCCGGTTTTTCTGTACTGCGATCTTCGACAACAACTCCAGTATCTTAGTTGATGCTATGAAATTTAGCTTTTCAGCATTTTCTAGTCTTTCTATTGCTCTCCATGATGTTTATTGACTACAACCCTATAACGCATGCCCCAATTATTAGAGTGATCCAGACGTCTAAGATTCTCTCACCTCTAGCATATTATATTGTTGAGTATTATAGATGCATCAATTATGTTTGATGACGTCACTTTTGGTACACGTCAACATTGACTATATTCACTGGACAATGAGAACAGTGGGTTTCAAATTAATAATTAGTCGTGTAAATGACGTTGTCTCACTCTTGAGAAACGGTTGACAGTGTGAAATTAATAAATTATAATGGTACTCATTTGCGTTTTGCTAAGGATATGGGAAACACAGTTATCGAAATTGAATAACCTATTGTATATACTGATGAGGAGAAATGACACTTATTAATACACTTTGTCAGTGAGAATGCAATATATCGGAGTAACTCGTGAGAAAATGGGAACCACCTATACCACTGGTAATTTCACGGCATGATTTTCAAATAATACGATAGTAAAACAAATGCAAATGTGACTTCTTCGTTAAACATCACCATTGAATTTTGCTGCACACGTTTAACAGGACAAAGTAGTTTTGGTACGTTACGAAACCTAGGATTTAAGTGAAACTTTTAAAACTGATGGGGTAATAAAGCAAGCCCATACACAAATGCCAGGAAAGTAAAAACGATATATCGAATACGTTGAAACGTGTGTCATATAAGTAGAGTGTGATTGAAGACGGAGTGTTTTCTGCACGGCTATAAATGCTAACAATAGAAGACGACAACTTTTTGTAGTTTCAGAATGCAGATCAGTCAATTAATGAAAAGCGAACGAAAAACCCTTGAAAAAAACGGTTCGTCATATTGTATAGTATGTAGCGCAAAACAGTGTTTTGTAAGGCTAGCATGATTTGCTCCAACGAGCCGGATTTTACTATGTTGCTGCGCAATGCCGGGAACAAATATCTGAATATCATCATTCGATGGAAACTAGTTTTAAAACCCCTTGTTTATTGACAGACCGTTATTAGTCTGCGTAAAAAGAGTTAAAATGAACCACTATACAGTAAACACCTAGTGAAAGTTGTTAACACGGGAAGCCACAGGTTGTTGCATAATGTCAGATGGAAAAGCCAAAGGACTGTAAACATTAAAGAAATTAACATTTCAAGGCAGATGGTTTTTGCTAAATACCATAACTGTTCACTTTACTATATCATGATTTCTACATTGGGATATTGTAATCGACAACGAGAATGTCTACGGCCATACCACCATAAAATGGTCAAACTCAACTAGCATGCTTTATTTTGTTTGCCCTGATCGCTAATATGGGTTGAGCCAATCGGATGGAAAATAACCGTATCAAATTAACAAGCAGAACTGAGCAAAGAACTTCAGACCCACTTCCTCACAATCACTCAAACGGGGGCCTCAGTTAGTTTCGTCATTGTCAAAGAGTTACGGGTTATCACGGGAGGTTACTGATTTTATGTCCAACGGAAGTGAACTTTAAGATCAGTAGTAAACCTTAGGGTGTAGTGTGAGATTGACTCATTTGTGAAAATATTCCTGGTACTTCAATGGTGTATATGGCTCGTAGACGGAAGCACACTTGCATCAGTCCAAATACATTTATATATATCATAGAAGCGCCCGAAACGGCAATTGCCGATGCACAGTGGTTTGCCTAACCGGAGGGCATTATATTGTCCTCCACTGACCATTTGTCATATGTGGATTGTGCTGTTATGTGCTGCTTATGTAATGCTGACCAGCTATGATGGAACAAACCTTCAATACAGAGGAACCTAATACAAAGTATTTTTTTCAGTATCTCGTAGTTCCGAACCTGCCGATATTGGATTGTCAATATTTCGTGACAAAATTTCAATGTCAAATATATCCTTAATTAAATTTGTGTTAGTATGGAGCTCAGTGTTTATTTCAGCATACCCATTCAACTGACCAATGTGATACAACATGACCATACATACGATTTCTTATCAACTGAAACGGCCGACCACCAACCCAATTGGCTCTTGCCTGAATCATTGATATCAATTATTTGTTTGAATGATTCACGTTCTCAGGTGGTTCATATTCTTCACCATTGCTATTTATGGGAATGCTGCTGGTAGCCTCATAATAGGTTCTGAATTTCCCCTCTGAAATGAATGTTAGTTACTAAGACATGAAATTAGAGTTGTGTTGGATATGTAAAATTACAGCTGAATGAACAAATTCAACATTAGCGAGAGATGACATTGTGGACTGTTTTCGCTGCACTGATCAACTCGACAAACACATGAAGAAACATAAATAAACTATATATTGATCAAGGATACTACACTTTGGGGCCGTTGACACGTTGTTTTATTTCGGTAGCCATACACTCAAACACACGTCTTATAAGCACAGTGGATTAGAAAGCAAAATAATGAGTCAGGCTGTGAGAATCGAGTAAAACATTCCAGGACAAGCAAGTGGCTTAAGTAAATGATTTCTGCTCGATCAAGATCGATCGATATTGGTTGCTTAACGAAACTGCGCTGAATTCATGTAAAGTAGTTTTGTGTTATCTAAAAGCACGATAAGCGAATTACCTGGGTCAACATGGTGACTTATTGTCTGGATGTGCTAAGTAATCAATAAGGTCATGTTTCTCACTTTATCTGGTGTTTGTAAGTCCTACCGCATCAGTAATTTGACCAACCACTTGACGAGTTTCATCTATGCGTTGATGCAACAACCTGTCAAACTATTGTTTCAGGATGCTGTTCGTGTTAACACTGTTCGCAAAGTTTACATTATATTATTATTATTATTATATAATTATGACGCATTCTAAATAGATCAGCAAATAAGTATTCATAAGAAAGGTTCTGAGCAAAGTTCCATTCAATGGCGATATTTAATTCATGCATTTGTTAATGAATATGGTACCGAATCTAAATTCGCCTTGTCTACCATCCCATGTCTCGTGTGGCGTGCATCTGTGAAGTTAATTTCTTCCTTTTTCTTATTGTTTGGTTTGTGATTTCTTTTAACTGAGCCATTCCGAACTATCGGTACTGCCTCTCGTACTACTAACAACGGTGGTGTGTCCCGTGTTATCATACACATTTTATTTACATTCCTTGGTTGTTGTGTCATCTTGTCTCAAATATGTTTTCGAATCGCTTTTCTTCACATTCTTTTACTTGTTTGACTTTCACAGTAGATATATTTTTGCGGTAGAGTTTATTTTATGGAGTTAGTTCTTATTCCTATATGTCTTCCGTATTTTTTGTCAGATAAACCGGTATATCTCGAAGTTCTTCATATATAGGAATTTGGCCTAAGTCACATTACAATGACCGTAACATTGTACTAACTTGCTCGAGGCCAGTTGTTCACCGTAAAGGGTATGAACCGTATTGATAACTCATGAATAAATTCAACGGGTTTCGTATAATGGATAACAGTTGAGAATCCTTAAACACTTGTCCAGATGCATGTACTATGTAGAGGTTTGCTTCTTACTTTTTCACGCTTTTATGTAAATGAATGTCACGTGGTAGAGTACAACACTACGGTTGTACAGATTGGAATAACATGTTGGCGAATATTAAGTATGCAAAACCCCACCGCGTTGCACGTCGATAATGCACACTGGTTGGTCTTCGGAATTGTTCTGGTTATTTAACTATAGATTCCGTGACAAACGCGAAGGTTTGTACTGCGTTGTCGTACCTTGTTGGACAAAGCATGCACCATACTCTAAAAAGTAAACACCAAACAGTTGTTGGGCGTCAGGTTATAATGTATTCCTCAAACACATGTATACATGATGAAACACGATGCTTTAGTTTTCAAAAGTGCAGTTCGGAAATGAAGTTTTATAATTATTTGTTTAAATAGGTCATCATGCGCATACATTAAAATAGGGAATTATTCGGATGAACGAAATTACATAGGGGACAACAAAACAAAGTTTAAATTTTAGTAGGTGAACAATGGCGTGTACATATTTTTACGATCTGCGGTTTATTACATGTGCCATGCTTCAATCTCCGTTGATCGTTAATGTGACAGATGGTTTCCTTGTTGCTTATTGGTACCGTTACTAAAATTATACTAATTTATTGATGTCAGTATACTTACCAAGGTCATTTGCGATAAGCAATATTCTGAGGGTATGTAAGAAGCATTCATTTTGGTGTAATTACCACGGGTGGAGCTGATGCTTAAACGGAACTCTTGCGAGCTAGGTTTCTAAGCACTTTGCTTCAGGAAATGAAACAAACTTTGTTCAGTTTTCGTACAACCGTTGAGTAAAGTCACCGTGACAATTCTCATCAATTTATATTACAAAATCATTGCTTCCAGTAGGATGTTGTTAAGAATATTTCGAGAAATTCTGCTCGAGAAGTTATGGGACAGTCCAGACATTCCTGTTTATTGCTCTTTTTGTGTAAAACTGTTAAAGCATCCACCTTATTTAAAGACGACAATCATTGGCGCGTTTCTCTTCATATCAACCATCGTAGTTTGAACTATCCATTTTATCCATATAACGTCAGTAATATCGTGCAAGTTAACTAACTCAGCCAGTCAAGATACTCAGTTACGTTGTCAAAAAAACGTACGATATGAACTTGATCTAAACTGGAGTCAAAGCAGCATTTTGACCATCCTGTCTCGCAACAAATAATCACAGTGTGCAATGTGACATGACTGTATGTTCGGTGCTTCTGAGAAAAATGCATATTTCACCCGTTCAATGCACTAGATTAGTGTTTTGAGATCGTTGATTCTTAACCTCGATTGATGTAACATGTTCCCTTTTATTAACTCATAATTTTGACAGTGCAGACCTGCCGTAAGACGCTTTATCAATTTATAATTAGATATTTTAATTAGTACCGTAAACCACTAAGTTTTAGAAGGACTCGTATATCTTGGAAACTTTTTACAAATCACGTGACCACGTGATTGATCCAAAACGACTTCAAGAGTACTGAACCGATCAATAATTGAATACGGCCAGTTGGTAATAGCTATTGCATTGATGGGTTTACGAAATCGGGGTCATAGCAATGAAAAAAAACTAATTTTGTTACATGTATGCAAATAGGAATTTATTGCGTTGTATCCTTCGAACAACGTATTCAGTCATTAAAACCGTCATCAGCCTGTTTGCAAACGCTGTGTAAACGCGCATAAACTAGGTGAGTAAAGATGTAAAATTTTGCAACTCACTGCATAAGCCTATGCGCAGGTATAAACTGACTGATTCACCTCGCTTTGAAAATAGGATTCTTGAGGCTGATAAGTGGCCTTGTTCTACTGCCTCCATACTGGCAAGCCGATTTCGATATAAGTAGAACAGTATGTAGAACATGATAGCCACTGAAGTAATATACATCAAGGTAAAAAACCACTGAAAATTTAATAAAAATGGAATTGTTCAAATCAACAAGTACGCTGAACTAACAAACGCGGAATAAAGTAATAGAATATTTCTGGGCGAACTGCAAATGTTTGTTAACATAATACTGCCAGCTTGGTTCCGATCACTGTTTTCATTGTAAACACGATACTACCTATTGGTTCCGTATATAACGTTTGAAGGCTAATGGATAGTCTTATTATACTCTGTTTGGTATTATGCAGAATAAACGTAATTCCGGATTGAAAGAATCCAGTTTTTGATAGCTCCACTTCCAAATACTGACTGTTCAGGATAGACGCCATAAGGTTAATACTTTCAATGTGCACTCCCTATACAGTTTTGAGACAAGAGATTATCGTGAAGCGATGGGTCTGTAACAGTTGCTATCGAATTGGTATCGCACAATTCATTTCCATTCCGCCGTAGCTCATCCTTGACATAATATAGGCAGCCAACTCTTTTGGTAACTCACGCAAAATTTTGGTCTTCGTATCTCGGGGGTTATCGATTGGAGTTAACAGGACAGTTACTGTGTGTCCTATCGAGGCGATCGGGCAACCGGACCATTACTCAGAACCAAAAGTGGTTGAGCTTACATATGCGATGATAACTCGGTCGTGCCTAACGCGAAGTCAATGGTGCAGTGGTAAACACGGTTGCCTCATGAACAGCGTGACCAGAGTTATAGTCCTGGCAGTGGCAAAGATATGCACTACTGACGAGCTGCTTTAGTGAGAGCGAAACTCGAGTCTAGTGCTTGTTTTCGAAAGGGGCTGACTGGAATGTTTATGGGAATGCGACAGCTGCGATCAATTGTGGTTGTTGTTCAACTTGGAATTAATAGTAATTTATTGAAAACGTCCTTCCCTTACAAACAAATCCACTAGAGAAATTCTCTGCATTGACAGAACAGTGTAGTTTGATACTGAACACTAGTATTCAAACTTTATTGGAGCTGGCCTATTCAAGGAGGGAACGCTTGCTTTTAAAATAAGTTTCACGTGATTGTTATGAAAATCTTGATTTATCACGCAATGATAACGCTTGAAATCAAATAGCAACATTACCGGAAAATCACCCGTTCTACTCCTGCATATGCTGATGCTGTCAATCTAGAACCAGAACCGGAAAATTTAGTTCACACCAGTATGGTGACTGTATGGGCCAACAATATGTTTATGTGTTTGCATCATCAATTTAACAATGTATGCATAACAGGGAAATGACCGATTTCATAACCGATTTCATAACACAATAAATTGTCCATAGATTGTTTGTGATTTTGTTGATAGGATTGCCAGTCTATGTTACTAATGAACATCTTCAACGGGAGAGCTACCTTCCTTAACCATATGAGTGTATCCTCCAAGGATGAGTCACTAGAACACACTACGTGTTTTCAATAAGTTTTTTCTTTCTAGGTTGGGAAACTTCGAATATCACGCCGACCAATAGACCAGTGAGGCTTTAATAAATTGTCTGAACCCCGCAATATTATCCATATCGAAGTAAGTAACGTATTATTTTCTAGCACACAAACTTGGGTGCGTGAACAGTAACAATCAAATCCCTATTCAAAGAGGGCAATGGCTTTATATGTTTATTCTTATGGTGGAAGGAGGGCTGCATGAGTTGTTTTCATAACAAGATATCGTTTTTTCAATGGTTACCGTAGTCCCACTAAACACTAGTAGACTGACTTAAAGTGAAAGTTTGCATTAGTCAACACAAAAAGAGAGTACTTAACCGTGATCACTTGTAAAACCCTGACTGATCACGTGGGATCTGTTACCCCTCAGATGGTCACCTTATTCTAGGTACTATCGTAATGGAAACTGATTTACTGCAGTGGACTTCATAACTTAAATCTGTACTAGCGCTTTTGTTTTCCTATGGAGTCAGTAAGTAGAGGCATCCAAACGGAGAAACAAATACTGCATTGAAATGTTTGTATATGTGATTCTGACCGTTCAGTATTGATCGCTATCCCGAAACTCGATGGATGTCTAGGAAAGGTCTTTGGCCGACAGGTGGGATGCTACTCGTCTCATTCTCGCCTCCGGTGACTCCATCAGATGAGCTCAAACGTATTCGCTCCTTGCTACCAATCCACATAAGGAGGGTTTTGAGTGCAGACCAACGAGATAACACTAAGCTCAAGCTGATCATGGGGTGGACCGTGACTGCCTATCAAACATGGTTTAAATTACATCGCGTATGCGATTCACCCTGTCTCAAGTGTTATTCGTGTGACCTGTCGACGAGTGTTCAAGATATATCAGTCCGAATGCTTGTTCTGTTATAAACTAGTCCTCCCAAATTCGAGCAGACCGGACTAAACTCTTTTGCCAAGATATCTGTTATGTTTGTAAAACGGCTCAATAATACTTTCACCAAGGCAACGAACGATATCATCTAAGATCCCATCGAATTTTGCTTGTCATTTGACCTTCCTTCTCCTAGTAATAGCTGAGTCGCTACAGATGAAATTACCCGGTTGAAGCTCAGCAAATTTTACTACTCAGAAAGCTTGTCATCATTCTTTCTCCAGGAATATGCTGAATTAGTCAATTGACGGCACGTTGTTGTGTTGGAGGACAGCAAACACCACATCAATTCCCAAAATACGTATGGCTACGTTTATTTCGAAGTTAAGTACGTCTGTAGGATTGAAAGTTTTCAAGAGACTGTCTGGCTGGGACGAAAGCATATCCGAACGTTTTGCATTATGGCCAGTTCATCTGTCATCGTTCACGTTAACCCTCGATGCTGTCACTTGCCTAATCCACTCCGTCTTGCTATTGCTTGACGAGAAACCCAGATCTGTTTGTATATGTTTGCCATATTGAAGCAATGTGTTTGAAATCACTGGCAGACAGCAGTGACTTTATCTTCCTGGGGAATCGGGCATTTTAACCTCAACTGTCGATATTCTACACGATTAAATTACAAAGCAATAAATTTACATGTCAAATCTTATTGCCAGTCACCACTATCTCTGATGTCCTACAGAGTGCAGTCCAGTCCCCGTTCTGGTTCTTATTCCATATTTTAACCACACTAGCTTAGGATCACAATTTAGTGACCAGATATGCACATGGTGTCGTGCTAGACTCCATTAATCTCATTCGACTTTCTTCTGCTGCTCTGCTGGGCAGACTATGAGGGCGACCAGAAACTCGCAGTTTGTCTCTCAACACATACGAGTTTGAAACTGAACATCACCTACGTTTGATCACACGAAATTCAGAGCACAGATTCCGGCTTGAACAAGGATACGTACTACTGATGATCTCTGATAAGAGCGAAACTCGAATCTAGTATCTGCTTAGGAAGTGAGCCGGCTAAAAGGCTTAGTTGAATGCAAGGACTGTGATTGAATGTGGGTAATGTTTAATTTAAAATAATCTGAATCACCGAAGTTCAATACAAACATTCAAGTCTGTTGATATTTCGGTTTTCTTTCTGAAAGGCCATTTAAAGAAGAAGCTTTTCAATGAGTGCTGATTCTTCCTTGTGCACAGCGTACTCATGCTTCGACTTTTTTTGCTAGGTACCTGAATAACAACAAGACATGACCATTTCATGTTACCGATGTTTTTGCTGCACTTAAGGAATTCCCATCTCATTTGGCTAGCAGATTTATCACTACATGTGTATTCCCCATTGAATGCATCGCATTTGAGCTGTTTTCTACATTCTACTAAATCTCACAAGCATCTATGACTTTGTAGGAGTATTCCCCATAAATGTTTGCTCATTCACTAGTTATCATCATTTAACGTCGGAAAAACGTATGTGACAACAAGTATGCCTGGAGCAACTCACGTTCTTAACTCGGATCTCCACAAATGTATTTCTACATCTTTCACTGGAGAATGGCCTTATAATTCGGTGAACCACAAACCGGAATCAGTAGACGTTGTTCTTAGTTAGTACATGCTGTAAACTCTTGTATATAGTTCAGGATTGTTAGTTTTGGTTCACTCAAGTATACTTAATTAATTAACCCTCATGTTCTGAAGACGCAACAATGGGGAAAAAAACAAAATTTCCATGACTATTACTTTGAATTGACTTAATTTCAAGGCACTTAGTTAAGTCTTTCTCTACCTGGTAGATAACTTTTCAAAACAGGCTTTTCCCTTAGGATCCAAATGAATGTTGTCTTATCAAGTTTATTGAGTAGTATTCTTCCACGTTGCCGGAACACACAATTTTTCATAGGTCGGGGCTAGTAAACGTAGATGAAGTCCAGTTCTAAACGTTTTGCTTATAGCCACACAACAGAATGGTGTCCTGTACAATTCATTAAGCACTGGTAGGAAGAAACTTTGCATACTGAATTTCACCTACTGTTTTCCTCAACTGATTCACACTGTCACTCTGTCAGCGAAACGTAATAGAAACCGGTGTTTGCAGTAAAATTTGGTATATAACTGATCTGAGAAGTTTCAGAAAATAATTTGCATGATCTCGACAGTTGGTATTTGTGTAGCGAGACTTCTATTAGCGAGAATCTTAGTCTTCATTATTTGCATTGTTGTTTGTGGGCCGGATCCAGTATTAGAGACCAATCATATACCCTGTTACATTCCGTGATCAAAACGGTCAGATCAATCCTGTAACTGTTCAACAACTTGCCGGTGCAAGTCATTCGATCCACTGCATGTATCGATGTTAACTTTTTGGAGATTCAACGGCTATATACTTCACACTGTCCCAAATGATCACCCATTGATGAAGAACAAGTTGAAACTTGCTATTGTCAGGCACATCTTCAATTACCGGTTTTGAAGTAGTAGCTATTTGTTATCCTTGTCGTTGGAAATTTGACAAAACGTTTCTTAAACGTGTCTTGGTTAAACTTTTTAATAGTTGGTTTAGCAGAGTTTGCCACATTCTTGTCTAACTTTAGCTCAGAATGAAAATCGGAATAGGTCAGTAAGTAACCAGATCAAGACGTTCGTCTTTGAGCTGTTCATGTTCTAGGTAAAAGCTTGGTAATATGCAAAACAAACGCAGCTACTGAACCAACTATTGCAGTCATACTGCTAAGCTTTTAGCCATTGCTCTTGTGCGCTAAATCATATTCTTGATCAAACTGTCTACCCCTCGAAATTTAAGAAAAGCTATGTTAAACCTCACGACAATTTTGTTTACTCTTCGCCGCATGTGATTTTTAGATAGCTCGTGAGCATTGCCCAGTACATTAGAAAAGTAATGTATGGTATTGCGTGATTGAAATTTTTATTGCTGTCATATGTTCACCCTAACCTGTTTGTCAGTCATAAACATCAGAATGTATGAAAGAGAGCCTTCGAAATTGCGAACCACTGGATATATCAGAGTGGGTTCCTTGGTTTTGTGCACAAAACTCAGTATGAAAGTATAACATAGACTCAACTTATAACACACGCACACGTGAACTCATTTCTTTCGGTTTAATTATTTACCAACTTACCACGTAAGAATGTTGTTGTTCTGCTTTCCCTTGACGAATGCGATAGAGCCGTATGGATAGCCCAATTGCCAAAAGGACGATGCAATAAAGCACTGCGATTGATCTCTGACCGTGGCTTCTTTCAAAATAATAAACAAGATGGAGCATAGGACATGGTTTGTAGATTATCAGTAGGTATGGTGTGATGAAGATGGGCAACTTATGAGAAATAAAGCTGAAATAGGGTAACTATATTTGTGTGAGGTATATTTAACGGTTCACTTTTTACAGCTTTCGAAACAGTTCCCTGAAAACTTTAATTATAAAGAAAGAAGTATAGAAAAAGTTGAGCTGCCTTACTTAAGTACTGTTCTTCTGGCACATAGCACAACGCAAAAATAAACAGTCCGGCATTTTAGACGGGTTTGTTTTTTGCGTTATTTTTGTCAGGTTAAGTAATTACCGTATGTATATTTATGCAAGTCCAACTCGTCAAATCAGTTTCTTGAATCTAACAAAATTGCTGTAGAGGACACTACGGAAAGAATTATATTGACCTAAGCATGAAGGATAACCTGGAAATTTTCAGTTTCGGAGTAGGTACTTTTGAATCTTGCAGAAAATATTTAACATCTCAGTGTTAATCTACTTTTAGAAGAAGCGTTTCAATGTACCCACAATTTGGTCAAGAGGACTTCTGTTTTTTAAGATTTTCCATCACAAAGTGACACTTCAGTACGGCCGATTACATTCACTTTTAATGTTCCCCTCGAGAAGGATGATATTCTAACTGGCAGGCTTTACGTTACGGGAGGAAACTCTGGTTCACTTAGCTATTAGTGTTACAAACAATATTTTAGGTAGGGTTTTTAACTGAGTCATCTGATCATCGGTGAGGGCCCGATATAATATCTTCATATGCAGCGCTTGAAGTCCACTTTCATGGTAGTGTATTAATTCACTGCAAGACTGTAGGTGGAGGGTTAGTTCATTAGGGAGTACCCAAGTGAGGTAATTGTTTGTTCATTTGTACATCTATCCATAGTCATATCTCTGCAGCCATTCCGTTTGAAAATAGTCGACAGAATGACAGATAAGTAAATAAGTACACATGAGACAAATTAAAGCATAAGTTTGAAAATCTAAATAAAAAGACTTGTCAACAATCGCATGGATGCACTGAATGAAGCTCATCGCTGATTCCTTGATCGCTTTTATCTGGCGGTACGATTAGTAATGCGGACCTCAACTGTCTGACGTATGTTCTAAACGTGTTTGATATGATGGTCAAACATTCATATCATTTGATGCAGGTCAAAGTGTGGAGAAATTGTTGACAAAAATAAAAACAATTTACCAATACATCATACACTTGTGAGCATGGTTATCATTGGGTAGAATAAGATCACATATACATACATGTGCATTTTAACTGCCTCTTACAACAGATAATAAAACATACGTTGATGTCATGAATAAGGGTAAACCAGCGTTATGTTTATAGATGTATTATAAACTATGTCGCGTTGTGGTGATGTTGACAGAGCAAATGAATTTGCAGGTTCAAAGAAACCTTATTTCAATAATAAACTTAGGTTCAGGACTAACCGAAACTTTTAAAGTCATGTTAATTCTATTTAACAGTACTCTATACAGACAGAGAGATAAGATTGCAGTTATCAGTAATATCAAATGTTCACAAATAATAAGTAATAAAATTATGTACAGTATGACGGTTGAACAAAAGTTAGGAAAATAGCATGAACATCACCCACAATTGATCGCAGCTGTAGCATTCCCATAAACATTCCAGTCAGCTCCTTTTGAAAACAAGCATTCGCGTTTCATTCTCATTAGGGCTCGTCACTGGTGCGTATCCTTGCCACTGCCGGGACAAGAACCACGACCAAGCTGTTCATGAGGCAGCCGTGTTGACCACTGCGCCACTAACCTCACATTAGGCATGGCCGAATCAGCATCGCATGTGAACGCGTCAATCATTTTTGCTTGTGAGTAATGGCCCGATACCCTCGAGAGGAGACACAGTTTCTGACTGTTAACTCCAATCGATGACCCCTCGACTAGGACTTCTCTCCAAGTTGAAATCACAGAAATCATTGACTTGTTGAGCGGTATTTGATTACTAGGTTGAGGTCAATGGCGCAGTGGTAAACACGGTTGCCTCATGAACAGCGTGGTCGGAGTTCTATTCCTGGCAGTGGCAAGGGTATGCACTACCGACGGGCACTAGTGAGGGCGAAACTCGAGTCTAGTGCTTGCTTTCGGTAGGGACCGTATCAAATATTATGGCAATGCCACAGCTGCGATCAATTGTGGGTGATGTTCAATCTATATGAAAATAAAAATCCTCTACTACTCATCAGTAAACGTTAGAAAGGCAAGATTTTAAATTTAATCTTGCATGCCTAATGTCCAAACGAAGCTCCCATCGTTATGCACCCCATCTTTCAACGACTTTTAAAGAAGTAACTTAACGATCCACTAAAACTGTGGCCACGTAACAGTTTGAACAGTGAAGTTAGAAACATTTTTTTGCACAATGTGTCTCTCGAGCACAATTCGCTGCAACTCATCAGTACATACTGCAGTGTTTGGGTTTAAATAGCAAAGTTCAATGGACACTGTAAAGCTAAACAGCAAAATCAACATCCACAAAGCACACACACATCCATATTCATCAGTTACCAGGGCAATCTGATTCTGATGAATAAGTCTTGCTGTACGCAGAGAGGTAACTCATTTGCTGCTTGTTGTCACCTCCGCGAACGAGAGAAGTCTTCGATTTTTTTCTCCGTAACGTATTTGAAATGACTTCTCCAGGTTCAATTAAGGTCGACAAGTCAACAGTTATCGGGCGATCGATGATGCTGGTTCTTTGTGGCTTGTCACATTCTGACTTGAGCCCGGCATTATGGTATCCATGAGCGTTTTGCGAACCCAAACTCAAATGTGTTCGTTGACCAGATTACGTAACTGCCACTTCTTTCTGCTTATGTAATTGACCCATCACTCATACGAGAATTCGTAGATGATGTACGATTTGGCTTTGAGCGGTAGCGGTGTTTTTAAAGGTGGTGTTGGGATTATGGTGGTGGTGAACAGCAAGACCAGTTTGGCTGCATAGAACGTGTGTCCCATAGCCACCGTGAGACGGGTTTTGAGCACAGTTTTCAAAATGCACATTGTGTAAAAGACCGTTTCTGACTTCTCTCTTCGAATTTCTACTAGAAAAGGTTGCTTTACTGTACGTGAGAGTTCTCTGAAGAAGAGTAGGTTTATACGAGCTCATGCACAGCGCTGCGTATAGATCTAGTGATGATATTGAGTAAAGTTTGGAGCAGGTTGAGAACCAAACTATGATTATCTCCAATTCTGTTGATATCTATCACATTCCAGCACTTCAAGTGGACTTTGGCAATGGACGCGTAAAACACTGCCACGTGGAGTAGCAAATATTACTTCCCTTCAGTAAGACTGAAGGGAAGTACAACGAACTGGGAAGGAAGTAGATGTTAAAACCTTGAAATGGAGTAGCGAGAGATTGAAAATACACTCTAAAAATGCATATAATAGGGGTGCTCCTTGACTTGCAGACAACCATGGGTTACAACTTAAAGTTGCAAGTTGTCTTTCTTACAAAGAAACTATTTTATAAGGGTTGAAGTAGTCGAGATTATTGTAGCAGTCAATATGATGCCTAAAATAGGTCATGGTATATGTATAATATCCACAGCACGTGAGTCACAGACAGGAAGAGAGATCGAATAAATCGCGGCTGAGGAAAACAGGTCCAACGGGCAAGTAATAACTGGTTAAACTTTGCGACAGAAAGGTACTACACAAAACTACGGAACCGGGTGTTGGGATGTGTAGGCAAAAATCTAGAATCGTTGTAAACTGGAGTTTAGGTTCATATACACGTCTGCATGATTGACTGAACCACGCATGAATTAAACGATAATCTTGCTTTATTGAACGACTTTCTGTAAAAATATCACTGATGACGCCACAATATTGTTATATTTGTGAGCGCAGCGGAGATGGAACCTGCAATGTGCTGGATTCATTTGTTCCGAGGATTAGAATAAACAATAATAAGATGAATTAGTAATGTTAGGCATTCTTCAGCACCAATGCGCAACACGATTCACCCTCATTTTTAAGTATGGTGAAGCACTTATTACAATTAACAAACTTTTCCTCTCAGTTCTAAGATTTCGTAGGCTTTTGCGAAGGAGGACATTAAAGAAGGCATCTACGAAATCAACTGTTAAAATAAATTTGAAGTAACCTATTTCCTACTATTAGACAATACAACATTTTTGGTATTATCCACGGATTGAGTGACTCGCCTAGTATAAACCTCTGTTTTACACATCCATCTGACAACTTCAGTAAACAAAGCTACAAAAAGCTGTTTGTGATAATTGTTTCATTTTATCCCTGTGTGGTCAGTAGTATCGTCTAAAAGCAAAGACTAACAGCAGTCGTTAAAAATAATTATAAAGCATAACATAATAATGGCTTATTACTTTCAGAGTTTATTGTTTGCTTACTTGGCCTTTCGTGCAGAATTAACGGATATGACCACTTCATCTTCTTTTTGAGGTTTGGGACGATCGGATTTTGTTTCATCACAGGCTTGGTCACTTAATCTCGTAGTCCACTCCACCTGCATTTTTACACAAATATCTTCAGACCACAAAGTAACAGTTTCTTCACGAATGAGCACTTTCTTTTTGGTTATGTTCCACGCGATTACACAATATGTAGCTTGGATTTTTGGCCAGACCTGCAAACTGTCTGCCAGAGAGAGTTTGTCTAACGTCTAGTTGGCGAAACGGTAATCTGCTGCCCTAGTTACAGGTCAACACCTAAGCTGAACAATTTGGACTTGAGTGTCAGTGTGGACGCTAAAGCAGTTGGTTTTGTGTGCTAGTTGTAACTATGCATATGTATGTGAAAGCTATGGTCACAAAACAGACGTTTTGTGTGTCAGTTTTTATCTAACGATTGATTTGAGCTTTAGAGGTCAACAGTTAGTCGGATATGTGAATTGCTCATCCGGTTTACAACCAACGTGTGAATAACTAATTCGCAATACGACTGAATAATTCCTGACCTTTACTTGAACCACAAACTGAACTTACCTCCAGAAATGTTCTCAGCTAGAAAATTGACATACCAAGCACAGAGTGTACGCATTACTACTGGCAATACTCAATGTCAAAGTTTTAAGTCCAATTCAACTCTGCTCAGCGTAGATTGGTGCGCAAAATACCACAAATAATCGGGTTTTGGGTTTATTACTAATGGTCCTTTTCTTTTCGTGTACACTGTATGATACATATCGATCGCAGCCCCATTGTTCCGATCGATTCGCTACTTCTTAAGTTTAAGCTACCATCGCTTGTGAACATCACTCAACCAGCTCACATATGCATCACGTGTCTAGTATCCAGCCTAAGGTACTCGCGTGTTTACCACACGGTGAACTTGGTGAATATACAGTTCACGAGGAGCATCTTCAAACAGTCTCTTGGAGACGATTTGGCACATGCCGCCCCAAGCTAGCCAATAAAAACGTGGGTTATCATGAAGCCAGTGATGTGCACGCCGTGTACTACCAGTCTATGATGTGTGTGAATAAAACGTATAGGGACTACAGTATATGAAATTCACATGAATACCTCATAGTGTAACAGTGACTCAACTGCTCAACCGACTGTACATCGCAAAACTCGTTCCTTCGAAAAGAGATAACTCATTCATACTTCTAGTGTTTTATGCAACATGGTTCAAATTAACTGACTGAATTTGTGAACTGAAAACCCCTCCCAACAACATGAAGCTGATTTCTACAGGATCGCAGTATCCAACGTCTAACGGACAAAACACAAACAGTCCACAAACTTCGAAAGAGTTGAAAGTGTCTGCAAATGCAGCAAAGAAAGCCAGGTGGGTTTAGCTTAAGTGATAAACACTTGAACAAAACAGGCGGTCTCATTTTTGCATATGGTTAACCAAAGATCCCATTCCTCATAATCTTGTTCCTCTGACTTAACTATTGGCTTTGTCCGCTACAATATTAGTGGAGTGATGAACAAAATTTCATTGCGAATTTTTGCAGGAGTTACAGCGGCAAGTACACGCCGAATACATGTTTTGAAAATTTACAGGATTTGACAAGATTTGCTCAGTTTTTCTTCATTACCAGATGAAGTGGTGTATCATAATCTATTGCCACATTTTTGCCTAGTGCCAGGATGTAGTGGTTAGTTCGATGAAGTTTCACCGTTGAATTTGCATTGCTTTCTATTTATTCTTCTAAAGTGTAACATGCTTGAATTGTATGAAGCGTATAATAGTATTATTATTGCTACTATGTACACCTTGCGACAAGTATATGAACGTCTTACATTTCTTAGACAATTAAACGGCGTTAATTTTTTGGGGAAATGCTTTCGGTAACTATGCCATTGATATCGTTACTCTATACAACAATTAAATTTTGCGAAAACCGATTGTTCAAAATGATCAAAAGAGTTGCGAAACTCATGCTGACACAATTATCAACCTACTGGTCTGCTTGCTTCGTATTGTTCCATCAAACACTCTACTCAAAGCTGGAATCACGTCAATGCTTTAACAAAGTGTATTCAACAAGCAGATGTCAGCCGGAACTGCATGTTTGCTGAACTGACGGATCGATTCGGATGAACAATCCATATACGTGATTTTAAGCCGACGGTCAACAAACATCACAAAAATTAACCAACAAAATTATTATATTAAGTGAAGTTCGAGAAGTTAGACTATTTCGAACGAGCGTCATCTACAATTACTTGCAATCTGTGTAAACAGACAGATGCTTCGACTAGCTCACTCCAAGTATAAGAACCAACCTGGTGTTTCACTAGTACTAGAGCTCATCCGTAATACACATCCAAGTGTGTATCCTTATTCAAACCAGAATTCTCCTGTGAACCCTTAAAATGCAATGATCCGATTTAAACATGCCGGCTCAATGTGGTCATTAGCTCAACCAAACTGACACATTATTTTAGAAGAGCTCCAATAGCGAAAAATTTGGACTTCGGCTAGTTTCGAACCAACAACAACTTGCCAAGACACGGCGAATAATCTAGCAGCTGAGCTACAAAGCCCCGCCGGAAGCTGATAAATTTTACATTTAGACCTAGTTACCCACCCAACCAACTGTTTCCTAGGGAATTCACCCAAAAATGTGGCAGACTGATTACCCAAGCAGGATTGTTTCAACATGGCACGCTGAAGTACACTGAAAGCACGGATGAGCATTGATATTGGGGTGAACAAAGAGTCGCCCTCTTCTCTCCTTTT
Organism: Paragonimus skrjabini miyazakii; assembly: GCA_014338405.1. Taxonomy (NCBI): domain Eukaryota; kingdom Metazoa; phylum Platyhelminthes; class Trematoda; order Plagiorchiida; family Troglotrematidae; genus Paragonimus; species Paragonimus skrjabini miyazakii. The sequence goes on along the minus strand of JTDE01000116.1, from coordinate 80,793 downwards.
GAAGTGACCGGGTATGCTGAACACTAGTCATACGAGGTTGTGGTTAATCGTTTGCACATTGGTATTTTGTCATGTCTGTTGTTAGACTGCTTTTATTGTAGTAAACATGCTTGTTTTATAAACACTAGGGCCGAAGTGCAAATTCCCGTCCGGACGAGACTACGTACCACTAACGAGCTCTAATGTGAACGGAACTATAGTCTAGTGCTTCCTTCTGAAGTGAGTTTACTGAAAGGCTTATCTAGATGCGAATTGTGTGAGGTGCTCAGTACGAAGCTAAAAGTATAATAATCGAGTGAGAATGACTTAAAAGAGAACGAGCATCAACGTCCGTTGGTGCAAATACAAATGTGAAGTCTTTCGTTATGTACAAACGCCAGGCGAAATAAGTGGATTGATATACCATGATTGTTTACCAGGAATCTCACGATATGTGTGGAATATGTTCAGGCTGACCAAACAGCAATTTCACCAAGTGTTGACAATGAAGTATAAACAGTTGTCGTCAAACAGACAAACATTTTTCATACCGTAAGTACGAACACGAAGTCTGCGATTTGATTCAGATGGTGTTCAATTCAGAAAATTGATTTTATTTAGCAGAAGATAGGGTATTGAAAAGAGGAAATTTTGGCTTTCAAGGAAATGAACTTAGTTCGCTCGTCACATAACTCTGAGGGTCAAAATGTAGAGTCTACTGATCGGCCTAATTCCACGGGTGAATAACAAAAGATGACAGTCTACCGAATCTAACTGAAACTGCTAACAATTCAGCCGGTTTGCACCTCATACAACAACGAGCTTTTGGCGACAGACTGCGAGCATGACATGAGCATTTAGACAAAATTAATTTAAACACTCTCTGACTACTGCCATTGATTTACCGACAAATGTGAAAATTAATTTCCGTCAGTCCAGAACAGGTTGAGGTTATTTGAGTTTATTTTCATCAAGTGACCGTCTTCTTAGTGGTTTGTAACATTCAACCATGAACGAACTTCTAATCTGGACGGATCTTATGGATGAGGATGCTATTGATCAACAGATGACATGTAACAGCAGTGGATAGTATGGTGTGCGTAAGCGTGCACCAAAGGCTAGTCCACTTGTTCGCGTGATATGGAAACCGAATAATCTCCTGATTTGTATATGGAAAACCAAGCACGAAGGTCGCAAACTAAAGTAACTGCTCTATCAACCACTAGAAGTTGCTGAAGGTTACTGAAGTGTCAGTTTCTACAAGGGCATAACGACTAGTCATCGGAAATTTTTTCTAAAGGAGGAAACTCGCATGCTTTGGTCATGTCTGCAATTCTGTTGAAGTTTGGATGGTAAACTTGTGGTCGGAATAATCTGTTAACACCCGACAACACCACTTATCTGTTGTTCAACCAATATCAATTGATCAAAAGAGATGACTAGTTGCAGGTACGATCATGTATCATTTTAAACCGAACAGTTTCGTCATTGTGTTTTTTTTAACTCTATGTGCCGACAGTTTACGTTTTTTAACCTTTAAGAGAAGAGATAAAACGTTAACGTAAATTACCGCTCGGGGTAGCAACCCCATATATAGAATGAATCCCTTGAATTGAGTCGTAAGATAGGCGGACACGCATATAACGTCCCAATCCATTCTGGAATACCAACTGGAAAAACTAGACGTTTTTGATTTTCAAGTAAGATTGATGATGAAGAACAACAAAATCGCTGGTCAAGCCAATCGATGTCGGGCAAGTTACGACTGCCGTTGACGATGTGGCGGGTTTTTCTCGGTGTTGTTGCTTCCGAAACAAACATAGCAATATAATTCCCCAGTTAATTATAACGTATAAACACGGAAACTGGTGGCTACAAGGAATGTCTGTTGGACTAGAATTCCACGGTCGGATGAAAATGACCACAAAGTTGGAAGTCTTGTCGGAGTGAAAGAAAGTCGGTTGCCAGTTTGTTAACAGGGTTATGAATTATTGCGTGCGCCAAAATCTACTTTGAGGGAGGCATCATGTTGGGCAAAGCAGGTAGCAAGCAGGTAACAGTGAACAAGACTTATTGGAGGTCACATCTTGACTGCTGGGCACAAGTGGTTGACGGCAGCCACCACTGAGTCGCGTTTTACTGCCGAACCTAAACTGACAGCATCAAGAGCACCGCCAGTCTGTAAAGCAAGAGCACTTAGCCTGTTCTATGATATACTGGAATGAGATGCTTGTGTGAAATTGTTGTTGTTTTTCAGAAGCGGTCACATTGACAGAAGTGAATATATGAGCAGGGTTCTGGACCAGAATCATGCTAGAAATCCAGAATTCAAAGTCTTTCTGTGAGTAGCTCCTATAGAGTCAACCGTCTTTCTTGCTAATTTATGTTTAAAACCGTGTGCGGAAGTCAGCGTCGCTGGAAGACTGTAAACGATAGACAAAACTGGACACCTGAGGTTGTCGCCTCAGCTCGCAGTCACCGTCCAAACTGCTAGCGTAGGTGAAAATATTCGTGGAATCTCGCCTAGTTGGCTTAAGATATTTGTACTGCAAGTTAAACAAAGACAATTTGTCAGCGATGATTCTTGAGAGGACCTCGATTCTTTGGTTACCTACATCACCACGCAGGCAACTAGATGAAACCGCCACGCCGGTCGCGTTCTAAAAGACCTGGTCTGTGAAAGAGGCGGACCTTCTGAGCCTTGTTTCAGCTGGCGAATTGAATGTGGAACTCGTATCCTTATCGACAAAACCGACGACAGAGTGCAATTTTGCTTGAGAATATAATGAAATTTCAAGAACGCCGTTCGCTAAGTTCCTCGTAGATTGTATATCACCTGAATGCGCGGTTAGCTTAGATTACAAACTGTTAACATCTGAGTTAAGATCTCGAACAGTTTTATTCGTAATTACTCATCAGTACCAAAGTTACAATAACATGAAACGGATTTTTTCAAATATTGTTGTGTTGTCATTACAACGGCAGTTTCAGGTCAACATCGTCTAGCGCCATTTGGTACAGAGAACACTCTTGCCACCGACAGAAAAGAATGTGATACATTGACTAACGTACATGATCAGGGCCAATGATGAATGCATGATACAGCAAAATGTCACGAACTCATAAACACAACTAAAGGAACGCAGTTCCGTAGACTAGACCCCGGGTTTTATTTACGCTGAACCGAAAGACGGTATGTGAATATACACTGACCATAGTCTAGGTTTCCTAAAAATCAACCCGGTGCACATAAAACAGTTAGAAATCAGACAAAATACTGCGAATTTAAGCTGTCAGAAAAGAACATTCTTAGCTACATAGTATTTGCAATTTATAAGGATTTGACCATTCCCTCAAAGTACATACGTTGATAACTGTGTGTCAGTAGTGTCAAAAAGTGTTAACAGTTTACAGTCTTGTATAAGATAATTGACATTAGATGATGTTAATTTGGTCTGTCAATAATAGATATTGCTCAGTAGTTCTTACGAATTGCTTCAAAAACCACCTCATCTTCGGGTGCTTCATGCCTAAAAATACAAAAGCTGTAATGATTTACAACTCAGTATCGTTTCATTAAATGTTGGACGCTATCGAGTATTTATCACCATGTTTGTGTTCTGATAAACTATTCGGCAAGTCCATCTGACTAAACATTATGCAAGCTTAGGCTTGTATTCTATCTTCATGTTTGAAATGGACGTTAAACTAAACACTGATTGAATATGCTACTTCGAACTCTATTCAACAAGCACTGAAGTTCAAAATTTTACAATTTAAAAAATGCAGATATCAAACTGAAATGAAAGTTAATTTTCTGGTTGTTAGATGGTCCTCGGTCGAAATGCGGTAATTGGACCATAAGTTTCTTAGAAAAGTTTTGTTATAAGAAAGACACTATTCTGTTTAAAACACTGCGTTCCCTTGATCCAATTCACCAATAACGATAGAAGACATACGTCGCGAGATGTTAACATTTCGTTTACTCTCTTCAGTCACGAACGTAAAACATTGGAATATATAGGACATGCGGATAGCAACAACAATAGAAACAATCAACAATTGGGTTTACACAAAACAAGGACTGTTATCAGTTCCAGGGCAGACAAACTGTTTGAAAAAAGGTTTTATTGTGGTTAATTAACTCCTCTTTTTGGAAATCATTCGTATTTGATTCGAGTTTTTGAATCCAGCTTCATGATTAATCCTTTCTCACATTAAAAATCACTTGTCTTCTTAGTTCGACCGATCGATAATGTTCGTTCTCGTCCGTATCAGAGGTTGAATTGGAGGTATTTGTGATTATGAAGTAAACATTGAAAATGTGCTTGGTGCGATCAAATATGAATTTTGATCAGTTTAGGTTGATCAAACTCAAAGACTACCGTTCAACATTCTATGAAACTTCCAGTTGATGCACATTTTAATTATGAGATTGGAACTTTATATTTGAGTATATATTATTGCAAAAATTTAGCCCAAATTGGTTAGGTTTGAGGATAGTTCCATATTCTCCCATTTTTTTCTTACAGAATTCATGGCCAGCGCGTGATTTCTATGGTCTACTGTATCGTCGTATTGGCAATTAGCATTGGAATTATTCTGTATTCCACGGGGCACCGAGTAGCAGAAACTGAACCTTCATTTGTGGTGAGTTAACTTACCGCATATCGGTCTTTCAGGACCAGTAACATACAGGCTGATTAATTTCATTATGGAATGCTTAAAAGCGTACAAGAAAAGGTGCGGTTTCTTTCCCCGCCTACAAAAACCTAATACTGTAACCAACGCTTCTATTTACTTTACATGCGGATAAGTTGCTTGTGCTTGTTGAGTGCAAGTTTTCTACCATACTTTTGAGTTAGACAAGTAGAATTCGTCCTGAGAGAACAATAGTTCGTTTTAAATTCTTCAGCCGACAACTGGCTAATAGTCGGAAGTTATGTATATCTAAAGCTTGAAAACAATGAATGAACGCAACGAAGTTCACAGGATCACAGTGAAAGTAAACTTCCGGCAAGGATTTGTTTACTGGGTGACCAACGCAGGTTTTCATTGCGTGATACACAAATGAGTGAGATTAATGTTATGTAGTAAAAGTTTACGGTTATTGACCATGAAGATGTGTCAGTTTTTCAGTATTGCTATAGTAAAATGCTTAGCACGACATATGCACTACTGTGTTTGCGATTCACAGTGACTGTTTTTACTAATATGTGGTAATCGAATAGGACAGCTTAAAGACTGGGAAAATTAAACGGTTAACATCTTTTTGCTAATAACTGGGTTATACTGTTGGAAACTGTACATGAATAAAATAGAACAGAAGTATCACACAGACGGCGTGACAATTCAGTCGACAGCACACTCACAGTATTTCTTAGAGAGGCATCTTCCAAAGAACCTAAACAAGAAATTGACGAAAGTCACACACATGCAGTTGATGCCAAACTGATTTGGACAAGCAGCCCCAAGAACTAATCTATAATATACTACTCCTATTGCCGGTCGATTCTGCGCACCAAAGAAATGCGTGATGACATTGAGTTGGCTAAAGCAATCCGTTAATATCCTTATTGTACCTAAATCGGCCACCACTTGTGTGTAGCTTCGAACAGACAGTCGCTGCATGCTTTTTGCTTCACATCCAAACGCAGCTGAATCTGCTTTATTCTTGCGAAATAGATTATGTCATGGTGTTTACGCCTCCACATCTTGTTGTTCTACTCGTAAATCTACATAATTGTATTGCAAGCAACTCGATGAGGAATAACCCCAATACGACTTCGCAGGCTAAACAGTATTTTGTTTTGCAAGTGGGACCTTATTATTTTGTACTTAAAGAGAGCCTCATGTAATACATTGGTAGTAATAATTTAAGGTATATAACATGTTTCCATGGCCGGAGTTTTACTAGTCAGATAATCCTTGTTGAATGCAAGACGATAAATGTTGAGAAGACTCTTATATTTGTGATCCGGACTTCAGCCGCCTTCGAAGAAGCTACATAAGTTGCCTTCCTCCATAGGTTATCTACTCTTGTATGCGAAGCTAACTTCTAGATAAAGAACCCAACGTATTTTTTATTCTGGCCCCAATTACTTATATATTCAAGTATGTCTAATGAAATGCGTCATTAATTTCGGAGATGGACTACAAAGGTTGGAATACATTGACGTTTTCGATACGAATATTAAGTTGCTAAGTGCAAGCAATATGTGAGACAACAAAGCGTGAAAATCAGGGAGTTCGATGAAATCAAATCAGTCTTTTGAGATCTTAACATACGTGAGAATGATAACATTAGTCAGCAGGGTGAAACGCCAATTAGAGTATGCTATCGGTCATAAGGATAGTGGTTCACAGGAGGAAACCGTACTCCGATCATTTTATCAGAAACGATTCACATGGTATTTGTCAGCCATTGAGATTTTTCATTGCTGCTCTTCAGATAAATACATAACTTTAGTGGCGGTAACAAGTTGTTCATTGCTATTTCAAATTACTCATGAATATCAATTCTGCTTCAAATTCTCATTGCATATTTTCAAGATTTCAGTGACTAACCAAACCTTATGTCTGGTAATCTTTACAGTGGTTTTTCAACACTTTATACCTGACATCAGTCACTGGGATGTTGTGTGTACTCGGCTACATTTATAAAAATCGACATGGCAGCATTGAGGCGATAGAGAAAGGAAGTTCAACAGCACCACAAATTCTGTTCTCGCTTCAGGGGGAACCGGTTAGTTTGTACTTGCGGATTGGACTTTGCAGTAAGTTTTATAATTAAAACCAGATGTTTTGTTGTCTGGGATATGGGAAAAATTGCTCTCAAAATATACCTATTGTTACATAGATGTCACATGTTGATTGTTGATAGGATGTGTTGGATAACTGTGCGTAGTCTGCACCTTAAACTTGAAATATCTCTCATGTGAACTACAGCTAGTCCAAGGTAAAAATATATCAGGCTGTGTATAAATGTACAACTCCTGTCTAAGAAGTGGATGTGTTAGGCTGAACAAGAAAGTTAAAAAACGGTTTAAATGCAGGTTATTCAACAAGTAACCAATGATCAACACTCGATTTAAGTAGGGTTGTGAACTATGGATAAAATCTAATAAACAGGAGTATTCGGAAATTTCTGTAGGAATGGTAGAAGTCTTGGAAAATTGTCTGACTATCGACAATGGCGCAGACCTGCGTGTATGCCACTAAAAACATACGAGAAAATCACCCAATGATTTCTGTTATATTTATTCGCAGTGGCGTAAGAATTGTATTAATTCAGAAGTAACAGTTAACTTTCTGAAACATACCTACAGTCACTGACTATTTTAAGATGATTTCTCGTCACTATACAATCCGTAATTAACTTTGTAGTTCTTTGCACTTGCTAGTTAGAAATAATCTGACAAAGATTCCGACCGGTAACATGTTTTTTTCAAGACTCAAGTCCCTTGTTTGCTCCTCATCAAACCCGGGAGCATCGTTTTGACGTGGAAAATTGGGTGAATATTCAATTTTTTTAAACAGCACATCAGTCAAGTTGAATATCGCATCCATCCCGTCGGAACGGTAAAAACCACCGTGATGCAATTTTCTCCCGTTTGGCTGCTTGAAATGTTACACATAAAGACTGGTTTTCTGTTGTAGGGACTCATCAGACAGAAATTTAAAACCAGCAGCATTCAAGCCGGGAGTTTCCCGTAAACTCTTCCCTTGGTTATGTGCGCATCTTTTGCTATGAGTTGTTGTCACTAAGCAGTCAAAGAGACCTGCCCTTTCTCCAGCTATATGATAGCATTACTCAGATGATATCAATCAGTTAGCAACGGTCCTAGTTTGTAGAAGATTGGTCTTTTAAAATTACCCAAGATTTGTGTCATCTTGTCTGCTTCGAATTCCTCCTAATCAACACTTAGTAACAAAACTCCTGGGATAAATTGAAATAACACAAATCCCGTGCGAAATGAATCACTTTTACCTTCCGTTTTATAGGCCTGAGGAGTGGGAGTCAAATGTTTGTGTCAATGGTACGTCCTGGGCTAAACAACGTAGTCACAATGAGACAGTCCAAACTCAATTAAACTTAGCTGAAGCTCCGGATAACCGGGGAAACGGCTGGAATTGTGGAAATTCGAGGGAGTTCGCTACCTAAAAACGAGATGACACTGAAAGGTTGTCACCTCTAAAACATCGATGACTTCTGTAAACTGATCAGGCAGAAAACAATCAATCCCACCGAGTACGACGCACAATGCGTTGACTACAAATACTGGGATGCGTATCCTAGAAATGAATAAATTAAAAGACTTGGAATTTCTGTGAAACCACATGCAGAGGTTTGTATATTTCAAACAATGTTAGCAACGCGGAAATTAGGCCACTGTGAAAGAACCTGCTCAACAAGTGAATAAGTAGTGTGAAAACTCAGTAGTTAGTAGTTTGGTGGTCAAATGGAGGAATTCAAGCTGAATTTATACTTCTCATCAGAGTGGACTCAAAAAAGCGTTACAAAGGAAAACTAGACGAAAAATTAAAAGCAGTGGTCCTGATCATAGTAAACACATACTAGTAAGTTTGTCATAAACCCGTTTGAAAACGGTTTGGCAAAGAAATAGTGTAAGTAATGAAGTATCGAAATATTTGTGTGAAGGTTTTGAACAGTAGGATTCCTCGATGACATGCATTGTCTCAGAGCAGTTGCATTTGAGGACTAACAGCGAGGACTCCAAATCTCTTAGTAACTGACATCTCACATATAAGCAGTCTGTATATGTGCGTATTGAGAGACCAGCTGTCAAGTCGGCATTTAAAATAATTATGTACGAGGATTCCAACGTTTTGCGTTAACCTGAGTTTTTTTACACGCAGCTGAATAGCCATAATCCAACTATTCCAAGTCGTGTGCGAATGTGCTTATCTTTGTCGGATGGGATCTTGGCAAAGGTTATTACGGATTCATCAACTGGACAGCTATGCCGGTTGGAGCGTTACTTATATTTGTAACGCAATTTTTATAACTGTTTACGGCACACAAATATGCCGGCTACGTATCACAAGTATACTGTGTTTATTTTATTACGTCCAACTGTTGTACACTAAATCAAGTTTCTTTCTAATTGATATGCAGTTTTTACAGTCATGGCCATAGCACACACGGTTTGTCGCGCCTTCGAAATCTCACTAACAAGCAAGGATTTTCATTGGGTCATTCCGTTTGCATCCAGCAAAATACTGTTTTTCATCGTGCAAACAATATTTATTCTGGTATTACACCGAGTAAGTGTGCAGTATTTTTAGAGTCACACAAGACTTCTGTGCAACCAGAAGTAGTTTTACTGTGTTGTTGTCGTGAATCTCTACATTTTCTTTGTTGCTTCAGAGAATAGCTTCTCTAACCATTTACGTCAGAATCGGTAGCACCTCCGGTCACTAATGTCTGAAATGACTGAAAATGGGTAACAAAAGTCATGACACTGACTTCGATTGCACCTACTGGGATGACTGCCACTGCACAAAATCTTGTTGGGTGGTTTCGTCTCATGGACTGTCAATTTAACTCTGGCAATACTCATACCGATAACAGTGAAATTTTCAACCTGGTCTTTACACCTCAGTGTCTGTCATACTGCGATATCGATGAACATATTATGAGGTCCCGGGGAGTAACACGGTAGAAAATCTCCGGCCAGCGTGAGCAAAAAAATATTTGCATACGTTTGGACACAAAGCACTAACTTGAAGTTGATTAAATTAAATCCATCGAACGTATCTTGGGAAAAAATAACCAAATCGAATTAAGGAAGCAAAAACAGAATCCACTGACAAAATACAGGGAACTTGAGCTTAGCTTACGATCCGGCTTTTAACTAGTCAGTTATTTCTCCCATGTTTGAGACAGCGGATGAATAACACCACATAGCGAGTAATTTGGAGCATATCCAGTGCCCATTAGTCCTGGACCAACGGATGGCTACTGATATGCTAAACTTATTTTGAACGCTCTTTCTAGTTTATCGCTTGCCGTTTGGACATATTTTCATATTGCAACCTGTTTTCCTCCTGGAAATCGCTACAGCGTCTGTAGTGTATCCTGCAGGAAAAGTCAAATTTTCCTTCTCGTCCAATTGGTTATTACTAGAGGATGCTTCAAGATATCACACTGAACGTTCGCTAGTTTCACTGCTATTATTAAGAACGACATTAGTTGAACCGATTTATGGAGTAAATGTTGAGACATTATGAGGTCCTTTTCAATATTCATACCGTTCTGTCTTGAGACTCAGTGACTGGCGCTGCTGTCTCCAAGTTGGATTAGAAACTGCCCAGTTACTTGATTAATATTTACATTCTTTTCGGCTGATCTCACCTAAAACCTTTACTACATGAGCCAGGTGTTACTGATAAAGTGTTACACCATACTAAGCATCCTAGAAAGAGTCGTAATCAAGATATATTCATTGAACGTTTGTCCAGCGCTTGTTTTTTGGTCCTCGCAGTGATACTAATCAACGACTTGAGTGAGATGCACGACGCTACACTTGCCTACAGACTTTCAGTTAGTGTCGGCTATATCCCTCTACTAAATTACATAATTCTGACCAAGCAGCTAAATGCGCGTGATGATATGCGTTCTGTGACTTTGAAGGGTTAACAACTGACCTACCCTACTGACTACTAGCTTAGAGCTCTTCCAACTATACAGCAACTGTTACTACCAATACAGAAATTCAGACATACTTACAAAAGTGTATGGAAAGGTTACGGTTGTATTTTAATATTTATGCACATTGATAAGTGTGCTGGGCATAATAAGACAACTGGGTGGTAGAATAAAGTCAGTATAATTTAAAGTCAACATTGCTAGACATATTCCCATAAACATACTCATTTGTCATGACGGATAAATCAAACATTTGAACTGAATAATAATAAAGAGGAAAACATCTGAGTGATTAAAACGCAAATACCTGTTTTTATAGCAGTCAAATTGCAATTTTACATTCCTCATAGGATAAAGTGCTTTTTCTAATAAAAAAACCTCAGTCTCAACTTCCATAATTTTACGGTGCAATATTGTAAACTTTTATGCAGTAATTTTACTCTTAATTTCTACTACCTAGACAAGAGCAGTCTTGGTGCAACTGAAGCTTTGAACGAAAACCTTTAAGATGGTCTTGGGTTGTTGTGATTTAACGAGGTAAAAGTCACGTCGCAAAGGTTTTTGACAGCTTTACAAGAACAGTCGTTTGAAAAGTCAAAAAAATTCAGAATATTTATTAATTACTTTTGAATTGTGGGGGTAATGGTGAAACTGACACACCTGGACTGAAATCTTCGTGCGAAATCACAATTTGCATAATACTAAAATAATCGGGTTTAATAGTCTCAGATTGTAAACGTTACACAAGTGCGTAAGTGTGCTATAAACATTTGTTTCATGTTTTGTTTTTAGTCATGTTACTTGCATTCACTAACGCGTATTTCCATTTCGTGTTATTGTTTATCTACTTACATCTCAGTTGGTTGTGTTGGCCAGGAAACGCTTGTTCAGTCTAATTCTGTTGCATCTGATCACCGTGAATTTGTGTTTCTGGGTTGATTCGGCAATCGAAAAAATCTCTCAAAGTGTTACAATGGAACATTCCAATGCAAACCACACACTTGTAACAATTCGATACCGTTTGAAAGCCACAAGTTACTTTCTGCCGGCTATTCCAGAATATTGTGCAATTAGCGTTGCCGTCATTTTCGAAATGTCACAAAGGATTGGACAATTCAGACAAATAGAAGATGGTCATCAGGTATACGGGTCATTAGTCTGTTTATAAATTAAAACTTTTTTTAGCGATTTCAGCATTTTTGAGCATTTCTAACGACCACCGTTGTCCTGAATGCCAGCAAAAGTTGTGTTGCGTAATGCCCACCTATCAGTTTTTCATATCATGTATATTCAAAAATAATTATGGTATGCGCATTATAACGGTGTTATGTTGGGAGATGACAATAGAAATTGACTTCTCAAATGATTTGCTGTGAATTACCGCTTGAAAATTACGCTTCCATATTTGACCGCTTAATGATTTGATCGAATTTTTAAATATATGCACGCAATCGTTTTTCCGCCATGTCCTTGTCAATACCGAGTTCTCTACTTCCGACTATTACTCTGTAAGAAACCACTGAGTTTCATTCAACAACTTTCACTGCCAAGCAGCGTGTCTAAGAGATGTCCCAAAGCAACTGGATATGACAGTCATCATTAAAGGCTTCGAATTAAGTTGTCCAATTACATGAAAGTTTGAAATGCTAACTTTTCAAACGTACTTTTTTCCTATGTTACTGCTAGTTTGAAGTATGGCACTTTGTTTACAACCTGTTGGCACCACCGGCTACCTTAGTTGGGTCCAAATATGTTATTGACTAGAATCGTTGAAGAGTAGACCTCAAAACTCAGAAGGGTAGTCGGTACGCTGTTATGCTTATTGTATTCATCATGTTTATCAAAAAAGAGCTTAGAAAGTTACCAGAAGTTTAGTGGTAAACGAAAGTTGTTTGCTGTTTTTGAACTGGCACACAAACAACTTTAAGTTTCATTCCTTGTTGTTGTTGTGATACCTTTAATTTTGCGGTAGTATTCGAATTGTGGCTAAATCGAGTGTTACACTTACAGTTTTATTGTTACGCTTCAACTCTACTTTTCATTGTAGCCCGTTTCTTCTTAAATTTAAACTTTTCAAGTAGAGGCAGCCAACATTACTGCTCCTTACCGAATTATGTACAAGTATTATTTCATGCTAGCCCATCTGCTTTGTGAGATCTCTAAAATCAAAAAATGGATAAAACTGTGATTTGAAAAAAGGGTAATAACTTGTAATATCATTTTATTTTGTCACTGCTGTTATATACCATCTAGCTACATAGCTTATATTACATAATTTGAAGACTATACAGAGATATGATGGGTTCTTCTCAGATTATTCTTATGCCGCGAAGACCGGTGGGTGATTTGTTTGTTACCTTTGACGGAAAGCTGGCTTCCATGCAAACTTTCCCCAAAGAGTTTGTGGAGAGTAGTCAAGCCAAACATTAAACCTTCCTGATAAATACCTTGATTTTTCGTATACAGACTTGATAACGTTGGATCAAACCTACAAATTGTCTATCGGACGTATAGATCCCTGAAAACAGAAGGCTTATAGTTTCGATCGGACTTTTGTCTGTTTTATCGTTCATCTTTGCTACTGTACTGTATAGTGTATAGCGGCTCCTGAGGTCTAGGTTTTCAGACAACCCTGCCAAAACTGTCTAGTTTGATCAAATCCGTCGTTCCCACTAAAAACATGACTACTGGCATTTAGATGATCAGCTTCTCATGCAGCGTAGATCTTCTTAAAGAACATGTATTTCACGAAGTTTCTAATGACCGTATATGTTGACTTAAACAAAATAACTGTTTCATTATTTTTAATCCTTGGCAACACGTTGCTTATTTAAATCAGTATATCAAGAAGGAGTAAATATTATCAGAATCGGTAACTTTACAAATAAATGAGGTGTTTCAGTACGTGTTGCGCTACTGGAAATGCTGTTCAAAGACGCAACGAAAATGTGTGTAATGTTACACTTTAAGGTTTCCTATTGTTGGTGGGAGTCTCAACGAAGAAGTAAGTGTGAGACACCCACAATTAAATCTCACTAGAGTTTGTCCTTTTTCAAAAGTAGGTTTATCTGTGAGCAAATAAGTCCATATGACTTGAAATACTTTTCGAAAAAATTTATTCTCTTTCAAAGTGATTATAGGTTACATTTAATACAGGTTACAATCAAGCGAAATGTTAGTTCTATGTTAGCTATTTGTAAGCTCCACAATCGTGTCTTGAATGAATTTTGACTGATTTAGCGACCAGGAAGATGTTGACAGGTTTCCATTTGGTTGTTACCCACTCACCCACTGAATTCCCCGGTTTATGTTACACAAAGCACTTAAACACTGTGCGCATAAGCCTCATCCATCGGTTGTGCTTCTCTGTCTCAACCATAACGTTTACATATTTTACTACAATTCTCCTATTATTTTCTACAAAATTTTATGCGGATAAAAGACTAACATCAATTACGTTTGTTTTGCATAATCACTTCTGTCTTGTTTTTCTGTACAATCCACATAGAACTTAATTTGCCAATACGTTCTGTTAGCATCTAGGTTTATTTCAGTTTCAAATTTACATGTGTTGTTATATTGTTGCAGTGCTACTGTGCGAATCGAATGGCTTTCTAGATTATGGTGCACCTGTCGTAACTGGCAATATGATACATACGCATATACCCCACATTTACAAACTAGTAGGTGTTGAGAACATTATAGGATAAACTACAACGTGCGATTCGAATTGGTAAGAAACTGTTACCAGTTGTGTATCGGTCACACGTTCACAAGTGTTTATTAGTCACACAAGCAGTATAAACTGACTGAGTTTGAATTCAATCACCCCCGGATTTTACTCAATGATTCTAGTTATTTTTCATTGCATCAACTATCCATTAGGTTAATGTAGAACAAGAGCACTATGCTTTCAGGTCCACCTCTCATTACTGGCTGGCTTTTCGAGACACCGTACCGATTAGACGCGTTCATCTACTCCTTCCAACGGGACTTTTCACATTACTATATTGTCTGGTTGCGAACAATGGCAACGACATTTCGCTACTGGTCGGAAGGCGGTACAGTCTTAAATTCGGCAGTGAAAGTTCCACCAACTGGATGATTACTGAATAAACCCGATGTGGGCATACCAGACATGATGTTTTCAGGCTAACGACGATTACCAGGAGATAAACATGTGAGCATTGGCTCAATCACGAAAAGAGAAACTGCGACACAGAGGTCCACAGTCATACTGGCTTACACTGCTAGCATAGGCAAACATAAGGTTTGTTGCGATTTATTACTTCTATTTATTGTGAAAATTCTTTTCACAGAACTATATAATCCATACTGCATTGACTAAGCTGTTAATCGAGGCGGTTGAGCAATCGCGGAATTAGTGACAGCCAACTGGAGCCAAAGATTTAGGAGTGCCAGTTTAATCATGCATGTTGTGAGGTCAAAGGCACATGTGTTTGCCATGTAAATTAACAAGCCAAATTCAGCACCACATGATGAAAACCATTACCAGTTTGCTTCACATTGAAAAATTCGTCTACAGGTATGTTGGATTTATTCAACAGAACTATGGAAGTTGTGTAATTCATTGCATTTATCTTGTCTGGTAATAATTTGTTACAGTTTTTATTTCGTAAGTTAACTATAAACATTGTATCCTTTTATCCAGGCTGTCAAAAAGAAACATGAAACGTTCAAACTCCCATCTGCCGTTGGCTTCGTAATCGCTGTACTATTCTGTGTAATTATACTGATATTAATTTTATACTTGGAAAGCGCTGGTGCACGCATCGATCATTTTCGTTCAATCATTCACTTGACCGAGATGTGTACTATTCAAGTGGTTGCTATCGGTTGTTGTATACTGGGGATTGTATTTGTCAGGAAACTAAAGTTTTCTGTCAACTTTGCCAAGAACAGCTTAGATGAAAAACTGCTACTAACAACTTTCTTTCTCGCTGTCAATTTCCTTGTGGCTTCTATTATTTTGTGTATTTCTTATGCTACAAATGGAAAACTCAACAGTAAACAAGTTGTTTATATGTACATTCAATTGATCAACTTACTGCTTGAATTGTTCCAAGTGATACTGCAAACCTACTTTATACATGATATGCTTTATCGATGTTGTCACCATGAAGCATATCAGCATTCAAAACCTGGCCGAGTGGTGATTGTCATTCTATCAGCGTTGAATTTTTCCTTGTGGATGATTTACAGCTTTCAGGTGAGGGGGCTTTTGGTAATTTGTCAATCATAGTTTCGTATAGCGTATATGTTTTTATCGTTCGTTTTTTAAAACCGTTACGAACAGCGGACACACTCCGATCGAGTACATCTTGCCTCCTTATTGACGATACTCCGGTGATTTTAATCGAGCGTGTTAGGACTACTGTGTAACAAGGTGACCAGTCGTAGCGTTCTTCTTTTAGTCTAACTGGAACTGAGTAATGTATGTACGTATGCGTGTACTGTGGCACTTACTGGCGTGTGGTCTTGTTGACAACATTGAGTAGATTCCACTTTCTGTTCTGGATTCGAAACATGAGACCATGTTAGACTAGTTAGTGTATACTTTACATATCTACGGCTTGAACTTACTTTACTCCACAAAGATTTTTATTCATCAGAAATTGACACTTTTACCTAATATGTTTTCTTGTTGGAGTGGTTTGTTGCTACAAAATAAAGGCCTATTATTGTAGCATTCAAATGTGTCGAACGAAAATTTTCAACTTATTAGCAAACAGGATCTGCTCGAGATAAGTCGAAAGTTTGATCGTTGTCTGTAAAACGGACCTTTCGAGGGTGCACAGCAAGTTGCCTTGGCCATACGGAACCTTTATGATCTCTTTCAACTCGTCGACATGACTTTCTGAAAACAAAATTGGTTCCGCTAGACTCATCAGACAAAGAAAACAGCGTTACTGCTTTGGGAAACTTACGCCTTGAATTAATTCTTGAGCACGGAATAGAGAGAAACAAGTTACATATATCATGCATGGGTTCTTTTCAGTCCGCAGAATATTATTTTGTCTGTGCACTATAGTTTAAAGGGAGAACGCTGCATAAGTTGGTCACAAAGCTTTGCAATGAACAGTACGCCGACGATGAGTCACCGTTCATTGTTATTTCTGCATATTTCCAGTGTTGCCTGATCAAAAGGTAGCCGGTGGACCTGGTCACTTATTCCATAATAATCTTGTCAGACTTGTCTGAACTTAATGCGAAAACAATGAATATGACAGCAAGATAGTCATGTGCAGCGGACCCCACCTCTTGTGTGCCTACCTTCAGTGTAAAATTTCCCACTACGATAGGCAGACTACCTTGGAAAAAAGACATCGTCCGATATTCACAGCACGCGGTTCGCTGAAGCTGCTATCAGGCCTGAGCAGTTCGACATTTCGTAAGTACTCTACGGGAAGAAACAAATTAAAATTCCGTGTAAAAGCACGGCAAACCACTCATATGGGTCCGATAATGGCAACACAAACAATGACAACGGTCAAAAAGGAGTCATAAACTTCATTTGGTGGTTTGGGTACGTGCCCACTAAACCATTAAAACAGAAGGCTCCTTACATTTCAGTGAACTAGGTGCAAATGAAGTCACCGACGCTCCAATATGTTTCAGCTCAATAAACACCGGATTTAATATGTTACGCGTAATCAAGTGCACTGAGGAATTCTATGTGAAAAGAGTTGAAGAATGAGCCAAAAACAGTCACTTGAATCTTACTCAACATAAAGGTGGTGCTTGCGATTCAAAAGTGATCCACAGAGTTGTACTTTTGGACTCCCAGGCCAAAAAACAGTAATTTTATATATTAATTACGAGTAGTCGAAAGTTTGGTTAATTTTAAGTCGAGCAGTACTCAGTTGATCAAAGCCTTTGTATTCAGATACACAGCCTCTTTCGAGAAGAACAACTAGACTCGAGTTTTGCTCTCATTAGAGCACCTCATCAGTAGTGCATATTCTTGCCATTGCCGGGACAGAAAATCCGGTCACACCCTCATGAGGCAACCGTGTCTACCACTGCGCCATTGACCTCACATTAGGCACGACCGAATTGTCATATGTGAACGTTCAACCACTTTCGCGTGTGAATACTGATCAAGTTGCACGATCGTCTCGAAATGGAGACACAGTAACTGTCTGTTAACTCCAATCGATAACCCCGCGATTAGGATTTCCTGGACAGGTCGAAATCTTCGTTTCTATTAAACCTACGATCAGCGGTGAGTGATGTTCAACATTTTGTATATTTTACGTACTTAAGTTTGTGCCCCCTATGACAGAACAAATAGATTGCCACATCTTCCTCTTCTGCTCCCCGTTTTTCCAACTGGTAAGAAGTTGTTTGGTCACTAATACTTCTGTATTGTCTTTTAAACAAATGAATATCACTTACACGCGAACTCAGAGTTTGCTGATCGTTATGGAAATTCATTATTCATTACAATTGGCATGTCTAAGAATAACGTTGTCTATGAGTTATGAAAGCAGAAACTATACAGTTTAGTAATGCTCTAGAAATCAGTTCACTGTATGATTTGCCTTTGTGCAAAAGCTTCTATCAACTGTGAATAGTTTTCAGTGTTAGTCGGCAAATCACCCTAGCAGTCGTTAGATTAACCAAATATTTCTTTCTTTTCAGGTCAAACACAACGACGTGTTGTTCAAAGTTAGCGGAAAGTATTTCGAAGAATCTCGGTTGCAAGCTCTTCACATGTTTATCACTGTTATTCTACCTATGGTCATGCTATTTCGTTATCATAGTAGTGTATGCTTAGCCATTGCTTTTGTTCGCATCTATGAAGATGAAGTCACACGGTACGAGAGCATACTTCGTTGGGTGAAAGAAGGTACAACAAAGGAACTTTTACAAAAACGAATTTCGATACTAAGTGGTGGTGAAAGTGAATTCGCCCCACTGATTCCTCCGTCTGCATTGAAACAACTTCCAAGTCATAAGACTATTCCGTCATCAGATTTGTGGATAATCGCACCAAGCTTATCGACATTGACAAGTACTGAGAGCACGGCGGTTAGTAATTCGGTGGAATTCGAAGACCTACCAGCAATAATGCCAAAAATTCGACGCAATACTCAAACGGTTTGGGAAGTTGCCCGCAAAAATATAAGCGCAAGAGAATCATTCCATCAACTGACGAAAATGAAACTGATACGGCAGCAGCAAAAGAAAATGTCGACTTCAACCAATGAGAAGAACGCAAGCAAGGAACTGAGGATACTTGAAGAAGCACCGGATGAAAACTGTTCCATGAAATCTGCGAACGAACTGACGCCAACGTTAGAGCACACAAAATACTGCCTTGCAAATTCTGCACATTAACGATTACCTACCTGTTGTTGATGCTAAACATACTGCAACTTTCTTTCGAAACCCATACTTATCCACTCATATTTCAACTGTTTTCTCATTGAAATAACGCACATTCAAAACAAAACACGAATCTGTACAGTTAACTCAAACACTTTTCGAATTTTCGAATTACTGCTAATCTGGCTCTTGATTTTTTTAAACCTAAGGTTCAACTTGTTGCTGTATTCTATCAACAGCAATGTTTTGAAGACTGATTCTGAGGATGCACATTTGAACAAATTCTTTTTTTCCCACGACTTCTGAAGAAAAACCGGCCCACGTTGAAATAATCCGCTATTTGTAAGAAGTCAGTTTACTGTTTTGAAAACACGTCTTGGGCATGTCAGCTATATTATCACCCATTGATGTTAATCACTGTAGTGCCGCAAACTTATTTCATTGAAGTTTATTCGTTTAAACGTTCTATACCTGACAAAATTTCATAATTTTCAGCAGGAAAGTAACCGCGATTACAAATGAGCTGATGGAAATGTTTCACGTAGTCAACTGAATGAAAATAGGTTGGCCTGCATATTCACAATCCTGATGGAACACTATCAGCTAAGAGACCTGTGAAATGTCTCTGGGTAGCTTACCGTATGTTGAACCGCGTAGGATTTGAACTACGTTTTGAGCAAAATATATCACGCATAAATTGAAGTTAGTTAGGTCTTGATACACTGGCTGATACTCGGGGCTCAATCAAAGTAGTGACTGATTGAAGGGTAGTATGAAATTGATCACGCGGAGGTCTCTGAGTTCATTCCCGAGTCATTTACAGTAGTTAGAGAGCTATTGGGAAAATGGATCACGTGCATATGGCCAGTTTGTCAAATTTCCATGTGGGTTACTGTAGACCATGTGAACATACTTAAATTTGATAATCCTCTTTATCAGAGGTGGACCAGATCTCTGCTATGCGAACACCAACACTACAATTTGTTCCTGATGAGATACAACGGAAGTCATCAGACAGCAAATCGTGGAACACGCTGTTTTCGCTTTCTGATTTTTAAACACAACGTAGCCAGAATTGGAATGATGTATGAAGTGATGTTTGCACTGGAATCAAGGGGTAATCGAAAACTACAAGAAACTTACTGATACCTACCTACCAAATGGATCCACCGTGGGGGTGGATAACAGAGTTGAACAGAGATTAATAACAGGAATACTAATCTGTGATAAAATCAGGGAAGTTGGGTATGATTCGTTTTGCCTTTGACCGTAAAGCCAGAATTGAAAGAATGTCGTGTGATTCAAAATCACTAGAGAAACTTAAAGATTCCAAACAGTCCATACAGAGTTGGGAGTAAACATAAAAGAATTGTTAAACAAAGTAGCATTTTTTCAAAGTTGAGCAGGGTTTTCTTTGTGATAACTCAAGTTTACTCAGATTCAGCTGACCGTTCAAGCCTCTGAGGCAATATATTAATATGTTCTAGCGTGTTGAAAATATTGCTTTCAGATTCCAGTTTGAGGTAGTTTCCAAACCCGAGAAAGGAAAGTAGATGAATGCAACCGAATTGTTGTCTACTTATTGTCAGTCGGAAGTACAAGTACTACATTAGCGTACCAACCTAATCGTTAGATCACTTACTCATGACTTCACTGTTAGTTTAGGTGTTTCTTTTATTCATTACACATGAAACAACTAATACGTAATCACTCGACTGAAGTGGATAATCTGATGACTTGGACTTAAAAGTAAGGTCCTTATGAATACTTTGGTATACGTAAGTGGATCATATCTCCAAACTGTATGTGTTATGATGAGGTGAGCTCCATACATCTTGATAACGCTGAAACAAAATGCGAAGCGGTTGCACAGGCAAGACTTTTAATTGACCAGAGAAAGTTCCGGCACACGCATCGTCGATCGTCTCACAGCAATGTTTGGCGGATTCAACTAGCGCAGTTGAAGTATGTCTAACGAAACTTGGAGAGCGCAGATCACATAACCCACGATAAGAGAGTGGAGTCAAAATGGATTGATTGGTTTTACAGTCCTCAGTTTCTCAAAGCCTTTACTGACCATTCTGAATCAACATCTCTTAAATCAGGCGTATATTGAGACAGTATGGAATATAGAAGATCCAGGACCAAAATCAAGATAATCTATTTCAGTGGCGTACAGTCCGTGTGTCAATTTTCCTTCGTTTATTTTAGGTTGCTACAGGCGGTTGCTTGGTTTTGGTGGTCTAAAACATAAGCCTATATGATCGAGGCTGACCAATGCATACACAAGCAGGACATCGACAGAAAATGAGCAGTGCGTTTTTACTTTAGTACATATGTATATTCTAATCATAGAGATGTTGAATGTTCCCTCTTCGCATGATATTGTTGCTGATAGAGTTTGTATTGTATTTGATCGATATGAGAGTGTTACTGTTAGATCTGTCAAAGTTTAATTTGTTTGATAATTTTGTATGTTGTATGTTTGCGTAATCGGCTCGATTTCAGATACAACGTTTTTTGAGTGCTATTGACAACTTTTTCCTTCAATGTTTAGCATACTAAATTAAAAATTGTGTAAGGTCTTAGTCAGTACCTTATTGTTGGACGTTCTGTTGAAAATAGTTACATTACCGTTTATCTAATCTCAAATAAACAAGTGGGGTTCCGTCATCTGCCTTCGTTCTTCTCCGTTTTCCGGATTTTTTAATTCACCTATATCAGGAAGTCTGTTTGCGTGTTTAATTCGTACGTTTGACTCTGACTTTTGAAGTGAAGGACCAGATATCTAACCATTTGCAAAGATTTCACCACAGATGGGGAATAGGTTGTGGCCGCAGAACGTGAGAATATAAGATTGGTTTCTCGGTAGCCGTCTACGAAAGCATGTTTGTGCTTCATTTTTCTATACGTTACGTACTCACGTTTTTCTACAACGCTGATAGTTAAACGTTTCCCGCATCCCGCAGCCTCCAGAATTAATGCTGGAACAAAAGAAAGCATTGAAATTGCAGCAGCCCTCATTTTCTAAAGTTCCTCTCCACTGTTAGAGATGAGAACTTCAGCATCCCTATAGACAGCTTTGGAACGTAACCGATGGGTTACTTTTGGGATTAGATGAGTCTACAGGACCTCGCCTCTCTTATGCGATTGCCGGGGTGTTACTATCACCTAATTCAGCGTGTCCGACAGATCAGTAACGATAGTTGTTTGGAAGTCCCTCCTTCAGTTGAACGGTATAACGGGAAGCATAAGCGTTGTTTTAAGACAAACACATGTCAAGATGGTTCCACACACATTCAAGGGTCGGTCATCAGGGACGGTGGTACGCCTTCGTCTACCGACTTTCATGCGGTTGCATTGCTTTTTAGAGTGATTCACGACCAAAACAATTTCGAACAAACTGCCCTGTAGGTATTTCAGTCCAGCTAAAACACAAGTGCCAAAAGTATATAATCAGCACATACCAGATAGTTCAATTGTTTGCCAAATGTGTTCGGGGCAAGTTGAGAAACAAATGAAAACCAAAAAGTATGTGTGTCCTGTTTACAATGAGAAAATCATCAATCCTACAAACAGTACTTTTATCAGTCGGTTGCAGAGGTCTCGTACGAAGTACGGTGGAGAACCAATTCTACTGGATCCTGGTAAGTACATACTGAACTGTTCTTCAGTGAAGTTGAATCCGCTGCGACTAGAAGCGTTAGCTTTAGGTTTTGACGATAAAATACCACCACATAAGCCTAATCGTATATACGTTGGAGGCCAGTTCGAGAACCTTATTGATTAATTATCAGACCTTCGACCAACAAGTGCTGACGACCTAGTGTTGTGGGCCAAGAAAGCGGATGGCGTAAGAGTTATCTATTCGGAGGACCAACAAATGGGTTATGCGCTTCAACATGACGACAAACAAATCTACTCATCTGCGTTCTATCCTGGCCCCGAGCGTCATGATTGCCACGGACGCCAATGTCTAGTTCGTGTGTGTGCCGATAACCATTTCATTGCATGCTGCACTCCAATGTTTCTTCTTGTACTTTTCCCGCGGCTACTTCAATGTCAAAATTCGCGCTGCTGTCCCATAACCGAATTCCCGCCACACTTGGTCGGTTAACCATTAAGTTCACCGATATAGTTTATGGGTCTATCACGACTCCGACTAATAGCCGGTGTGCTATCACGAGGCAGCAACTGCAACCGCTGAGAGAACTCAAGTCAAAAAAACGCAGTAATACGAGCCGGACAAGGAATGTGGGACCGTCATTCTAGACAAGGATATGTATATGCAGAGAGTATTGTTAATATTGGATGACCGAACAAAGTTTCAATGAACAGAGATAGTGGATAGTGTTACCAAAATAGTGGACCGTATAGAACGATATCTTCAATCGCTACTACAGCTGCGGATTATTGATGAGGTAACTTATAAATCGCTTAGGCTGTATGGACCGTCAACACCTCATACCGAAGATGCTTATGTGTGGGATCTCACTTAGGCCAGTTTTTGCAGTGACAAACCTAACTCTACCGTAAGTTGGCACACTGATTAGTCGCAGTTCTATCTTCACTAAGACGAAAGTTTCAGACACATTCCAGTAGATTCTTTTGAACTGTTCAGTGACTTCGACAAAATCAATCTTGCTAACGATCTTGCATGCTTTGTAGACGTTTGATCATTGTTCACATATGTCCCGCTGCACGAAATGATTGAATGTATTTGTGAGCTCGTTGAAATGAGTCACATTTCGCTGTCACTTCTGACCGACATGGTGAGGGAAACTTTGCTGCTGCTGCTGTTAAGTTCCTTTTTCTGGAGCAGTCCTAACGTCAAACAGACGAAGTGGCTATAGGACGTCCACTAAGTTCCACCTTAGCGGACTTTTTAATGCTAAATTTGGGCAAGAGGTAGGATACTCGTCATATAACAAGCGTTAATTTAACAAAACGTTAATATTCAATCGATCTAAACGGTTGATAGACAACTTGATGTAAAGTCTGAATAGTTTTCATCCTTACCTGAAGTTAACATGTTAATTCAAAGCCAACAATTGGTTTTCGTTTCTAGACATTCATAAATCATAGAGAAGATGGCTCTATTAGAAGAGTTGTCCGCAGGAAATCCACGTGCTCCTGATAATACCTACATTTCAGCAGCTTCACGCCGGTCCAAGATAAACGAACACTAGTGAATACATTGTACACGTAAGCACGGAGAATTTATACGCACAATAATCTTGTGGTAGAGTTAAGTCTGATTGCTTCCGTCCCATAGTCAAAGGATTACTCCCAGCACGTTCGGAAATAGGCACAGTAGACAAAAATTACCACCCGAACAAGTAGTTACCCCACAAAAAAGAGGGCCTACACAGAACTGTCTTTTAAAAATGATTTTATCATACAGTAAACAATGCAGCGATTGATAAATTCAGTCAAGCAAACGTTCATTGCAGCCGAACACCGTTTAGTCGCTCGCACTCAGAAGCTGCCGGTACCTCCAACTAAAGGAGACCAGCCTATCGGATGTACCTAATAGTATGTTTACCAGTTTATGTGTAGCTGCGGAGAAAGTTACGTAGGCAGAACTGAGAGAGATTTGAGCTCCAGACTGAACGAGTATTTACCTAAACGTGTCACCGGAGGACGGCAGTGTTGTTGAAACAAGTAGACAGCAAGCTCCCTTAGTCACTAGATAAGTTCTGTTCACTTGTCACACTATCCATCCATCTTGTTCACTCAGAACCCTGTCACATCATTCTAACCCAAGATTCTTGCTCTTGACTGAAGCGGTCGCAATCAGTCGGTCCAAGCCAGCTCTTTGTGTTGAGGAACAACTATTCGTGAATTTGACCCTTCCCTGGACTTAATGACTTATCCCAACCCGTTTATTGACTATCCACCACTCTAGTTGGTTGCCATAAAAAACCGACCTGTGTTATTGTAAAATTGGTACGAACGAGTCAATACAAAATGCTTGCACCTACCAGTTTTGTGTTCAAACTGTTCAAAGAGGCCAGTTATTTCGAAGATTCATTCAGTCATTATAAACAGTAGGCGGGATAATTGACCCCCTTGACAAACGCTTGCGTTGTGAAGAACCCCAAGTTTAAAAAATCAAGTTAGCCAAAGTTGTAGATGGACCGTGAGTAATTGCTCATTATGGCGGGTGAATCTTGGACAGTGGAAGTTCTCATTGGGTTGTCGTGGGACATGTGACCAGAAGCTCTAGATGTATGAATGTTTGTGAGCTAACAGCGACGGTGCATCGGATGTGAGTTTCGGAGCCAAACCATATGGAAAGGTTATCAGCTCAAGTGTTCCTTATTGTCGTGACAGCGCAGGTTGCCGCTGACCAAGGGGAAATAGGGAGCTTAAAGGTTTATTTCGTTTCAGTTTTCAGGACGAGGCGGCTTCAGTCAGAAAATGTCCAGTTTCTTGTACCAGTGAGCTTCTGAGGGCGCCCGGTGCTGCGACGATAATGTGAAGAGTCTCTTTACTTCCATGATTTATCATCAGGGTTACCAGAAAAAAAGTGAGGAATTGAAGCTATCAGTGGCATCCGAACATAAGGAAGTCACAGCCACCACAGATACACACTGGTTCATCCCCACATTGAAATGACGTGAAACAAGAGATAAGTGCAAGACTAGTATGGTTTTGATTCCGGACATCTACACTTTCGGATCCTAGGACCAACTTTGTAAATAAATAAATAAACGAATAAAATTAAGAAAGAAACAATGGTAATTTCAAATAAGGATGAGGAGTTGACCAACTTACATCCGTAAAAAGGACAGTATTAGGGAAATTCACCCAAACAGAACTCTCAGAACAGATCCGGGGAGAAGGATGGCCAGCATGCATCAACTTTTCACTTGAACTATGTCACACTATCGGAGGATACTACACTCTGTGGAATCATGTTCCAACAGTTGCTGACTCGACACAAGAAAGAGTTTGTCCTAATCGATGTAGCAACTCTCTTCGTTTTCAACTTGAAACTATGGTATCAGAGATTCGTTTCTATGCAGACCGAACAGAGAGTTTGCTCCAACTCTGGTTATTCCCTTAAGAGACTTGAAGGTATTGATCAGGTCTCCTGTAACCCTCCTTCACGCAATAGAAAAAAGACCTAGTTTTTCTTAGTCTATCTCCATATGAGTTATCTCACATTTCCTCCAACAGCCTTGTAAATCCCCTTTAAACTTTCTAAAGTACATTCTTGTCTTTTACCACATGCGGGCTCTAAGCTTGCACACAGTATCCCAGATGTTGCCCCATATAAAATTTATAAAGGGGCAACAACACCTCCGGTCTTCATGACGCGAACGTTTTCTTCAACATCTACAGCTCCCTCTTTCCTTTTCTCGCCGCCTCTAAACACTGTTTGGAAACTTAAAATTTTCCCTCCCAAGTCCTTGGCCGTTTCTACATTCCTCAGTTCCATCTCCTTACCCTCCTTGTCAAAATACCTGACCAAACCTAGCTGTTACCCAATAAGCAGCTGATTACATTTGTATCCATACAAAGGTATTTGCCATTAACTTAATAACTTCTTGAAAGTATTCAGGTTCTCCTGCATACGTGTGCTTTAAGGATTTTCTACAATCTTCACTAGAGATTTAGTTCGTCATAACGACAATACACATTCAACCAATCAGTCTGTTTCCCATGTAATATATCGATTCGGTTGCAGTTGAAATGACGTCAACATAGGCAGGACAGATTGGCATTTTCATCAGCATATGGTGGAGCACATTCCTAAGTGTTTATCAACTGCAATATCAAAAAACGACCTGCTGAATGTAACAAGCTCGAAGACCTGCCTTCATCGATCACCAAACATATATTAGCAACCGGTCACCTAGTTGACCCTGTAAAATCGTTCAAGATATTGTTACATAATGGCAACCTGAAACTGTTAGCGATTAGCGAGGCAATGCTAATCAAACAACATCGGCCAGTTTTGTGTGCGCAGAAAGTGCTGACGCCATCAGTTTCCTTGCTATGGAATTGATTGCACTATTAGCGCGTGAAAGGTCAAAACTATGTGGTTGGTTCTTTAAAGTGGTGTTGCTTTAAGCAGTTTGTATAAAATCTGTGATCTCATCAAGGAAGTAAATCATTTTTGTGAGAAAAGACGTATACCTCACAAATTCATGCTGGTCTGCGGACAGAAACCCAATTTTCAGTAAGGTGTTTCACAATCATCCGTAATAATTCTTTCCAGCAGTTTCAGTAAAGTTGATGTGAGACTTACGGGTTGGCAGATTCCCACCTCATATCTCTTCCTCCCTGCCTTCCTCCAGTCATCTGGAATAATAACCTTCTGAG
>JTDE01000116.1:42750-53356 GCA_014338405.1 Paragonimus skrjabini miyazakii | reverse complement strand
GGTTTATCCAATCGGTCCTCAACCTCTCCCCTTCCCATTTCAAATTCCTCCATCATTGGTCCTGTTGCAGTTCCGGTGCTGAGTCCAATTTCGGTAGTTCTAGAGTCTGGAATATGTACCAACCCAAAAAATAGCGGAAAACCTCCGCTTTTTGTAGCGGTGATTCGATGATATTGCCTTCAGTATCAACAATGCTACTCAGTCCTATCATCATGACACTTTTGGCCTGGACATAGCTAAAGAAGACTTTGGGGTTCTTATGATGGGTTTTTGCCAGATTCACTTTAAACTTTTTCCTGCTTTCATTTTGTAATTCAGAATATCCCTTTCTATCCGCCTTGTACTCGCAAAACATGGTGTACCTCCCGAACTGATTGCATACAGTCCAAGCTTTTCCATTGCATCTCAGCGCTTTTTCAAACCTACTTTTCAACCACACAGACTTGCTTTCATGCTGACTATGTTTTATTGGTACATGCGTGCCCGTTAATTGCATAAGGTTATTTCCGAATGTGATCCAGGCTTTGTTGACGTCGTTGGATATTTATGCCCCTAAAGTATCTACGACATTTGATAGGGGTGTGTAACGCAGACGTACGACGCCATGGTCACTCCTGTCTGAGGTTGTTCCGACCTCTAAGTTCAAAATATCATTGGGGTTCCTTGTTATAACAAGGTCTAAAGCTGTAGCAGTTTGACCATCCCTCCTCCTAGTGACCTCATTGGCGTGTTGGAGTGATGCTTTCTCGTTTAGGAGGTTTAACAATGCCTTACCAAATGTACGACTGACAGCATGCATAAATCGCCAATCCACCTCGGGAGTACTGAAATTTCCTACGCTGTGACATGCTTGCTTGCCTTCTAACACCACTAAGGAGTCTCTCATCCTCCTGTCAAATGGAAAAGAGGTTTCTATGAACGCACAGCAGCGACAACTTTGTTCTGCCGTTCGTTATGAAACAGATTATTAGTTGAATATTTTCAACCCAAAGTCCAGAAGCCAACGAGGGTGCCAGCTGGAGATTTCAGGGTGTAAGCCATAAGAAGAGAGGAATGGTCCTATGCCACTGGTTGTTTATAAGCTCCAGTTCGTCATGTATTCTTATCATACATGGCAGCTAACTACTTTTGAACACCGAGGCAAGGATCCGAAGGATGGACGACGTGAACTCAAGGGCTAGATAGGAAGGCCGGAAAGAGAGAAACATGGCAGTGATTGCTACCAGGGCAACCGCAAGGTCAGTGCGAACGGCCTCGAACAAACAGTTAGGGTAAAGACAAATAGGTGAATATGTTTTCGATAACTCATCTTTAGACAGGTACAATTATACGGGGAGTTAATAGTGTTAGATCGAGGCATCGATTGGACTTATTACAAAAAACCAGTGCCTCAACAAACCGCTTTTGACGACATAATAGCAGGTCAAGCAACCTGTTTTCGAAAGCCTTGGCAATACAAAGTGTTTTCAACCAAACGGCTTTCGATGGGTTTCCTGACACACGTTATGCCACCCGGAAGACCTTATCAGTGTAATCTGGCGCGTGCTTTCAACCAGATGATCGAGGATAACACTGTTGATCGATCGTTTTGCTCCGTGTTCCAGCCACCATGGATGGTGTTCTCAAATTCGTTTCGAAATCCATCTTGACGTTCGACTAATAGAACTTGCTTCACAGGAACAATTGAATGAGTAGATACAGATGGATGAGGTATAAACTGTCAGTAGACCTTTGTTATAAAATCTTAGAAGTGGGGATGTGGTCAGTTAAATGCGGAGTTCCCCTGTAGTTTATGTCCTGCTGTTTGCCTGATTGAGTCTACTAGTCAGCCACTCCGCAGCATCGTCATCTTTGAACACAATCCGAATATACACAGAATTCTTTCTTACGTCCAGCACTTCAGGTTTTGGGTGACGTTCCGATCAAGTTTCTGGTGATAAATCTTTCCAGGTAGCCGTTATCACGGAGTATTTTCTCTATTTATTCGAGTCCATTGCCTAGCGTATCCGCTGAACAGGTTCTGCATGCTCTGTCATTCACGCAACGCATCAGATCTCTCTTTTGTTTTACAGGTACAAAAATATTCAGGTATTCTTGCGGTGAATCCTGTGTTGAATAGTGCCGCCTATCCGTCGATATAAATGAACACTTAGGAAAGATATTTGGTTTTCAGTCCTCTACTCAAGCGTAAAGCTAACTTACTGGAGGGCGCGACTGAATTTGTCAGGTATTGTGCATATATTATTGTCCGAATTGATAATGATAAATATATCGTCTACGTATCGATGGTATTAACTTAACTGGCTGAGGGTGGATTAAATCGTGCTGTGTTCAAGCTCTCCCATGAATATATCGACCAGAAAAAGTCCGAGCGGGGATCTCATTATCACACTATCTCTCTGTCGATAGAGCCCACTGTTGTATAGCAGTTATACATCGAATGTGTATCGCAGCAGAAGCTCTTTCAATTTCAGTACCGGTAACTTGACATTGAGTGTGGTCTCAGACACGTATTCACAGACATAATTGACAATTTCTAACAGCGGTACGTTTGGGAGTAACTAGGTTATGTCGAATAAGCATGATTCCAGGGAATTCACATTAAAGTCTTGTACGTACTCTGTAAACTCAAACGTATCATGTAGACTAAACGGAGTAATTGTGAAGAGTGGTACGCTTGATAACCAAATGCCCAGGAACATGGAGAATGACTCTTCTGTTTACCTGAAAAATCACAGGTAACACCTCAAAGACTTTGATTGTGTCCCACATGAATTGTGTACCGTGTTATTGATGTTGCTTATCTCCGTTTGCTGACTCCTCCAATTGTGTTCCCTACCACTTGGGAACACGTTATATACAGCTTATAATGCATTGAAGCGAATATGTATATAAACGGTTGAATGTGACCAGTTTAGACTATAGTTTGCAGTGATACGTGGTAAGACTATATCTCACTTCATTCTGTAGCGTTTTGCAACATTATTGTTTCCGGATACAGCTTTGGTTAGACGTTCCTTCGTCAGTGTTGATTACCTAAATACATTGTCTCCTTTACTACCGTTGTTACATGTACAGTAGCGTTGTTGTACTCCCTTATAAATTACAGAAGCACTAACTGACCTACAGAATATCTGTCAATGTGGTTGATTCCAGTAGTATATTTTTTTTCGTGCATAACCCTTCCGTTCTCTGATTTGACTAGAATTTTCTTATATCGCACTTAACAAAAGCTATCGAAGTAACAACACAGATTCGTTGAAGACATCTTTTCTTGCTATCTGGCCGTCGAATGAATAAAATGTCTAGCATCGGAAGACAGTTATTTACTTCGTTCCCTCTAGTTAGCTTAAATTTTTCTTTCTCAACTAAATAGTGTTATATATCTTATCGGTTTCTAATAAACTGCAACAGTATGGCTTCACACTACCTTTTCTATTATAATTGTGCAGTCTCATTTTAACCAAAGAGACTGCGTAAATCCATAAACGCGTTCAGATAGGTCGATTAGCGTCCTCAAATGCAAAGAATATGTTGCTTTCGAAATTCCGTTTGTGTTAAACGCATGTGACATATACACGTTTATTGTCTACTTTTCATGGTTACGAGGGATTCGCTGGACCGAAATTTTATCTACTGGTGCGAGTGTGGTAAAAAAAAACACGTACAAGGCTTATTTTGTTTGAAATCTTCTGATTCCAGACGGTCGTTTAGGGTATTTGTTGATTAATGAGGACCGTACATTGATCCTGACCCAATGCAGGGCCGCAGTGGACTCACGATGGTATGTTTGTTTGATCACATGGCAGAATATTGGCGGCAAATGAAAACATTATGTCAGTAATGCTTTACATTCAAAACCTGCCAGTTGCTCAGATCCACAGACAGTCTGAGGATTGCGAGGCTTTGGCGATTCTCTGTCACAGCTCAGACACAAGTCCCTAGAACCCACCTACGACTTTTGGCCTGGACAGTAAACCTGGCTTCCTAATCAGCAAGCTCTCAGCCCCGCTTGTGTTGACCGCACCAAATTTAGAGATAAGTTTGCTTTAGCGACAGTGGAAGATTTGTTATTTTTATTTATGCTTCACAAATCTGTTCGGAAATGGCTACGACATTCAGTTAAATGCAAGAGAAGGTATGAACTCGTTATCTTTCAAGATGGTAAGTGTCATTTATCTGGTATGACTGAAACTAGGCTGTGGGTTATCTTACATATCGTCATGTCACTTGTAACAAGGTCATATATATTCCTTTCTATGTTACTTTTTTCTTTTCAAGTCTTAGAGCTCATAAACATGACTTCACGAGATTAGCCACGAGATTACCTAACTGGGCTCTTCACAGTTTAATAGTATATGGTTAGATCTCAGCAAAATATACAAGCCAAGGCAATGGCGTTGGCCAGAATAATTTAACAGCCTAAGAAATTATCATGGTTGTAAGGATTCAAGCGGTATTCCAGCTTTTATTTGTTAGTTCACGCTGAGTGATGTCTGTCGCTCTAGATCCCAAATCAAGCTAGAAATAAGAATCTTTTCCTTCCTGATAGTTTGGAATATATGATTTATGGTTCACCTAATTGTTAGGTTTGAAATTATTTTTAGCTGGAACGCGTGTGAGCTTAAAACTGATACAACTAGGGAGCATGTTTGTTTGTTCTACTGTTTTCTCAAGCAACATCATAACTACGTCACCCAACATTGTGGGTGCAATTACAAAGGGTGATATAGGTATATCCAGCTGTTTTGATCGCGTGGTAACATGTCTGAGATTGATTTCGGCAATATTGCCGCTACTACACCACCAATTCATTTCCCTTAGAACATATGCTTTAGTATAGTTGAAATAAAACTGTAAGAGTAGGATGAACAGTAGAGAGACTCTCACAATGGTTCGATTAGATACTTCTGTATATATTTACCGTCCTTTTGTCTGGAAGTCGCTGCAGTCGTCATAAACACTGAGGCAACCGAAAGCCGTTGTCCAGTCTGACAATCTGAGACGGGCACTGGGACTACAGTATAAGATTAGGTATTGAACTCACCATTCGAAAGGTCCGTAGACGGCCCATGGGTCTTGATTAATGGCAGACTTGTAAGGTCAGACAGTATTGGCGTGGTACCTGCACCCATCCCCACATACTCAGTAGAAAAACTGAACAAACAATTGCCCTCAAGCGATCTTTCCACAACTGCATGGAGTCAGTGTAACGCTTTTATTGTGCCCCATCTTTACGCAGTCCATTTATGTCCGTTTTGATGTTTAAGACTTCCTATGAAAAAATCATTTTATTCGTGTTGCAAAGTAGGTTGTTTTACGATTTTCTGCTAATGACATTCAACTAATTATCCGGATTGCAATAGCTCACTTCAGATTCAAAATATTTACCATATGACGTTTTAACAGAGCGTTTCGGTTGGCGTGATTTTCTTGTTCGAGAACACCAGGTCTGGTTCTTCTCCTGACTGCTGAGTAGGCTTTGATATAAATGTATTAATGTAAAGTACACCTTCGGCCACTCTATCTGGGTGTCGAAGGCTTAATCTATTTGGCTTATGTTCGAGCTTCCATTTTTTTAAAAGGCTCTTGGATTCCATACAATTAAATTGTGGATCGTTGTTAAACAGCAATATTTTTGGCATGTTTTAGGAAACACAGTAGATGCTTCACTTGTTGATGATAGCACTTCTAGTGATGTCGATTAGACAGTCAAAACCAAGAAGGTCATTGAAGCGTCCTACCATAACCAACTGGTGTTCGCTTCTACGAGGACAGGTAATGATATTAAGTTGTGACTAGGTCATTAATGGAAGTCTTCCTTTCATGAATGACAATTTTAAAACAACTTTACAGCTCACAGATTTCACAATTATTCTTTATTATACGTAGATCAACTGCACCTAAAATCTATTAGTAAGAGCTGTGAATTATCTACGGATTAGTCAACGAGGATTGCTCATGAAGTATGCAGCCCGTGTGAAAAGCTTTGTTTCTTACTATCGGTATAAGCAATATGGATAGGTGTCTACTACTTAAAGTAGTTTTTTCACTTCATGTTAAAACTGTCACATTAAAACAAATGAATGGGCGTAGTTAAAAGTAAGGCAACGGTTACAACCACTGCTCGGGGACGAAAGTGGAAAATCCACAAAATCAATAGAAAGCCTTATTAAGATTAGAAATTTGCACGTTTCACAGCTATTAATGAAACAATGTGCCATGATTAACTGTTGATCACTATGGTAGACTGAGAGACTTCAATTGGCGTTGAACTCTTTGTTTGCTTGCTGCGTTCACAAAAGAATGACCAAAAGATGTTCAGAAATCTCGGTGGAAACCGGGCACATCTGGTGCAAATACGATTGAAAATTCACAAGCACTTTCCTGACTCAAGTGGACAGGTAAATATAACCGTAAGTACCACATTAAAATTCAAGAAAATGGCAAACTTTCAAATGTCAGCCAAAACTGTAAAAGTTAGGAAAAATTGGATTCTCCCTGGAAATAACATGGTCACATTTCAGGCTCTATTACTCGCATACTTCTTGCATCGTTACCGATCCTGTATTTATCAACTGGGCTGAACGGATTATGTTGTAATTTAATCATTCACGGCTACTATTGTGCCGACTTTCTGAAAGCAGAACAACTTAACGACTTTGCTCAAAGATACCGAACGGAAATGCAGTTGTCTTGAATTGCTTCGATCACTGACAATCTGAGCTACACGATTACTGGTTTCGAATTCCTCTTCCAATTGAATATCTTCGCAGAGTGTACAGTTGGACTTCTTCCGAGATACTTCATCATATCTAGGCAGTATTCTACGCCAGTCTTTCCAGTAAACGGTAAAATGTTGTAAAATGTTTATAACCGTAAGATTCGTCTAGCACTTTTTCGTTGTACAAGATACATTTGAGTTTAAGCTTCATATATTTTATCCAGCACCATTAAATTAACTCATTCCTCAAGTGATTCTATATGTAACAGTACAAATAAACGTGATATGCTGCATTTACAACTGTTTTTTGGCGGTGTGTGGTGTTTGTTTCGAAGTACGTTTATTTCTAGTGTGGATCTGCGTACACTCATTAAAACGCCGGCCAGCCTACACTAGTGTATAGTCTACAAATTTCAAGGCAATGTGACTGTAAGCCTTGTTGATACAATACCGTTTGCTTGTAAATGATGTATCACACATAAACTTGGAACCACATGCCAAACAAATGTAATGTCTTGGAATTAACCCCATAACTTGAAGAGTAATTGCTGAAAACAGTGGCAATATTTGGGGCTGTTTCGTCTATCATCTTGTTGTTTTTGAAGAAAAAGTACGTAGACGATAGAAGTCAAAAATCTAATCTCGTTTGCTTTGGTTACTAAATGGCAAAATTAATTCCCTAATCCCATTACATTTAGAAAATGTTTTTTTACAGATAGACACCGCGTCTGGTTAGTTTCGAACAAAAATACATTAAGGTAATCGAGCATTTATTTTTGATTAAACACAAGAAATGACCATATAATAGTCAACAGTCGAAATGTTAGAGAAAACTTTGATTTTTTTCTGTTTTCTATAAACTTGATGTTGTATAAAATTCTGTAATGAAACAAAATGTGAAATCAGTTGGCTGTTCACTTCCATGGAGATATAGTATGGTGCAGTGCCACGGTGACACCTGAACAAACTGTTGTATCACCATAATATAAAGAAAGAATGGTCAATATATAAAACGGTACAGACGTAAAAATTGTATACCCAACGTTCATTTATGTACAGTAAGCTGCATCCAATTAAGAGTAAGTAATATACCACACAAATATATGAAATACGAAATAGGACAGAATATGAAGTGAACAAAATTTATCAAATATTCACTCATTATATTAACGCTGGACGTTTTACATATTCGGATCGTATAGTTAAACTTTCTCTTCGCTTCAAAATTATTCTGATCATCAGTTTGGTGACGTATAAAACTTTTGCTTTGGACAGGCGTCTAAAGCTTAAACGACACAGTGCAAATGGTTGATCAATCAATCTGAACCAGGTGTAGTTTTAACCGGCATCTGGTATTTGGTATTTCGTTGTAAGATAAAACATTAACCTAGTCATAAATTGCACTGTAGGTAAACTAATCAATAATTGACGGTTTGAGAATGTCATGCATTACATGTAAACTCACACTGTAGTTCATAACATGAAACTTACGTAAGTAACGTTTATAGATATAACTGGAGAATGTGATTATTTTAGAAAACTTTTCCCACGTTACATGATTAAATTAAAATTAGGCTGTAAAAATGTATTTTTACAAGTGTAAATTTGTTGGAAATTAAAAGGTTACGTGTGCTTCCGTTGAAATCAGACTGGCGATATTTTTTTATGAAAGTGGTTTCGTTTATTACGCATAAAGGCAATATTTGTAATCTGAAAGTGTGTGAGGCAATTTAATAAGTCACAAACACTGTAAAATTTTTCCTTTCAAAAAGGCAACTTACCAACATAGATAGAAAGTTTCTGAGCATGGTTTTGCTTACGCGATGTATATGTTGGCATTCACGTTGAATGTAATTCTGCATAGTACAGTCAGTTTTTGTACATTGCAAACCTCTTGTACTTACTAAGCAACGATCGCCCATACACTATGCTTTCAAGCATTTTTTCCAGTTAAAATTTAGACAAACACTTGGTTGTAACTGTGTAAACTAGCAAGCACAACATCAGGTTAGCATGCCTAAATGCATACACACGTTTGTTCAGTCGGTTTACACGTTTATGTCTATTGGTGAACTTTATTGGGTCGATTTTTAGAAACTTTAACCATCCTCTCTTTCAGAACTAAGTA
This sequence comes from Paragonimus skrjabini miyazakii, assembly GCA_014338405.1. Lineage (NCBI taxonomy): Eukaryota > Metazoa > Platyhelminthes > Trematoda > Plagiorchiida > Troglotrematidae > Paragonimus > Paragonimus skrjabini miyazakii. The sequence continues at coordinate 44,504 of JTDE01000116.1, read as the reverse complement.
CTTTCGTTTAAAGGTATTCACACTATAACCCTGGACAACTTAACTAGAGATTTCATTGACTATCTTTCAAGTGAACTGCATAGTTTTAAACTTTTCAAGTAAGTGTATTGTGAAGCGTGGATGGATAATATCACTGGTATGGCCAGTAAATCATACCATTAGTTTAAATTTAATAGCTTTGAATCAAATTACCAATTTCTTCCTGTTATTAGCGAAACAGACGAGAAAGAAGGCAACACAAAAGGACATACCTTCTCTGGATCCACTTCATTGTTAAAGTAGAGAACAGATGTGAATATCTCAAACGTTCCACAGAAAAGCGTAGAGATACATAATGTATTATTCCTTAAATTTAACCTTCCCCATTGCAGAGATCTTTTCATCGTTTTATGTAGTGCGCAGGTTGGTTGATATAAATCGAAAATCATTCGCAGTTGACAGTAACTTCCGCGGTCCCATAGACTTTCCAGGCAGTTCCCTTCGAAAAGATGCACTATACGCGAGTTTCGCTCTTCCCAGTAAGTTATGCTTAACGTATGACAATCAAATCTTCTACTACTTTTCGGTAATCAAAATACTACTTCGGTTATTTCAACTTAAAAAGAAGTTCTAATTGTGGGATAATCGATTGCTGTTAACAGAACATTTACTGTGTCAACTGTTGAGGCAATTAGACGACTGAAGCATCATTCACAAGCAAAAGTGACGAAGTGTTCAGGTATGATTATTCATTAATGCACAGTGTGGGGTAAATGTTGCAGTATGTGGGGATATGCCCTACTGATGAGCTCTGGTGAAGGCGAAACACTAGTCTAGTGTTTGATTTCGAAAAGGGATGACTGGATTATCTATGAGAATACGACAGCTGTGGTTAACCGTGAATGCTATCCAAGTTAAATCAGTTTACATTGTTTAAATGTACGAACGTTCTGAAATAAGATTAACGTCAAGTATGAAGTATATGAGCTTTGACTAGGCCCGAACCAAGGACGGGAACTATGCAACATCGCACTCTAGGTTATCTACCAGATAATCAGAGAAGCCAATATCAAATTTTACGAATCTGGAGGTGATTATCAATGGATTCCAGGGCAAAACTTTCTGTTTTCTTGTTGGAACAGTCTATGCTGCAGGTCACTTGGAAATTTCCCTCACAAACAGTGAGACTTTTAAGTACCCTACTCCAGGAATGGGATTTCTAAGCTTCTGGCACGGGCTCAAGTCCCATCTGACAGAGCATATGCCTTTGGGTAGCATCTACTTTTGCTGTTGTTAAGGGTCCAACAAAAACGCCAACGTTTTAATGCTGACCTTCATTTAAACTAGTTAACTTGCCAAACTGTCCATATGTTGTTCAATTCAATAGTTTTTAAATAATGTTGACGTAGTTTAGCAACAAATATACAGTTTTGCAGGTTTTGTCAAGAAAGTGAAGTTCATTTTACTGGAATGCCGCCGGAATGTCTTTCAAAAATATTGACGTATGTTGAAAGACGGCTAATGGATTAATGCAACTAGTAATGTTAATGATTCCTTCCGCGAAAGATTTAGCAAAACTCACAAAGGCAGTAGGCAAGTCTGTTTTTTTTCAATGGGCAATGCACCTTATCACAAGCTTGTGTAGGGACTGGTGAAAATCGCTTAGCCTGTATGATCTACTGTAAGCTGTTGTGATCTGAAGACCACACTTTAATTTGTCAATATGATGTTAGATTTCAGTGTGGAGCAAAAAGCAATAAGGTCATTTGATGTAC
>JTDE01000116.1:0-38936 GCA_014338405.1 Paragonimus skrjabini miyazakii | reverse complement strand
CTTTACAAGGGCAAATTATCAAGTGCATCGCCGATTAGAAGGCTCGACAAGACACTGATTCGAACGTTCGATGCTGCGCAACTAAGACTAACGTTTTTCTGTGAAGCAGGTCACACTGGTTGCGAACAAGGCGCCTATCGGTGAGAATACGTGAACCCCATCTAGCTTCGCTAACGACTGGACAACAACGAAGGATTTCCCGCGCAACTTTGGCTCACCTAGTTGACACGGGGCACAGAGTCAATGTGGATGTCGCATTTAAGCGGATCTATCATATCACTCGTGTTCCCACCAGAGGTGTAAAATGTCCTATCCTGGGTGTTGCTGAGGCGATTAGAATCCGGCTGCGAAACCGCAATCCGTGTGCGCAAGAGTCTTTTGTTCAAGAAGTGAATTCACCATGGTCTGCTGTCGTTGGAACACTTGGCACGGTGCCATGGTATCCACGTAATCCATAAACAACACTAGATTCACACTGCATTGGATTCCACAAAATCCTGACTTGACAACTAATTATCTATTTATTTTGTTGTATTTGGCCTGAAGATTACAAACCGAAAGTGAGCTTGTTTGCCATATTCTGACTTTCGATGTAGTCTCCGGGTAGATTTGAACGATTGAAGATCGGAGGAAATAACCGATAGCCAGTTTTCACTAACGTTTAGTCCTATACGCCCAAACAAACGTACTGTTGATACCACCTCGTTTGTTAATGAATTGTTTGAAACGTAAATGTCAAACCTTGAGACGAACCAAAGGATGTAGAAAATAGGTATCATATCAATAGTAAAAACTCACCGTTTATAAGGGTGTTTCCTAAATTGCCTGGTTAAAATCACATGATATAAGTTGTTCACAATTCAATTTGCACCTTATTTGTTAACAGCTGGGCAGAAATAAGGACATGTACTGAAAGTCAAACGCTGCATAAGAAATGAATTTGATTTGCAAGATCATGTCAAAATTTTCATAAAACTATCATAACATTAGGGTTATTGATTGAGATGAACAGCCGAATGTCATTTGTGTGCACTTCCATATTTTGTGATATAATGCAACCGACAAAATTTGGGGAATAAATTTCATTTTTACGAAGGAATATGGATTTTTTCATTTTATATTCCAGTAGCGGTTATTAGGTATTGTAAGGTTTTTGATTTTCTTGTAAGGTCCCTAAGCACCACGTGGAACAACGACACAGATCGGTGGTGTAGCAAACAGATACTGTTGTCGTTCGGAATGCACTAGCATATTCTTTAAAACTGCATAAGTAAACAGTAGTGACAACATATAGATTGAACTTCACTCATAATTGATCGCAGTTGTCGCATTCGCATAGACGTTCCAGTCGACTCCTTTAGAAAAGCGGGGCCGGCTGGAACGTCTATGGGAATGCGACAGCTCCGATCAATTGTGGGTGATGTTCAATCTTTTGAGTACCCAACTCTCCTACTACTCACCAGTAATTCTGACAACTTTGCTTTCTACATGCATTATGGTGAGATGTTGTTGCCGTTTAGACTATTTGATAATACGGAGGTAATCTGTTACCAAACATTATAAGTAACCCGGCAAACTAAGTCTGACAATTTTATTGACTAGAAGTCAAGATGATATAGTAATTATTCCCGTTTACCACAAAACTACTGGTGGGGGCAAAGGCATTCAATTTTTCAAGATTCTGCTCGATCAGCATGAATGTGTCCACATCTGGATACTAGCTACCACAAACAAAGAGATACGTACGAAGGTTGGTTTCGTATGTAAGAAGAACGTATTACTTAGATCGTTGTTACTAGATGGAAACTTCAAAACACATATGGAGACTTATAGAAAACGAAACTGAAAATACTATACGCTCAAATTTAGGCTAATTTTCCTCCATTTCTGTTTGCTATCAGTTCTAGTCAGCTGTGAACCGTGCACGCATAAATTTGAAAGTTTCGTTAAAACAAACTTATTTTATTCCGGTGAATAACCACACCGGTCCGCACTATGGTAGTAGATTTTGGTGTGTACTCACGCATTAACAACCACTCTCTGGATTTCAGGGCAGGCCTCGCGGGTCGTTTGAATAAAAATCAACCTTAATTGTGTTATATTTCTTGAAGGAATGTTCAAAAGTAACTTTTCGTCATGTGGCTTGTTTCCGTTCAACCGTTGCGTTCTTGCAAAATACATGTATACATACGGGTTTATAAAACACTCGTCATAAATAAGTCGCCTGCGCAGATTATACGGAGTAACCGTTTCCACAGTGTTTCAAATTGTATCAGGAAGCATAGTTGCAACATGTTTTATTTCATTTTTGACAGAGGGATCCTTATTTTGGGCTCTAATAACATTGCCACAAATAATATAAGAACGGTATCTGTCCCAGTTATTAAATTGCTAAAACTTTAAATTAGACATTCCCTGTGACAGTTGAATTGTTTTAATCCCAATACTCTTTGATTGTTAGTTTCCTATAAAGGCCGCAACCACTGCTGAATTTGCTCTTAATAGCGGCTTGCTTGTTGCCGAAACGTTCGCAGTGTTTAGGTTATGTATCCGGGATGTGTAGTGTTGGTCGTGGGAGTGGCTTATTTTTCGTTGGTCTTTTATTACCTCTCGGTCCATTTTTTTGCAGATAAAACTATGCTACTTATAAGTAGCCAAATATCCTGACCAAATTACAGTCAAGAGGGTTCCTGCAATCTGTACTCCATTACTTCATTAGGCGTATATTATGATACACTTGATGTCCCGACCATTAAGATACCAGTGGTAAAAGTAAAAATTTAGGAAGACTTGTTACCACATGAAGCAGAAAAAATAGCAATTTACTGGTTTCTAAACTTCGGTTTATTCATATAATTCATTCAAATCAGTGAGGTCACTTGAACAAACTTTCGTCTCACGTCATAGTCAAATGGTGAGTACAAATGTCTGATTTTTCACACAATAATTCAATTACGCAGTCGTGGTATTCGTGGTGAGAAAGTTGTCAATTATGACAAAGAAACTGGTTATGATCCATATATTACTATTTCGATTTTTTAACTCTAAGACATCAAGCGGACTAAATTCTGTAAATCTGGCAATCCCAGCATGGCTCTTAAATTGCAAAGTATACCTAATGCCTAGTAATTAGAGCTAGTTGATCTTTGGAAAAATTAACATCGTAGTATGAGGAATATTGAGGCTGATATCTACATCAATTACGGTTTACACGCAAACAGAAAGCAATGAAACGAATCTAGTTTGTGTCGGTAGAATATAAAAAATAATTCTGACTGCGGTACTTCCGGTTAAGAGCAGCCAGTTGAATACATTTTTCCCTCCACGGGTAACCAGAAAACCTAAAAATTACACATAAAGTTGACTGTTTCTGAATGTTTCTTTATGGTGGATGAAGCATACTTGTCAGTTTGTTGTGTAGTTACATTTGGCATCCTTGATTAACTCGAATGATGTCAGAAATTCGGCATAGATTACGACGGAAAATAAACGTAGTAGATGGGTTCACAACAACCAGCTCAAAACAAACTCAGGTTCTGAAAAATAATTCCCTACTTCTGAGCCTATCAGTGAATATGAGTGACGCCCAGTTTTGTACGGCATACATTCTCACAACTACCAAACAAACGTAATTCAAAAATTTAAATATCACACTTACAGTAGCTGTGCATTGCATTAGGTTAACGTATTATGTGTGCTCACTTTCAATCACTTCTCCACAAGCTGAAATAGAATAACTACTTAAATATTGTTTATGCACTCCTTTCTATCAAAACCACCGATTTTGAGCAAGTTTTTGATGCTGTTCAGTTAAATCATTCAATAAAATTATTTTCAAGAGTTCTCATTATTGGAAGTGGGATAGTTATTTAATAAAAATACAAACTTACCATCGTAAAAATCTTGAAATACTTGCAATGATAAAAGAGCAGAATACAAGTAACATTTTTAATAAACAAGTGGTATTTAAAAATCATAACGTCCCATCAAACGTTTTGGGCAGAATGAAGGCATTTTGATTGCTGTCTCTATGAGGTTCACGCTGTTACATGCTACGACTTTTCGAGTAAACAATAAATCGTGGGTTTGAGGATGTGACTGCTTTGTAGTGGTTTGCCACCTTGTTGGAACTTGCAAGTCGCCCTTGTGGTGCAATAGGGAACATTACGAAATTTAAGAAATTTCTATTCAAATCAACCTTTTCACAACAAATCTGTAAGAGCGTTCGGCATGGTAGTAAACTACCCAACTTCACAGCGTATCAAGTGAGCTATCAGAACAGGTGCGGAGCAAAGTTGTTCGTTTTCAACCGTATATCTGATTTCACAGAGTGACTTTAATTTTAATGTTCCGGTATCTGATACTGACTGCAGAAATTACAATGCCATAAAGACTTTTATGGTAAGGCTTTTGTGACATAAAAAATTCACACTAAAGTAGAATACTCGAAAAGCAGATGTAAAATAGTAACCATTGTATACTCAGTTCATGAAACTACTTACACACATATGCAGAAAATAACGCTATCAGGGAAAAAAAACAGAACACAGATGATTTCGTTAATATGAAGTAATAAGACAATGGTAGAAATTTCAAAGAGAACTTCAACTGAAAGTTCGTGTCCATGGGTTGGTGGTAACTTGTATTTTGGATTTCTAAACACATCTGAGCACAACTGAAGAAGCGTGAAAGGCAAGCTGACAAACATACCAAAATTGCCGTCAAGGCAAAGGTATCGATATGGCATTGTTTGACAATGTAATAAAGATTTTAGGTGAGACACAACTGTGAAAAGTCAGGGCTACGGCTGGATTTGAACCAGCGACAGAAACATCACGCCCCAACGCGGCAACCGCCCTACCAGCTGAGCTACGAAGCTGGTAGTACGTGGTTATTGTCCTATTCATTAAGGTGGTAAGAACAAGTATGTTGTAGGATGTTAACAATTCTACTTTGTCTCATCAGCCACTTAATTCGTCTGCACTTTCTGTTCAGTCCTTGTAATCGTATCCATAGAGTGAGCAACCAGTTGGTTTCATTGGACAGTTGACGAGATAAAATCGAATCATTCATAGCCTTCAACACACGTTGCTTCACTATCCTCGTCATTCTACAATACTATTGGTTTAATGGCTACAAATTTGAAGTGATTTGAATGTGTAGTGATACAAGCCGGAAGATAATCGCTGTCGGGTAACGATAGCTAATAAAAACCAAGGTGTACATCGACAACACTCCACCGTGGTTTTGAGAATTGCACGCTTCCTTTATCGTCAAAAGCGCTTATGTATTGATATGATTAACAATGACGGTCTGATCAGTATTTTATCAAGCAAAGTCAAAATTGACCAGATCTTGTTTCATCTACAAACGTCCATAATTAATGGGCATCTTTTCGACTAAAACGGCAACACGAATAACTTCTAGTCATTTCATCACCGCATGATTCGGTGATGTTTGACGATTCCGTAAGGGACAAATCGTTAATTCATTGTACATAGAGTAACTATCGAACGAATAACATAAGCCAGTGACAATAACAAACTCAGTGGTTTTCAACGGTACTATGAAGGGAACCCTAGGGAATGGTTGAATTAAAATGACAGTTTTGGGTTTTTCATTCAAGTTCAAATGCACATCTAGGTTGATGCTGTCAGCTGGTAGCTGCTCTGACCTACGTTGGCCAAAACCTCACTTCTGTGCCTAATTTATTTGCGAAAAATTCAAATACAATTTCTTCAGCATCCTTCAAACTGTTGTCACATAAAATGCTATGTCGTTTTCCAACAATTAATTCCAAAGTGATCCAAGTAAATCGGTGTGATACAATTTTGCACACTATTTTTAATTGGAACTAAACGCATGCTCCACCATTGCTCAAGTATACGAATAGGTTTGTTATGTCACTTGACGTGAGTGAAAATAGACGTCTGGGGTTTTATGAGAATCGACGGTCGCAGCTGACAACGACGGTGTAAAGCCGCATACCATGACGATGGCGATTATACGATATTCACTTCATTGGAACATTATTGTAGATATATCAAAGATTCCCTGCAACAAATTTAATATTTCCCCTCATAAAACAATAGTCCTCGGTCAGTTCCTGCTCTACAAATGATCTACAAGTCATTTCGTTAACGGGATGTAGTAGTTACTTAGTTTACCATTATCACTGATCAGGTACCAAGGGTATATGATACCTACTAAAAGTGATTGACTTTATGAATGTTCAATATGTTATTACGATTAATTCTAAAATGTTGAATCATAAAGAGTTTGGCATAAACTTTCAACTGCACTTTGAAGCATTGCGTCACTCAGAGAATTTACTGAATTCCTCGCAATGGCCAGCTACCAAAATGGTCACAAACTGAAAGGATTGTAGACGGCTGATGCTAATTCATGATGGGTTTTCACGCAGTCTACTTTATTGGTGGACAACACTATGATCATCTACTTGATGAGTATGAAGAGGTTCTTAGAATTAAACACTGTCAACTTACACAATCGTAAATGTAGTTAGGTAGATTGGGACAATTTACAAAACTCGCTAATATCTTTGGTCGCGCGCTTAACATAGGAAATTAAGGACGAAGTTGAATAAGATTTGATGATAGAAAGCCATACTGACTAAATGTCAGTAACGGTATAGTACTAAGGATTTTGATTGATTGTTTTCGAATGGTGGACATGCATCCTGCTGACCATTTCGGCAATGCCAACTAAATTAAACAAACAACCAGAAAAAACATACCTATGAGAAAATGAAGCCAGGAAGATGTTAGGTTTTTGCATCGTTTCAACAGCCCATCCCCATCTTGAGTTCATTATAATGTGAACAGTCACAAAGTTTTGCAGTTGTTGTATTTTCATAGACGAACATTCAAGCAGCCCACTCAAAGAGGAGTGCTATACTAGAAACTCATTCGTGCTAGAGCCCATCAGTAGTGTATATTCACACAAAAAACGGAAGTTGAACTCGGTTCACGCTTCCCGAAAACAACCGTGTTGATCACATCATAACTTACTCCACATTAAGCACAACTAAATTAGCATATGAAGATGCTGTGTTACATTTGCTTGTGAATAGCGCTCAGGTTGTGAGATCACTCCGTGAGAAGACATAGTAACTGTCTTGTTAACTGCAGTCGAGGACCCTATCACTAAGACTTCTCTTTACGTTGAAATCACAGACAGCACTGACCAATTGCGCGACATTTTGTATATTGGTAGGATGTACGGTAGCTTGGAGCAGTTGGAATATTACTGGCTTATCAAACAGTCTTATAGTATGTATTAACCAATCCGCATCCCTTGGGTTTTGTTGAGACAATTGTGGTTAGCCCTGTAAAAGTATCAGTAGATTTAAAGAAAGCATGTTGCTATCGCAAAAAATAGAGGTGAAACAAAAGTGTTTTCTATTCATCCTGATATGCTTCGTTTTTGTACTTGGTCCCACTTGTTTTTTGTGCATTTCTGGTTACTGTTACCCGGTACTGTAAAGACAACGTGGATTATTACCAATTAGACGTTACCTATCATTGAGCGCTGATATCACATTTGAATAAGAAAACTTACCGTTTCCATATTTGTTAATTACTTATGTAAAAAAATAGTGCCAGGCAAATTTAGATAAGTAAACAGTGTTACAACATGAAAAAAATCGATTTATAGTTAAATAGTAGAGTGAGTATGTGAAGAGCATGAACAATTGCAAACATATTTAGATTTAGCTAAACTACTGAAAAGATTACCACTACATCTATATTTTGAAGCAGTGTCTGTGTACCATTTGATTCATTGAGCTTTAGAGCCGGTTTTATGTTTTACTTCTATGTAGCTTGCTTACTTCCTTACTGCCTGAATTGTTCTTAAACATGATAACAACTCGATCTGACATTCAATCTCTTATTTGGCTGTGAATGGAAAAACTAATGTCCTTATTAAGCAGTTGGTTTCATTTTTGTCTCCTTCATCAAATACAAAAAAATGCATTATTAGAACATTGTGAATCTTGTTGCAATCTGTTTTGATTTCCTTTTGGCTAGGTGTTGGTCTGCTGAAGTTTGTTGTGTTTACATGAACAACAATTGTTTGTTTGTTTCCATTTTGTGGTTATTAAGTGTCAAGCAGTTACCGATTCTACCGATTTCGTTTTTCAATTTCATCTCTTCTTTACTTCTCTTGTCTATATCGCAGCTTGCACTGAGGGATTTCATACTTGCACATTGTGATCATAGCCTCTCAGTCGGGTTGTGTTATGTGATTAGCATTCGGTACTTCATTAACCAATTATAGGTAACGTCCATTTTGGCACTTTCGTGACTGGCGTCTATCTAGTCAGGTATGCTTTGTCCCATCAACGGATGACTTTGATTCCCCTAACAAGAACGTTATTGTTGGTCGTTTTCGTAATGATATTATATTCTATGGCGCCACTTTCCACTGTCGTTTGCTAAACTGACACAATTTCCTACTTATAAAATAGTTTAATGTTTTCTTAACTTGTAGGAACTTCGAACATTTTTTTGTATGTAGTTCTTCTCACGTATTAATCGTTCTACAAATTCCTGCATTACGTCATTTGTAGTTTTGTTGGTTATGCCTTCAAGACTAATCGCTATTACGCACTATTTTGTCCAGTAAGTCGGTAGTGTTGATGCATCCACATGAAATCCCATTTATGTTAAATCACACAGTATGCACCACTGCATATAACAAGTAAGTGCATTGCGTTTAACAGTTGTCGCTTACGTGGGTTGAGTTAATTGCACTTCACCGAGTTACTCAACATTCGTTGTTTGATCCAGTGGTACCAACTCAACGCTCCTTCACAGCAGTTACGTAGAATCGACTGACTACACCTCACCAGTTGACTTCAAAGTCGTACTGAAACAGCAGGTCTCCGGCAAACAGACGATTTTGCGAATGGAATGGACATTGTGTTTTCCTCTCCTCCTATGTTTATGAAAACTCCGATAACCTCTGTGACAGACAGTGCCATTTCAAGCCTCTCGAGAGTTCAGTCAAAACGAACGAGGATATTATACTGTTATCGTTATAATTTTAAGATAACCGTTTTTTCTTCTTATCTCAAGCACGATTAGGGTAGAGGAGGTAAATACACATATTATGTTAATGCAAATCGTAGGGGTTTAACAGTATGCTGCGTGAGAGGCATTTTTGAGAATCTACCTCAAAATAAATGCTTTAAGAAGAAGATAAAAATCCATTTTTAAATCCAATAGCAACTTACGGTTTCCGTTCTCATCTTCTACGACTGAACAATCAAAAGTTTAAATATTATGTAACAGGAGTGGAGTGAGTTACAATATTGAATTATGGAGTAGGCAGCCTAAGACAATCGATGGTTCTCACGTCAATCAAGATCAATCCAGATGTTTGATCGGACGAGGATTTAAAATTTGACACTACTTGATTTTACTCTAATTGACTGCACTACCTGGTTACAAAAACTAATCTGCGTTTTACTGATGGTTTGAATGACGTAATGCAATGCGTACATTTTTTTACTGGAAAGTTCAATAATGAGTAATATATACCGTAGACATTTGTGTACAGCATACATTCGTTTAGTCTAGATAGCAGGTGTTGTTTTATGCGTTAAACCTTAGTCAGAATGTTTATTCTTGCGGCTAACCCCGACCCGTAACTGTTGGAACGTATGAGAATAAAATGAGTCTTGCCATCAGTGGGCATTCAGCCTTAATGTGCATTTGTGGAAAAACAGTCTCAGATGACACTCTCATAAGAGATTATCTTGTTATGCTTCGCACACATCCAATCAACATAAATGAAAATATTCTGATGACCATATTACAACACTGAGATTGCAGCTTTCAGTACTTTTCTCCGAATGCTGATGAGGTTAACCGTCTCGTTCACATATAGCTGTTAATTCAATTTGTAATGTTTTCACAGTTTGCTAGCCAGCTAAGACGAACGCAAACACGTTGTTAAAAATATGAATCGTCACACTAGATTTGTAGAAAACTTATATCTGCCACTAAGTGCATATCACTTACAAATTTTTCTGATGTTATCACTAGCTGAATAATCATATGGACAATTATGGCGTAAAATATATTGATAACGGGTAGTACAGAATAAGTTTCGTCAGTTTTCAACTGGAAATTGATTAATTCGTATTCCAGTTAGCCTGAACTCATAGTGTAGATATAATTGATTTGACACCACGTTTTATGTACCGTTGTAAACCTATTATGTTTAAACTAGGGGTATTTAAGCTGGTTTAAATTATTGTGTAAACAACTCAAAAACTCGCAACCTGAAAGGATCAAACATCCAAATAAGCGAATTCCACATACACAGGTCTTTTGTATCATGTGTTACCGAATGTCGTGAAACTGATGTCTGAAAACGGAATTCCTTGTACATTCATCACACGGTTATTTTGCCGTTGGTTTTGTATCATTTTTTCTAATCGCGTTTGAACAAACTGGAATCAGGTGATATAATTATTGTGCTTTTTTTTGTCCCTAATAAGTTAAATACGAATGTGCTCACAACAGTGCATGGTTTACAGAAGTTACCTGTAAAGGGACAGGCTATTTCGCACTTACGTCATGGAGTACATAAGTGCCAAACAAACATATGTTGAACTTTCTTCAATTGAAAATATCTCACCAATTTAAGTAGCAGTAAATTGAGTTATTCAGTAAACATCATTGCCTGTCTTAACCATGGAAACAAACTCTTGTTTTTTCAAATACGCCATCGATAAACCACGGCAGTAATGAACATTGTTCCTTCTTGCAAAAATTCTTTCTTAATTGTTAGCGAAAGTTTTGAGCATACGTTCTGTGCAATGAGTTATGGTTCTCATCTCAAATATGCCAAGTCACTACTGCTAATTTCATGAACTGGTCTACAGCGGTGGACAGAAAGAATGCACAGAAAAGGATCAAATTGAAAGCTGACAGTCATCGGTCGTCACCCGTCATCCAGCTCTTCGAGTTTGAGACCACGATTTTTAACTGATTACATTGGAATTAATGCGTTTCAAACGTATGTAAATTGAGTTTCTTTATATTTCGTGATGTTATTGATCATTCTGTGAAGATCATTGATACTTGTTTTCATGAGTGTCAGTTGGGTTCAAAAAAACAACTTTCCTTTTTTGTCAGAATTGCTGACCGATTGCTGATCGACTGTTGATCGATATCGAATTTCATATGGCTAGACGTAAGCATCCTCATGTTGACACGCCAAAATTTGCTCTTTTTTCTGCACTGTACTTTTTGAAACTGACATATTTTAAATCCGCATTAGTTGATGTTATTGTGATGAGATCTGCAATGCCAGCCTCTGGTAGTTAAATTTTAAACACAGGAATGGAATGTATGAATTTCCAAATCACATATGTAGGCAATTGTTTTCTTACCATTCTTCAGAATACCATACGCTGAAACGAATGATTTAGTGGTGTATTGATTGGCATCGCTGTCTCATTACTGTCTAAATTCCACTTTGTGCAAGAATGCAGGACTAATCCGAATGGAACCTTAGGTGTCCGTTTGATCTGACACTTATAGTTAACACGTATTTGGCAATCAAACTGTTAATCTCGTCATTTTCATACCCGCGTTAGTAGCCGCTTTGACACGTCGTTTTTGGTATCTCAGCGCCAATCAACGTTTATAACCCTTTACTACACTACGGGCGATAACGTGACCTAGGTAGACAGTTGTATCTACTGGATTGTTCCAGTCCTCTCCAAATTCCCGTGATAGTCACAAGAAGTCAAGTTTGTAAACGCCTGTTTTCAGTCATTCTCTTCGGGCTTCCACGATGTCATGGAGTATACTCAGCTTATTTATGGATAAATAAGACAAATCACATGGACCAACAAATATCTCACAAGATGAGGCATACCACAGTTCAATGGAGTGAATTAGTGGTATACCAGGCACTGTTGACGTTTTGGGCTCAGCCAACACCACTGCTATCAGCCCATCCTCCTTTGTACCTACAATCGCCCACACATAAAACAAGGATGAAATGATCGAAAATACAATGTGTATAGGTCCTTAAAAGTAGGACTGGTCCTAGTCAACAACAGCTAAGCCGCAACTGAAATGACAGTTAGATTTGGCTCGTACATATCTTGGGACTAAATTGCTGATATTGATTATGAGTAGGAGTATTGTTCAGCATGTTCACAATCGAACGAGAGATTATGTTTTTCACATCATATGCCATGTCACCTGTAGTGGTTATAAATTGTATATAGACAGACAAAATCAATACCTACGAAAAAGAATGACTGAACCTATACTATTGTTGAGTAGACGGGGAGTTAGTTAATTTCAAGTTGAACAGCACTCACATTTGACCGCTGAATTCGTATTCAAATGGACTTTTCAGCCAACCTCTTCCAAAAAGAAGCGCTAAATTCCACTCTTGCTTTTGTTTGAGCTTATCGGTAGTACAAATTTTATCCACTGGGCAACCTGATCACTTCTGACAAGTGAAAGTCGTCGAGCGTTCAGACAAGATAATTCGGTCATGCCAAATGTTAGGCTAATGACGCATTGGTTAGCATGGCTTTTTCATGAAAACGTGACAGGAGTTCTACTCTCGGTCATGGCAAAGATGTACATTACTGACAAGTGGAACTTGAGTTCAAGAATTCTTTCGAATGAGGCTGATGGAAAAGTCTTTATGAATTTGCGATCGAATGTTCAACCTGAGACTGAACTTAGACTCAAGTGTCTGTCAAGTACAGTGATGCATTAGGCATTGATAATGCAGCTAGTGAACCGAGATTCTTCCTCCTCGATCGCAGAACGTATGACCAAAAAAAGCACGTTGTTGACTCCATTACCTATTTTTTTCAAGCTTATACAATACTGGATTTCCGAATCACCCGCTTTCTTTAGAAAGTGCTGATCATTACTTGTTGTCTAGCCTGTTTTGCTCACAAACTGTTGCTTTAGGCGGTTTGCCCTTTTTTAAATCCATAAATTTCCGTTTGTAGTGTAAAACACGGCAGTGACTGTTTCAGTAGGTGATAGCCTCATACTTTGAAGTTTTTTATGAAATATTAACGGCACGGATAATCGTTGTTATCTGTTTCTAATTCACCATATTTTAGTGTAATTAACTTTTTCCATGATTTACGCAAAACCAACAATTTTACATGGTGAGCGATAAGATTGAGTAAACTGCCTAGTAAAGTGATGCACGCAATTTGGGTTAGAGAAACTATACTGCATATTAGTAAGTGTGTAATTCAGAAAATTAGTTCGAAAATTTGGAGGTTTAGATCAAAGTTTGAAGTGAATACATTCTCATAAAAGTAGCTCGCACTTACGGAAGATGTCATGACACAATTGTAGACCAACAAGAATATATTCTTAGAGCAAACGATACACAGTCCACTGATATACACGTTTGCTAGTCACTTCCATTATGACTGTTGTCAAGTGGTTAAAATTTTTCACCGTTCCCAAAGACAGTTTGGTACTTTTCATTGAGATGAATCACTTTTGTTAAGCATGAAAACGATTGTGGGTGAAAGGTGATTGCATAATGTTGCTCCTTACCAGCATCTTCAATTTGCTGTTTAGACTGTGGTTGTAAATTCATGACCTCTCATTCTCATATAAATTGAACATCACCCACAATCGATCGCAGCTGTCGCATTTTCATAGACATTTCAGTCGGCCCCTTTCGAAAACAAGCACTAGACTCGAGTTTCGTTCTCACTATAGCAGCTCATTAGTAGTGCATATCCTCGCCACTGCCGGGACTAGAACCACGGTCACGCTGTTCATGAGGCAACCGTGTTTATCACTGCGCCATTTACCTCACATTAGGCACGACCGAATTATCATCACATATGAACGCTCAACCACTTTTGCTTGTAAGTGATGATCAGGTCGCTCGATCGCCTCCAGAGGAAACACAATTACTGTTTGTTAACTCCGATCGATGACCTCTCGACGAGGACTTCTCTCCAAGTTGAAATCACAGAAATCATTGACTTGTTGAACGGTATCTGATTACCGATGAGTATCCTGAGCATTACTCTCAAGCAAAAGTGGCTGTGTTCACAAATGATAATTCAGCCGTGCCTAACGTGAGGTCAATGGCGCAGTGGTAAACATGGTTGCCTCATGAACAGCGAGGCCGGAGTTCAAGTCTCGGCAGTAGCGATGATATGCACTACTGACGAGCTCTAATGAGAGCGAAACTCGAGTCTAGTGCTTCTTTTCAAAAGGGGCCGACTGGAAAGTCTATGGGAATGCGACAGCTGCGATCAATTGTGGGTGATTTTCAATTGATATGAAAACCAAAATCCTCTACTACTCATCAGTAATCAAATACCGCTCAACAAGTCAATGATTTCTGTGATTTCAACTTGGAGAGAAGTTCTAGTCGAGGGGTCATCGATTGGAGTTAACAGACAGTAACTGTATCTCCTCTCGAGGCGATCGGGCAACCTGACCATTACTCACAAGCGAAAGTGGTTGAGTGTTCACATATGATAATTCGATCGTACCTAATGTGAGGTAAATGGCGCAGTGATAAACACGGTTGCCTCATGAACAGAATGTCCGTGGTTCAAGTCCCAGCAGTGGCGATGATATGCACTACTGACGAGCTCTAATGAGAGCGAAACTTGAGTCTAGTGCTTCTTTTCGAAAGGGGCCGACTGGAAAGTCTATGGGAATGCGACAGCTGCGATCAATTGTGGGTGATTTTCAATTGATATGAAAACCAAAATCCCCTACTACTCGTCAGTAATCTCTCATACTGTTGAAGGAACTGGATATTCGGAAAAATGTTCTGACCCAAAACTGTTCTGCACAGATAAGCTTGATTATCATATATAGTGACATCTTTTGGCAAAGTTCAAAACTTTGTTATGTATTAAAAAGTACTTGAATCCAAGTATTTTGTTTACATTAGGAGAGGCGCCTGGGTGGAAACATTTTTCAGCTAGTCTTGTTCTATGCTTGCGTAGTTAGAATGGAACTTACCGGCATGCAGGGTTTCGGTTTCTGCGGCGTTTACAACGTTGAAGGCAAATTGAAATCAGCACGTTTTATTTCTAGACTGTAGAGAGTTAGCGTGCGAATGACACTTATACTCACTATTAATACTGAGAGTAACACAATTATATATCAAGCAATATTCTGACTAAAAATCCTATAGATATAATAATTGACATCCTGCATGATATAATGTTTTTCCAGGCATGTACATCTGTATTTTTCCTCTGATTTTGCTTACAACTAATAGGATCTAGCCTGAAATCAACTTAATTCTGCTTGCCAACTCCACATGTTTGACTGCGCAGGGTTGCTGCGGGAATCAGATCAGTACTAAAGCTTCACATACTACAGGGTAAACATTGATTTCATTGCTTGGCTACTGCTATTACACTCAGTAGCTTGTCTACAGGAAACTGACCCACGGTTTTCTTGCGACTGACTATGATAGAAATATACACCATCAAGCATGGCCTTAAAATGCGGCCCTTTTGTTGCTTTTTCTATCAACATCTAAGCTTTTATATGTAAAAAGAATATTTGAATGTGTTACGCAAGTCACTCGAGAGCTCTGTACACCGTGCGCAGAACCAGAGAATTCCCAATCTGTCTTGCACGTGATTCTCCCAGTTAATAAAAAACTCGTAAGCCAAAAGTTTCTAATTGTTGCTTAAAGTGATGGTGTTGGTAGCTCAGTCCGATGTTCTAGATATTTGATTGTTCGTGGAGCTTAGAACATCGGCTGCAAAAGTTTCAACACCAAACGAGGTTGCCTCAGTGCACAGGGGTGTGAATTTACCCTCATACAATCAAGTGAGTTCGCTTTGTCATCTGAATCTAAATTGGTTAATTTTTAATGCTTTCGAACATTCGATAACAATTATTTTCGGCTGTTTCCAAATGTTTTTGAGCTTTTGACCCAGAGCCTGATTGGGCAAGTTCTGCAATCGTTGGATCTTGACTTACAGTATGAATGGTTGACCTTTTGTTTGATTGGGTCGGTCAGTTCTTCGTTCTTGAACTATCAGTCAATTAGTTGTGAATCATCAAGAGATAGGATCAGTTTTTGTTTATATCTG
This sequence comes from Paragonimus skrjabini miyazakii, assembly GCA_014338405.1. Taxonomy (NCBI): domain Eukaryota; kingdom Metazoa; phylum Platyhelminthes; class Trematoda; order Plagiorchiida; family Troglotrematidae; genus Paragonimus; species Paragonimus skrjabini miyazakii. The sequence goes on along the minus strand of JTDE01000116.1, from coordinate 22,813 downwards.
TTCACGAAGATCAAGCTGAACATACATTCAGCCTGAGAGTCACAGAAATTTTTATTCAGCCGATCACCAAACAGGCGAAGGTATTTATTCACCCCTGATATTCTTCAGCCAGTCCTATCAACAACCACATTAAATTGAACAAAACCTATGACCTTATACGAGATACAGACTCAACGAAATGTGAATTCCGTCGTGTTCAAATGCCGTCACAAGAGAACGTAACAATTTGAACAAATCGAATGAACCGTCGAAACTGGAAGGTTCATAAACTCCCCACTTACTTATCGCGTTTGTTCATATGGCGAATTTGTAAACGAATTTTCTAATTTAAACTTTTTTCAAACGTTTTTTCCCATGTGCCTTAGCAAAGAGATCTGTTTTCTAGTTTCTGCGCAAACAAAATGTCTCGCTTTATAATCAACCTAACGAACACCGGAATACCGAGCATTATATAGGAACTCAAAATGTTCATTGCTTTCAAGGTACTTGACCATGTGTCACGCGATTCACTTTCACAAAAGACCGAGGTGCGCAATATCCCAAGTGATAATTAACCAAGAGTAACATCACGTCTTGAAACTGTACTTTTTACGTCGAAGTTTGCTTCGAATCCCCTTTTCATCGCTCATATTTCAACAAGTGTGACGGAATACAGGTTCGAAGATAACTATTAACTTCAATCTCTGTGGTGATATTTTCCTGGATAAGTTCTGCAGTCATTTTCTCCCATTTACGACTAACATAGACATATGGAATTCTTTTCATCCCAGAACCCCGTCAATTGACGTTAGTTAGTTGAGAAAGTGAGCGGAAACTAACAGCTTCTCACCAACGACTGCAAGTCTGAGCGCTTATCTCTTGGTTGCGGTTCACTAGTTGCCGCACCAGTCACAAAAACAAATGTATTGGCTGCATGAATGAATATTAAAAACGGTGCAACCATGACAACTATCTCGTTATTTTTTCCACGCACAAGAAACATGGATAGCAGTGAACTGATTAATGAGCACGATAGAACGTTATTTGAAACGAAATTATAGACATCTGTAGCCGTGCGAATGAAGTCAAACAGTTTCGTTGTCGCATTTACACGTTTTGACCAGTGCATCGTTATGAACGAAACGTTGTACTGATCAACGTTTCAAACATCTCTTTTGGTCTTCTTCAGGATTACTGCAAGTTGAAACAGCGTTAACTAAGCTACAGAAGTCTCATGGGGTTTGAACTGGATAGATCGACTTACACTGATTGACCGAAGCTCTTGCCCATTCTGTGAGGGTGGAACTTATGTAGACAAGAAGCGTCTGTCCTGTGTTATTTCTTAATCCGCATCGCACTGCAGGCAGAGTTAGCAAATTTGTATTGGGTGTGAATGTTGAGAGCTTCAAGACGGCAATGCTTCACAATAGAAGGCGAGCCTTCATGAATTACCTGAACATGGTCAAAAAGTTCATTGTGATTTCTTTCCAGTGCACGCAGTGCGATATCCGGACCTTTAGCTTTTGAAGTTGGTTTGTGTATTTTGAAGGAGACTGTACATGCATATTATGTTCGGTAGTACTTAATTTAAACTGTATAGTTGGTCACCCATATAAATGGCTTCACAACCACTGCATTTGATTTCTTAAGCACAGCCTGTCTGGTCACCCATGGCAATTGGAACCTCACAGCACATCACAATCTGTGATGCTTATATTCACACACTCATGCGGTACGTTTAATCTGACCTTCACAAGAATCTGTCTAAACAGGAAACAGGCTAATGTAAGTCTAATTGCATTTAAATAAACCAGTATAAAAATATCTACTTGTGTAATACTACAGCTATCTCAAACTTATTTAAAAAATAGAATAAAACTGTAATAGGATGTAAACCATCTCGTGGCCTCATTATTTCAAACAACGACTCGTGTACAGCTTGCATTAGAGGAGTGGAATAAAGGTGGCATAGTAACGGCAAACGCCAATGATCACTACAATGTTACGAATAGCCTGTTGATTTAAACATTTCAGTCACAAATGTGTTGGATTTCATTGACTCAACATAAAATTACATGGCTTTAGATTCAAACCATTCACCGCACACCATCATAAGGTTTTACAGCATTCCGTTTAAAACCCACCAACGCGGTTCTTGTTACGTCTAAACAAAAACATAAGCTATTCTGTTGCAGTATCAGACAGACAGAAAATGAGCTGTTTCGAGCAAGTTCGTATATATTAATCACTGGCCTGCAGAGATGCGTTTTCACTACTTCATCAACAGAATAATGTGAACATGCAATAAGGTTTATCACTATGGTTAAGTTCTTAGTCTGTATAGAATGCATAGGAAACAGAAAATGCTTACTTATAGCATCTGTATCAAGCAATTGAAAGATGTCAGCGGATTATGCACTGTCACCAGGACGAATGGCGTGAAGACTCGACACAAAGTTTGCAAGCGTTTGGGAAGATTAGACAAGAATGATTCGTATAACTTCATATTTTGAGTTAACTGCGTACGTGATTCCCAACAGCTGCTCCGTACAGGAAACAAAATTTGACCAGATTAATCTGACTGAAAACCACGCAGAAGTTTCGTGACTCTCATCTTTTTTTGTTATTTGGTCCACCTTAGTTTATTGTTAACTGTAGTTTGACAATTTATTCTAGTCTACAAAGATGGCTGCATTCTCTAGGAAGCGTTTTAAATTTCCAACGAAATGTAAAGTTTGATGGTTTTAACACAGATTGCCTGTTTCTGCTAACCGTCATTTTATGTCGGATTGATCCACTACAATTCTACAGGAGTGGCCTCAAGCGAAAACCCTGTGAAATGCTGCATGGATCAGATTCTACTGAATACGGAGGGCGTTTCTGTAACCTAATGGTGCATCCTTAACACTGCAATTGCCAGGCAGCGATTGAGAAAACTTATATGAACTCTATTTGATGGAAATTGGGCGTTGGTTTGTGTGTGTCATTATTAATTCTGGTCTGGCATACCTATAATTTGCGACTTCTGAATAAAAATCTAGATATTTCAGCGCAACCGTTAGCATCAGTTCGTTTGCCTCGGAACTGTGCTGCATAGAAGCCACGACAACCATTCGGTTGATGTTTGACATACGGTGATCACGAATGTGTTATATAATAATGTTTAATAGTTGACACGCCTATCCTGAGAAGACCACTGACAGCAAGTCCTGTTACACACAAGTAGTACTGGCCCTTGAATCGGTGATTCCATCGAACTGGCAAGTGGGGACGAAAGATCTTTTTTCCGTGAAACATAGTCGTACAGTGGGCACAGTTTTGCTCAAATTTATGGGGCAATTGGACAAGAATACGGAATCATTTTGTCCGACACCTGCCACTCTTGTGTTGAAGCCGTGAATGAGTATGAATATGATAAGATCCTAACGAAACTTGATATAGTTCCACAACAGAGAAATCGTAAGCAATGATTTAGATAAGTGTGAACGCGCCTAAAACAGTTCAAACATGGAGTGTCAGGTTTGTAAGTTGAGTAGTTCACAAGAACTGATATTCTTTTACTATCAACTATGATTCACACGGTTTCTGTGGGCACCTCGAACGAGAATCGTTCGTGAATTGCTTCGACGATATAAGACTCATTAAGGTTAAGATCAATGGAGGATTGACTGTTTCTCCGATATTGTAAACTGTCGGTAAGTTTTACAACGCAAGGCTAATGAAACTATTTGAATTGGTCGTCTTTACCACACTTTCTTCACTGTACGATTATTCTCGCAATAATCATGGTTAACACAATTATAATGTGAAAACTATGCCACAATAGGTAACACAAAGCTACCATTTGAAGGGGGTGTAAGTTATTAAACGGAAAGTGAAGTTACTTAACAAGCTACTGCAAACAGTTATGTTTGTTTTAATTGATAAATTCAAATGCCACTGCGGAATAAGTTTGTAGCCTTTTACGGATATGTATTTACTTAGTGGATAACAGTAAAAATCTTTTATGTCTATACTAGAGATTACCTGTTGTATCCAGTTCACTAACTGTCGAAAATTAAGAAGATACATATCAATGTTACAAATGTCAATAACTCAAATATATTACATATCTTTTTATGAATAAGTTGGTATATATGGGCTTGTATTTGGCAATGATTGTATTATATTTTTTACTGTACTGATATTTAAGTGTGAAACATTGGTTCACTCTTACTTATTTTGGCAGCGTCTTTAAATAAACACAAAATGATGATAAAATAATGCTTTACGTAACTCTACTTGTTATATATCAGGAAATTTACAACTTTGTGTTAACGGTTGGTAATCTAAACTTCAGAACTGCCCGAGCTTTTATCAATATCTTCAGTTAGTTTTTTTTACAAATTGAAGGCAATTCCTGTCCTTAAAGATAAAAGTGTGGACAACGACAAATAAGGTTTCACAATATCGACAAATATCTTTTCTTCGATACATGACATTCAGGATAAATTATTCTGTCCATAAGAATAGTTATGAACATACAGTGGATATTTGATAATCTAATTGTGGCATGAATACCATTGAAATAATTGCGAGGCAGGCATTTAGTAATGAAAACCTAATGTACTGCAGTTTTTTATGGCCTATACAAAATGGGCATTACAAAATTAAAGCTTACTGCTGAGATGGTCACCATATATTTGGTGACTTCGGCCAACGCACAAAATCAGTATGACTGACCTTTTAATGAACAACCATTAGCTAACTCGTCATCCAACATTGGTCAACTATACTTGATCCGTGCTACTTGTAATGACGGCTACTTGAACATCGGACCAGTGGATTTAGTTGACTCGTTATTCAATGTCGACTTGCAAGGCGCCACAATAGGCTCACACTGAAATCTGCGGTTAGATGTCAGCACCATCTTCACGCGTTAGAACATGGAAAACATCCCTCAGGCCTTAAAACTGATGGCGGATTGTCAAACCTAACATATTAAGTTACTTATACCAAACATATCTCAATAGAGTGGATAACACCTAGATTTTATGCGCAAACAAAGACGGTTAACAGAGTTTTGACAGCAGAGTGGTTGTATCACCGTTTTCGCAAAACTGTCATTAAGAATGCGATTCTCTTTCTCCTTTGTAAAATCTACACGTAATGTATAATTAATCAACTCAAAATGTGGCCAACAGACTCGTTTTCGGTGTGTCAACTTCAAGCCAAGTACACTAAAATAAATTAGTTTTCATGCCAAACAAAGTCAACAGGATAGATAGGTCGGTACGTACCTCACGAACAGTGGGTAGGTGATATTTTCTGTATCGTCGATGGCAAAATTGATATTGACTCCCTGTTATCACTAGCCAACTCAACTCACAAGAAAACGAAGCTCACTATGGATGTGGAACAAGATAGGAAACCGGCTATCTTTGGTGCTGCACTCTTGATAAATCCAGATGGATCGATTCAACGAGGCATGCATAGGAAGCGGATGTAGAATGGCCAATATGCCAATTCTCACAGCTTCGTTCCAACGAAACAAAATCGGAACTGGATAGGTTGTTTGGCAAACCAAATTCACAGAACAAATACTGAGAACATGCTAGACAATGGGCTCAAGCTCTTGCGTAAAACGTTTCACGCTAATGGATATCCGGACAAATTCCTAACTCACAAGATGCAACTAGAGGAGCCGGAAGACCGTGAGTTCTCTGTCGGACGTGAAACCATTTTTATTTACTTGCTTTACAAGGGCAAATTATCAAGTGCATCGCCGATTAGAAGGCTCGACAAGACACTGATTCGAACGTTCGATGCTGCGCAACTAAGACTAACGTTTTTCTGTGAAGCAGGTCACACTGGTTGCGAACAAGGCGCCTATCGGTGAGAATACGTGAACCCCATCTAGCTTCGCTAACGACTGGACAACAACGAAGGATTTCCCGCGCAACTTTGGCTCACCTAGTTGACACGGGGCACAGAGTCAATGTGGATGTCGCATTTAAGCGGATCTATCATATCACTCGTGTTCCCACCAGAGGTGTAAAATGTCCTATCCTGGGTGTTGCTGAGGCGATTAGAATCCGGCTGCGAAACCGCAATCCGTGTGCGCAAGAGTCTTTTGTTCAAGAAGTGAATTCACCATGGTCTGCTGTCGTTGGAACACTTGACACGGTGCCATGGTATCCACGTATGTAATTCATAAACGACACTAGATTCACAATGCATTGGGTTCCACAAAATCCTGACTTGACAACTAATTATCTATTTATTTTGTTGCATTTGGCTTGAAGATTACAAACCAAAATTGAGCTTGTTCGCCATATCTTGACGTTTGACGAAATCTGCGGGTATATTTGAACAGTTGATATGTAATGACTGATTGACAGTAAGGAATTCCAATACTTATATAAGTTGTCGATCACTCACACTCAGTCACTTTCAAAAAAAAGCACTGGACTCTAATTTTGCTCCTGTTAGAGCTCATCAGTATTACATCTACTTTCTATGGCCATGACTAGAACTCCGGCCACGTTTTCATGAGGAAACCTTGTTGATCACTACGCCATTGACTGCACATCAGATACGAGTGTATCGTCATATGTAAAGCCTTTGCCACGCCAGGTTGAGAGTGGGACAGCTGCAACCAATTGTAGTTGGTCAATTCATATAACTTATAATTCACTGGAAGGTTCATTCGAAATCACACATGGTTCATGCCAATCTGCTTTGTGATGTTGTCTAGTTTATGCCCGCAGTTTTTCCACTGAATCCGAATGTAACACACTAGAAACGACTGTGTTAGTTGAGTATCTTCATCTTAAAATTGTCTGCGGAATTCAGTCAGAATAATCTAAAGCATAATTTAAATTTTCTGCGGTGCTCTTCAAAATTTATATTACAACAGAAGACGAATTTCAACATCATTGGGCAATACACGTTTCTTCTTTAACCTGATATTAAACTTGGGTATACATATTTTTGTGGAGTATATTGAAAATTGTTTAAGCTCTCGCCAATTCATGGTTTATTTAAGAAGTTGTGTATCCAAATAATGCAATTCTACTCATACCGAATACCGCAAGGTTACACACTTACTCAAAATTTGCTCTGAATATTTTCACATACGTGAAATGAATGATACGAGGAAGCTTGTTAATTTTGCCCAAATAAATCACTTTATCATCTATACGAAGAACAAGTCGATAGACACAACAAATGTTTGTTATGTAGCCAAAGGTGATAGCTATTCGACTGCATTATCCTGTATTATATAATCCGTAGTTCATTCAAACAAATGAATTCTCTGGGAACTTTACCCATCTAACATTAATGAATGATGAATTATTCAAAAAACCCTATTAATAAATGGGCTTGAGTTGCTCGCCTTCTCGATTTAATTACAGTTTATTGTGGGTTTATTCAGTGTATACTTTTCAGGTATTGTCTCAGAGATGGATGTCTCCAGAACGCATATATCATTAGGCTTTAGTTTAGTATCATTAAACCATTTGATAATACTTGAGTTCTAACAAATTAACTTCAGTAGAAGTAACATGCGAATAAATTTTGCGGTCTTTCAAACTGATTAACACTAATATTGTGGCAACGAAAGTAAATGTCTGATGGAAAACAGTGAGTAGCTTGGATTAGGAATCTCAGTTTAAATAAAAAACGTCCTAAAATACAAAGAATCAGCTCACCTTTGCCATCTGAAAACAAGTTGACATAAAATAGATAATGTTAATTAATAACAGTCCGATTCGTCAGACATAAAATTATTTGGACTATTCAGAAATTTATCAAGATTATGAGAAACGCGAAGTATATCAACAGTCGAAGATATTATGAACGATAAATTATTAAAAGCTTAAGTATGTATATTGAATTCCGAGTTAAATCCCAGTAAAATGAGAACGGGTTAGTTTGTTGATCAAAACTTCTCTATATATACAGACGAACAAGTTAAATCATAAAGTAATCTGGGTCTAGCGTTATTAAGTAACGAAAATAAATCTGGACAGCTCAAATGAAAATCATTGTAAGATAAGCTGTAAAAATGTGAGAGAATTGAAAAATAGTTTTCTCACTCTTAAGGCATGCTGCAAAGTAAATAGTTCGTGGATGTGAAAACAGAGATGCGAACAAGTGATTGTAGAATACGTGAATAAGAAACTTTACGTCACCGAAAATATTCTAACAGATATCTTCAAAAGCATACATTCTGAAATAGCTTTATTTCGACGTATAAAACCAGAATCCCCAAACGTCCTCGTGAATTACGAAGAAAACATCAAACCACAGCAAATATATGTATGCTATAAAACTGATTGAAAACATTGTCCTATATATCAGTCACATTAAGTCAAAATTCAGTAAGCCACATTTAATATGCTACAAAGTGTAACTCAATGGCTAAACATAGCAAACTTCGTGTCAAAACGTACTCTCGGCAGCTGACAAGTAGTAGGGGTGTACAATACAATACTTGCAGTTAATATTGTATCCAACAGGTGCCGTACACAGTAAACAGATGTGTATGTATTATATGGAACAATTGAAAAATAACCATCTGATTCGACGTTCAGTAACAGTAACTAGTTACTGAGTGGACACATCATCTTATTTTTCCTCTATTCCAATGCTGAGTTCCGAAGTCTCATAACTTGTCATAAATCGCGATTCACAAATAATCCTTTCGAAGTATTTCATTAGTCAGTGGACTAATTTATGAAGCAGTTGATTTCTGTAATCTAGAAGATTATGCGAATGGTATTGTGTATGGTGTATGACAACTGTGTTTCACAAAATGACAATTCGTACAAGACTCTTAGAAAAAGTGGCGCAGATCATTATGTGTCTATGAATTCAATCTGACCAAATAGGAATTTTTGTACGAACACCGTTTTGCATTTCCATTCTCAACTATATATCGATACATGTGAAATGGTTTGTAACTATTAGCATTGTGCCAAACTGATGTTTCAGAATCTAATCACAGAGCAAGAAATTAAATCTATCAGATGTTGATTCTCATATTGTTACATACGGATTGGTTGCGGTTTAACCTGTCATTAGACTGAGCGTTGTCTGATGCCATCTTCTCATTTATTCACAATCGGAGTCTGTTACATACTCATCGCACAATCCCAATGTTTTGACACAACTTTCAGATTAGAAGTCTTTTGCAAACAGCATTTTGTGCATCACATTACCTAAGTGAGACACCCGTCTTTCAAGGTCCCTCAGAATAATGTTCATTCCGCGTGTATCTGTTTCACATCGGAACGAGGTAACTAGCTTCCGAAGTTTGTTTTAGCAACCACTGCATATTAGCACTCTATTGTACTTAATCCTCAGAAAACGTCCAACATATGCGTATATACTTGGACAAATAACATGCGATCATTTGAGGCAAAATTTGTATTCTCGTACCAAATGATCATCACGCGGTTTGCAGAACTTTCGGTGTTTTCTCTCCGACCATAATGAGTAGATCATGCAGCGTGTAGTTGCACTTTGCCATACATTGTACACATGAGGAATTTACGGATATCTTTGAAATATACCAAAAAACGCCAACAATAATGTTCATACTTACCTTCTGTTTGTGGTGTGAGCGTTCGATTGATCGGAAAGATGGGTGAAAAAGAATGAAAAGTTATCAATTTCTGACGTCCATTTTACACAAGAATAATCGTTCTCTACTAATTTCGTGGAATTTCAATAATGGATGTGCTCGTTAGCTATTATTATTAATGCTAGTAAGTGTTAATTAGAGAACGATTATTGATTGTCGACGAAAGTTGAATCTCCGCAACTGAATAGTTGTCAATTGTTGATTTCAGTGAGTGCTGTGAAACTGATTTGACATTAAGTTCAAATTACTAAGCTAGACAATGCAGCTCAGTTTGTGTATTGTCCCAACCACATTTCACCATATACATTTGAGGCTACAACGACCAGCTGTGTTCTCTTGTGTATGAGCTGGTGCCAATGAAATGTTGATCGTTTCAAAAATGGAAGAGCACGGTTATACATGAAAACTGACATAAAACAAGGTATGCACTGAAATGTAAATAATTTGTTGGAACGAATCGAAGTCAGGAAGGCAAGTTCACCATTTCCAACCAGAGATTCACCAATCGTTACATTTGTGAATGTCATAATGAATCCACTGGAACAAGGAATATCTTTCAAAAACCCCAGGCGCGGTCTGTCTACAACGGTCTTGTGACTGTGCCAATAGGACTTCTAGCCACAACAATCATCCGGAATTAGATTACTGCTTGTTAGATTCTTTTGCAAGCACGAATTCACGCAAAGCACATCTGTTGACCCTACCTCCTCGTTACTTGATAAGAGAATCCATAGATGAGATAAGATTTGGCGTTGCGTTCTCGTGTGATTACTGGGCCACTCACATAAGAAGAACGGAGCAGCAGTTAAGTAGTCGGGTCAACGAACACGTCCCAGTTTGTGTTCGCCACTCGCTAATGAGTACCGCAATACCGAGCTCAAATCAGAATGTGTCGCGTCACATGGAACCATTCATCGATCGTCCGATATCTCTTGACTTGTGGACCCTAACTGAACCCAGAAAAGGCGTTTCGTATACGCTACACAATAAAATTCGAAGGCTTCCTTGGTTCACGGAGGCGGTAGCAATTAGCAAATTGAAGCCACCCCTTTGTGTACAGAAAGACTTGTTCGTCAGCACCAGATTGCCGTGGTAACTGATGTGTATGCATGTGTGTTTGTGTAATTGTTGATTTTATTGTTTAGCTTCACAATATCCACTGAACTTTGTTATATAAACCCATAGACTGCAGTATGTACCTGATGAGTTGCAGTGAAATATGTTCGAGAGATACATTGTGCAAAATGCTGTTTCTGTCTTCTCTGTTCAAATTTGTTACGGTAAAAGTTTGCTTCCTTTTTTTGGAAAGTGTTGTATATGTCATTTCTCACCCTTCTGATCGATCACATCCAATGCTGTATAGTTCCATCCAGTATGCCCATCATGAGCCACTCCCATATCCACAACCGCATTGACATATTCTATTGAATATACAAATAACTGAATCTCTGGCTCATCCATGTACTGACAAATCGGGAATCTCATAATTTTAACACAAAACATTTGTACAAGTTACTTAAATACACAAGATATTGTTATTTAGTAGCTTAAAGCAGCGAAATATGTCTTGGTCTTACTATCATAATCTGCAAAGTAATGAGTATATAAAATTTTGCAGTTGGGCTTCGTATTCCATTCAGCAACCATAATACGCAGTTATAAGATACTTGTACATTATTTAAAACATTTCGAAAAACTTGTCTAACTCGATGTTTACAGACAGAAACTCGGTTAATCCTTAATGTATAATTTTACCTCCCCTCTATTTCCTCCATCGATTTCAATATAGGCAGTCCTTTTAATCGGTCAATCTGTATGAACTGATAATTAATCGTTTCATAGCATTCCCTCATAACACTCATGTGATTTCGACATAGTACTTTTCTTCCAATTTTATGGTTCATGTAATATTTTGTGATATTTCATGGACGAAATTTCAAAGTATTTTTGAACTGCTTACATCTTTCCTTTTATCACTTTTGGCATGTAACTTCGGGAATTTCAAACGAATTTCTAAAATTGCTTCGTCTGTTTTTTCCTTTTATCGATAATATTCAGCTTTGCTCTTCATCTTGTCAAATTCACATGTGTCGTCTGCTGGGTGCTGAAGATGTCTTGCCGTCTTGGAAACTGAATTTTCATAGTGCAGTGGTAGGGGATTTTGATTTTCACTGACGAGCTGCTCTAATGAGAGCAAAACTCGAATTTAGTGCTCCTTTTTAAAAGGGACAATCTGGAATGTCTGTGCGAATGCGACAGCTGCGATCAATTGTGAGTGATGTTCAGTCTATATAAAAATCAAAATCCCCTACTACCCATCAGTAATCAACTACCGCCCAACAAGTTAATGATTTCTGTGGTTTCAACTTGGGGAGAAGTCCTAGTCGAGGGATTATCGATTGGAGTTAACAAGACAGTAACTGTGTCTCCTCTCGAGGCGATCGGACAACCTGACCACTACTCACAAGCGAAAGTGGTTGAGCGTTCATATGCGATGATACTTCAGTCGTGCCCAATGTGAGGTCAATGGCGCAGTGGTAAGCACGTTTGCCTCATGAACAGCGTGGCCGTGGTTCTATTTACGGCAGTGGCAAGGGTATGCACTACTGACGATCGCTACTGAGAGGGAAACTCGTGTCTAGTGCTTCTTTTCGAAAGGGGCCGACTGAAAAGTCTATGGGAATGCGACAGCTGCGATCGATTGTGGGTGATGTTTAATCTGTATAGAAATCTTGTTTTATTTTCAAGTACGCTAGCTGTATTTTTATACGCTTTGTCGGGAATATCCCTTGGTTGCTGAAACAGTTTGATATAGTCAACATTCACGCGACGATGCAAATACTGTCCTCTTCATAAAACTTAATGTAGAACGTCTGTATTGAGCAATTTGTTGCAAAATATATGTATACCGCAACATGCGTTGTTTAAACACGATTATTTTAACGATAACTAGTGTTCTTACTTGGTGGGTTTTCTGAACCTGTTCATGTACATTAACAAATTGAGATTGAAATCTTACTTGATCACAGCTGATATAATAGACCCTCTTAGAAAAACTTATATAATTGTATATAAACAACAGTTTTTGCAATGACGTTCAAGATTATAAATGTTAACACAGTATCATTTTTATTATTTTCGGGAAAAGAATTGTACCGTTGTAAAGCATCATCCAAAGTACATCTGCGATGGTACCCGAACCAACTCAAACAAACTTAGTTTAGTTTGTTTTACCGAATGACATCCCTGTTCGTAACACTAAAGATGAGCTCATTTATGAGAGATCATCCTTCATTTTTGTTTTCAAATTTTCATGGTTCACAAAAATCCCCTCGATTATGATATGCCGTATATGCCACTTATCTTGTATTTCTTTCCGGCAAAGCTTGTACACGGAAACAATATCGACGGGTTATTTGGTAAACCAATCAGCCTCAGTCATAGGCAGATAATCGCGAGAGTCACATTCAGAGTTAACCGACTTGTGAGTAGGACGCATAGAAAAGTAGAACAATACGAACTAATGATAAAGCCTGGCTAAATGTAGGAAATGCTGAGTAAGAAACGCATAATTGTTCTTTATTCACCACATTGGTTTTTGATTCGATCTTTTGATGGTTTCTTTTAAAAACCGAATTCCGCCTTCTTCAAAATACACAAATTCTATATCACATGGTAGTGCATCAATTGTTATTGCATTGTGGAAATCCAACTAGGTTACAAGATACGACTAATATTCATTACTCGCATACTAAAACTTGAGAAATACAACCAAGAAACATGTTTTCGGAAACTAATTAAATTAAATATATAGCAAAGTTAATCAGGTGTGAAAATTATTCAATCTTTTCATACTTTACATTTTACTCATTCACTTCTACTATGCTAATACAACTTGTTCTACTGTTTACAAAATGAATATTACGTAAAGTTAAATTTGATAAATATTTATGCCATTTACCAAATTGAGCACTGATATTACTTTTCAAACTCACCTTTTGCTTCTATTTTGAGAATCTGACTCACTAATAAAATAGCAAGAACAAAAGAAGTGTTTGGCCACATTTTCCGATATTTCGGACTACTTCCATCTGCCTCGTTCAATTATATATTGACTGAAGCACGATACTAGCCAATACAAACTATAAATTTAATTGGATTGCTCAATCACACCAATGGTCATGAAGAAGGTTAGACATACGAAAATGATTTATGTCATCATGCATTAGTGAACACAAAGCCAATGTTTTCTCTCACAAATGACAAACCATAAGCTTACAGATTAATTGTTATTCAGATGTACAAGGTTCAACTTTGATTAGAAATAATTTCAAACTTTTTATTAGTGGAAAATTAACTCAACCATGATTGAACAATTAAGCATAAGTTTACCATATATTATATTATTTCGTTTCTAGCTCTTGATATCAATAAGCAATACTAAAAACGGAATAAAATAGTTTGTTGAAATTGGAAATAATAATGTATTGATTCTGTTCTACAGTTGTGGGTAAGATATACAGTATAACTGGCAGCGCCTCAAAATAACTAGAAACGAATGAGTGAGATCAGAATCTTAACAGGAGAACTGTTATAAAATATGTTAAACATAAAGTTGGGAATACATTACAAACTTTGAACACCTTCAGGGTAAGAAAGGCGTTGATCAAATATAGGACCACTTAAATGAGCATTGAAGAGCAAGATATGACGTGCAAACCAGAAAGGTTTGGTTTTACTGAAATGTTGTCAAAATGAATTTTAATTATATATGTAGGACATCATATTTTTTATGAGTTTTTTCAAGCGTTTATCGATATAACATTGACACCTTTTTCGCAACTTGGTGTACATGAATTGCATTGACTTAAAGCTCTACATTATATCAAGGAAGTTAAATTTTGTTTTGCACTTTAAATTATCTAGGTTTCTTTTCCTGAAAGGGACATCATGTATTATAAGTCAAGTATATAACGGTAGACAGTAGTCCCTAAGATTTCATACGAAAAGCTCAGAGTGCAAATTCAGCAGTACTACAGTGAATAACGCAAATTACTACTTCTTCAAAAATTCAAAAGACATTTGAAACAGAAGCCGGTCTTCCTGCCTGCTGTTTGCAGAAGAAGCTTGCGAAACTACTCTCTTTTTCACGCGAATATACTCTAGACAACCCATATTCTTCCACGCATATGATGCGCTAGACAATCAACCACTCGACCAAATTCAAAACGGTGTACATAAATTAACGTTCTCTATTTTCTGGGAAATATACATTTGTTAGATGGCTCGTGAATCATTTCCATCCTGCCCGCCAAGTGTTTACTCCCCATTGTACCAAAGATTCCCTCGAAATGGCAGAAGTCATTCCTTATAAAATATATTCCGTCGATTCTGACTATTCATGCACAATCTTTCTCCCCTAGAAACAGTTGAATTTTGCTGGAATTTATTTTCCCATCTTTATTTGTTTCACCGCATCTCAGTTGATTAGTTCAGACATATTATACTTCTGTGCACATAGACTGTCCGTTTTTGTGTTGAAGAATTACCTTGTAAGCAAATTGATGATGTAGCGATGGATAGTTCACTCAGCCCAATAATTGGGGGCATATTTCTAGAAATTATTGTATCGCAGCTGTATGATTGTGTAGATTATGTCGGGATCAACAAAGATTATGTACACAACATCCTGAATCCTGCTACCAATATTCGTTTTGCTCCACTTTTGAAAATTTAGATTCCGTTTATACAAAAATCCTGTTGGATAACATGCACTTCTTTGTGAGTGGTATATTGCATACACTCGGGAATTAAGGAGTAGGTCTCAACTTCAGGAAGACGTGGAACCAGAAATGACTGTTAGAACAACGTGTTCGCAATATGGGGGACGTGTCACGAAGGTGAACGACAATGAACTACTGCACTGTGTGTGTGAATACGTTAGCCATGCAGATAAGTGTATGCGTTAATTACTATGTTTTCACATAACTTATGCGAGACTCTACGCAAAAACTTCGCAGACTAAGCGTCTTTTACAGTCATCACAGACATGAGGAAGACAAAACGACGGTTTGTGTTTTTCTAGATGTTTCACCCACTAAAAAACAGGTGTCCCATTTTAATCCTAATTGCACCAACAGACCACCTGAATGGGTCGATAATATGCATTTTTCTCTTTTACGTCCACTACTTACAGAAAACTTTTGGTACAAATCCTATTTCACAGAACGCGGGTTATCTGTACTGATGACCGCTACTGAAATGAGGAAAACGGGTTAACGGAGGCGTTCGTTGGAAACGGATATCTCCAGAAGTTTGGCAATATTCAAAGCAAGAAAAGACGAATCATGACTGACGCTTGTACAGATTATAAGAATCAAGTCTTTCTAAACGTAGCACTCAGAGTAGACGATAGAAAAACATAGGTTGGTTGAATAGTACAGCCAGTATAACTCGAAAAACACTCTCACTAGTTTTGCAGTTGTCGCCCACAACTGACAAATTTGTGTGGTTTATTCAAAACGCTGACTAAACGGAATCTCTTGTCACAGATGAAAAACGTCATATCAATTAAACTTATTACGAGGCAAATAACGCCCGAACAGATAGATGCCTACGGTGAAGAAAAGCTTAATATATGCGTGATACGCCGGCAAGGGGAATGAGTAAAATAAAAATCGCAACAGAACAGTTGAGTTGAAATATCACACCATGTATTGCAAAGTAGGTATTGGAAGCAGAGGGGATTCATGATTATGTTGGAAAACTGAACAAGGTAAATCGAACTAAATAAAAACAGCGAAATTGTTCAAAGGGAGGACAAAAATGATAAAATAAAACGAGGAAAACAAAAAACGAGGAAACAAAGCCGAGGATAAGTGAGTAAAGGGAACACTACGGAAAAATCAAGAAGAGAATAAGAAAGTCTAGAATAATAAAGGGAACTTACAGCATATCCCAGTGTACACGAAAGCAACAAAGGTGGAAATGTTCTATTGGATCTCAAGCAGAGAAACGAGCCGATATTACAAGCGTCACTAATCACCGACATTTTTTAATTTGAACATTATTTAACTTGTAAGAATATCACAAAGAACTTGTTTTCCATATGCCTTACATGTAAGACAAACATTGCATGTACTCACGTGTCTAACAACATTACAATCATGCTATCCTCATAGGAGAGTGGACATGTGAACACTTCACCCAACATTATGATAAACTGTCAAGCAAATAGATATGATCATTCATCGTATGACATGAACACATAATCTATCAGGCACAATGTATTGAGTGCTTGGCACACAAATTCTTTCGGTCGTTCACACGTGGACTCGTTTCGTTCGGTCACCATCACTCACAGACAGTTGTTCATTTAGTCCGAAACCCACATCTTCCGAGTTTATATTCGCCAGATACGAGCACAGGATTGTCTTGTTTAACACTATCCACAGACTCGATCCGGTCTCACTGTGACCGCAATGTAGACAAGTTTTCATCAGTTCATTGCCTTCACAATGCAATGGTGAAGTAAGTCATCTGATTGCAACTCCCAATAGAATGGTTGCACTCATGTTTTCTGACAAATAATTGTGAAGTTGTTCGAAATACCAGACGGACTAGTCAATCTATCCCATTGGTCAGACCTAAGACAACTACGACTATGTTAACATGGCACTCAATTATGTTCACTCATAACGGTTCACGAATTCTAGCTTGTGCACACAAATTCACAGCACTGTTCGACCGACAGTCTGATCCGATTGAATCAGTTCCATGATCCCATTGTCACTCATCCGGTCTCCCACGAGTCCCACTGAACGGGATAAGAGCCATACAAAATGGAAGAAATGGAATGGACCGGTCTAATGGAAACGGGTTTCACCGGAACGCTCACATCATCGTTCAACAGTATACAGTGTGTAGGCTGACACACAGCATCACTCCTTGACTGGCACGCGATGCTAAAATAAATGGACACACTGAACACCATCGAAGCGTATGGATGGATGCTAGTGAATCAGGTGGAGGACATCACTCTATAGGACGGATGTGCAGGCGAAACGTTGGTGCATGCTGTATACTCGAACGTTTTCAGACTCGTTTTGTTCTCATACAAACGTTGGCTGTCTGTTCCATCTACACCAGATTTGTAGTGGAGTCACCTCCGACGTCCACAAAATCCTAAACTCTCTGCGACCTCAGAGTTGCCCTACTAGTACCACCGTACCTGTCCGCATCATCTCATGAATGTAAATTTACTACAAACAACTAACATCAAAGTTAGTGTGTTGGTGTGAGTATCGCAACTTTACTCGTGGCTGTATAGTGAATTCGCGCCATCTTCACTATTGTAGGCTACATTCATTAGGGTAATAGTGTGTTAGCTGTAACCAGTAGGAACGCCACCCAACCAGTCTGCCGCTTGTTTGAATTCTGAAGGTGGACTGGAATTTCCGTCGACATTCGACCTCTTTGGCAGCTGTCGTGCGGTCGTGCAAAAGGATTCCTCACGTCCAACTCCCTAGCGCCCTTACTTGTTGCATTGGGGTCCGCTTGTGAACAATGAGTAAATGGATAAATGAAGTTTGTTTGCATACTCGCCGTTCTCTTAT
This sequence comes from Paragonimus skrjabini miyazakii, assembly GCA_014338405.1. Lineage (NCBI taxonomy): Eukaryota > Metazoa > Platyhelminthes > Trematoda > Plagiorchiida > Troglotrematidae > Paragonimus > Paragonimus skrjabini miyazakii. The sequence continues at coordinate 4,588 of JTDE01000116.1, read as the reverse complement.
TGCGACTTCCGATTCGTGTCAACATAAGGCTGGGGGAAACTTTGGACGTACGAACCAAGGAACTAGCATCACGACAGGTCCATTACGTGTTATTTAATCGTAAATGAAATATTGCTTGACATGATGGCATTCTGCATTAAGGCATATAATGCAAGCGTTCTCAAGATCGACTGCCTAACATATACAGACCGGTGTTCAATGGAACCGATGCAAGTTGCATAAATTGTGACATCCTCATTGCATTAAGTGATGCATATAGGCACGGTTGTGCAATAGATCGCCTAAGCGTTGACTTCGTTTACACATTCAGTTATTCTGTTAGTAGTGCAGCTAATGATGAGAGATTATATCACCGGATGTACTAAGTAGTTCTAGAGAACAGAGAAAATAACAACACCCTCAAGCAGGACAAGACACATACACTTTGAACGACTTTCCGATGAATATGCGAGCACAATTATCTAAGCTACTGATTCTAAACAGACAGTCGTCGAAAATAAAATATAACCACTCATGATATTTCAAGTTGAACCTCAAACACAGCTGATCACAGCTGTCGCATTATCATAGACGTTACAGTCGACCCCCTTTCGAAAACAAGCACTAGACTCGAGTTTCGCTTTCAGTAGAGCTCATCAGTAGTGCATATCCTTGCCATTACCGGCACTAGAACTCCGGCCATGGTTTCATGAGGCAACCGTGTTGACCACTGCTCCATTAATCTCACATTTGGCTCGACCGGATTATCATCGCATGTAAACTCTCAACCAATTTCGCTTGTGAGTAATGATCAGGTTGCCCGATCGTCTCGATAGGAGACACAGTAGCTATCTGTTAACTCCAGTCGATAACCCAGCGATTAGGACTTCCGGGATTAGTGCTTCTTTTCGAAAGGGGCCGACTGAAAAGTCTATGGGAATGCGACAGCTGCGACCAATTATGTGTGTGTGTGTGTGTGATGTTCAACATGAAATTAATCCAACTCCCCACTACTCATCAGCACTCTGGATATAACTAATTTGATTTGCCCCTCGTAGATGGAGATGGACGGAAGCTAAGTAGACAACATTTGTCAATTTATCCATACACTTCATACTATTTTCTTAATCATTGTATAAGCTAGGTGTACTTTCGTGTAGAACAGTTCAATGTTAGACACACCGCATAATCTCATGTGTTGTAGTACATGATTGAATTGATATTGTGTATGCAGCTTGACCCACAAAACTCCACTTTCTACCTGATTCCGTGTTCAGTATTACAATGGTGGTTGAACTTGCTTGGTTGATGACCTTAATACGAGATGCACATGTTGTCAACGCTGCAGAGTCTGGTTTTTTTTAAACTCTCACACAGTCATCGATTCTACACAATCAACTTATGTGGCGCTTAACACGATTTCTCTTTTTGGTTCTTTTTGTACTATATCTTATTACACATTTTTCAATTGACACGTTCCACCGCGGCAATTTTTTTTGTCTCCATACTTCATCCAACATTTTTCGAAGTTCTGAGAGCATTATGCTTTGCTTTGCGATATGGTTTGAACAAAATTATATCATGCCATTTCTTATTTTTTTGACCTAGTGTATCACTTTGGTGCTTCAAGTCGAAGTTGTAACCGGGTTAGTGTTCGCGTCATGAACGTTCTAGTTACTAAAGCAAACATTGCACCAAACCCTTCACTTACGTATCGTCAAGGCGATACAAACTAAGCAGCCGAACTTTAACATCAAACAATGCCATTTGTGCTGATTCTCCTCATTTTTTGAATGATATATAAAACAGAAGCCCGTTCCTGCTTGAAACCTGGGCATATGTTAGCGTGTTTCCATCTACACGAGACGAGGTGTCAAAATCCAGCAGCCCATAGCTGCGCGCTGCAAATGGCATCTCCTTATCTACTTACAGGCAGCGTTGTTTGACCTTTAATTTGAGCAAACGGCAGACATTCCGTTGAGTGTTTACCATTGTCGCATTACGTGTTATTGTAATCGGCCTGGATTTTTCCCGCACTTCGAGCTTCCGGTCGATACGAGACGACATATGTAAGCCGATTCCAGCAATAGATTAAGCATATCCGGTACACACGCAGCTGTTTCAGTCGTAACATCCCTGTATGCACAGCAGACCCTATGCAATTTGTGGATCTAATCAGTGAGCTCCTACAGCTCGTTTGCGCATCGAACCGTATCGTAACAGTAGCCTCTAATGTCACACACCACATCCGCACTAAGGCACCTCCCGTCTCAGCATGGCCTCGCCGGTTGGCTCCCGATAAACTAAAATTCACCACGGCAGAATTCGGGCACATGCGGGAACTCGGAATAATACGCCCTTCTGAAAGTCCGTGAGCCTGATCGTTGCATTTGGTTTTCAATACGTTAGGTGATTTACGTCCATGCGGCGATTACCGCGGGTTCAACAAAGAAACTATCGCTGGCAAGTACCCGATCCCACAAAGGCAGGATTTAAATATTTGCTAACATAGGAAAACTATCTTCAGCAGCATAGATTTAGTATGTGTTTGTTACCACATCCCGGTAGCCAAAGAAGATGTAACCGAAACCACAGTTATCATTCCCTTTAGCTTGTTGAATTTTCTTCGAACACCATTTGGTTTGAGCAACGCAGCCCAAACATTTTCATGCTTCATTCATGGAGTAACACGCGGATTGGTACTCGTTTACCCTATCTGGACGATTTTTGGTTCAAAACATTGAGTTCCATTAATCCGTTTAGTCAAAACAGAAAGAAGACATATATCGCGAAATGTTAACATTTTGATTCATTCTCATCAGTCGCCAACGTAAATTCAGAGCAATTTTAGAGAAACTGGTTGCTAGTTCTTCACAAGAAGAGCACCTTACGCATCTTCGTGCGCTACTGGAGCGTTTGACTCAACATGGCTCCACAGTTTACTTCCCCAATTGCAAACTAGGCAAGACCACAATATAGTTTCTGGGTCACAGAATCTCAAAAAAGCGGAATCGACGCACTAACGGATGACGTGAAAGCGAACCGTGAATATCCCGAGCCGAATTCCTTAGAGCAACTTCATCCTTTTTTGGGTCTGGTCAATTATTACAGATGTTTCATACTCCACTGTGTGCGAATAATGCAGCCAATGACCGATATCTTCTGTGGAGATAACCGCAGATTCCAGTTCACACAGGCCATACGCACTGCTCTGATTGAGCTCAAGGGTACGGTGGCTGACTTAGCTCTTCTTGCTCATCCTGATCCAAACACACCGTCGTCAATTTACTCCGATGCCTCTGACGCAGCTGTCGGTGCCGTGTTACAACAGTTCGTTGGAAATCAATGGAAAACTTTAGCTTTTGTTTCAAATGTTTACAACCCGCATAATCCCGCTACTGCAGGTTTGGTAAAGAGTTGCTAGCCATCTAACCAGATGTCCGCTACTTCCGTCATTCGGTAGGAGGCAAGACCTAATTTATCCAATATATCCTTTAAACGCTTCATCCGACAGGTATTCCCCAAGGGAAGTTAGGCACCTAGACTATATCTCTCAGTGAACCGCTGATATACAACATGTCTCAGGTACCGAAAACACTATTGTGGACGCTCTTTCATATGTTTATGACCTCAGCGCACCTGCTGACAATAGCACTGATTTAGCAGCCATGGTTGCCGCGCAAGCCACTGATCCTGAGATAGCGCAACTTCGTCGAAAAGCTCTCTCACAATTCAACCTGTACCTCTGACATCTTCAGAGGGAAAAATCTTCCGCGACACTTCCCAGGGCACATCTTGCCCTGTACTGCCGCCACATAGTGATCGAAACAATTTGTCTTACCTTGGTATATGCGCCTTAGTTGAACTTGCCACTGAACGTTTCATATGGCCTAAAGTAAACGATAGTGTCTGTAATTGGAGCCGTTCTCATCTCCAATGCTAACGTTTCAAAGTCCATCGTCATATGAAGAAACCCCTTGGCACTTTCCCCTTGCCGGACGTACGTCCTCAGCACGTGCACTTCGACCTTGTGAGTCCCCCACCGTCTTCAAATGGCTTTATTTATCTGTCAACGTGCGGTTACTTCTTCACAAGATAGCCTGCAACTATCTAAATGCTCCTCAGAAATGGTATCCAGCGTTTTCTTGGAACGTTGGATGGCACAATTTGGTTGTCTAGCAGTGACGACCATAGATTGTGGGATACATTTTGAAAAACATTTCGCAGCCCTCTCAAATACGTTAGGATGAAAGCACATTCGCACTACGGCTTACCATCCGGCAGCAAATGGGTTGGTTGAACGCCTTCATGGTTAACTGAAAGTTGCGTTAAGTACGTATGCTAATTCTTTATGGAGAGAGCCATTTCCTTTAGTTCTTTTAGACCTGCGAAACACGGTTAAAGAGGGCTTAAAAGCAATTGCAGCGAAACTAATTTTGGGTTGTACACTTGGTTTTCAAGGTGAACTCATCTCACCTGCACCTTCAGCAATGTATGATTACGGTAGCCATACAACATGTTTGGCGCACCACTTGCGAAAGCCACGCCCGGCACGGCCTCAACAGCGATCGTCAGCTGTGCACATGCACGTTAAACTGTCTTCTTATAC